>CM014085.1:37003219-37128219 GCA_004119915.2 Collichthys lucidus
AGGTGTGTGTGATGCGTTCAGGTGAGTGATGTGTTCAGGTGAGTGATGCGTTCAGGTGAGTGATGTGTTCAGGTGTGTGTGATGCGTTCAGGTGAGTGATGTGTTCAGGTGTGTGATGCGTTCAGGTGTGTGATGCGTTCAGGTGTGTGATGCGTTCAGGTGAGTGATGTGTTCAGGTGTGTGTGATGTGTTCAGGTGTGTGATGTGTTCAGGTGTGTGTGATGCGTTCAGGTGTGTGATGCGTTCAGGTGTGTGATGCGTTCAGGTGTGTGATGTGTTCAGGTGAGTGATGCGTTCAGGTGTGTGATGCGTTCAGGTGTGTGATGTGTTCAGGTGTGTGATGCGTTCAGGTGTGTGATGCGTTCAGGTGTGTGATGTGTTCAGGTGTGTGATGCGTTCAGGTGTGTGATGCGTTCAGGTGAGTGTGATGTGTTCAGGTGAGTGTGATGTGTTCAGGTGTGTGATGTGTTCAGGTGTGTGATGCGTTCAGGTGTGTGATGCGTTCAGGTGTGTGATGTGTTCAGGTGTGTGATGCGTTCAGGTGAGTGATGTGTTCAGGTGTGTGATGTGTTCAGGTGTGTGATGTGTTCAGGTGTGTGTGATGTGTTCAGGTGTGTGATGTGTTCAGGTGTGTGTGATGTGTTCAGGTGTGTGATGTGTTCAGGTGTGTGATGTGTTCAGGTGTGTGATGCGTTCAGGTGAGTGATGCGTTCAGGTGTGTGATGCGTTCAGGTGTGTGATGCGTTCAGGTGTGTGATGTGTTCAGGTGAGTGATGTGTTCAGGTGTGTGATGTGTTCAGGTGTGTGAGATGCGTTCAGGTGTGTGTGATGCGTTCAGGTGAGTGATGTGTTCAGGTGAGTGATGTGTTCAGGTGTGTGATGTGTTCAGGTGAGTGATGTGTTCAGGTGTGTGATGCGTTCAGGTGTGTGATGCGTTCAGGTGTGTGATGTGTTCAGGTGAGTGATGCGTTCAGGTGTGTGATGCGTTCAGGTGTGTGATGCGTTCAGGTGTGTGATGTGTTCAGGTGTGTGATGTGTTCAGGTGTGTGATGTGTTCAGGTGTGTGATGCGTTCAGGTGAGTGTGATGTGTTCAGGTGAGTGTGATGTGTTCAGGTGTGTGATGCGTTCAGGTGTGTGATGTGTTCAGGTGTGTGATGTGTTCAGGTGTGTGATGCGTTCAGGTGAGTGATGTGTTCAGGTGTGTGATGTGTTCAGGTGAGTGATGTGTTCAGGTGTGTGTGGTGTTCATGTGTGATGTGTTCAGGTGTGTGTGATGTGTTCAGGTGTGTGATGTGTTCAGGTGAGTGATGTGTTCAGGTGTGTGATGTGTTCAGGTGTGTGTGATGTGTTCAGGTGTGTGATGTGTTCAGGTGTGTGTGATGCGTTCAGGTGTGTGTGATGTGTTCAGGTGAGTGTTGGAGGGATCCTCCTCCACAGGCCTCCACACAGACAGTTTTTGATCCAGCGCTGTTCCCACTGTTTCATGCGTTTGTCTTGTTGAGAACGTAGCATCGTCACGCAGCCGCACCTGAACACAGAACATGTTAAAGTTCCCTCAGAACACGTACAAAGCAAACAGGAACACGTGTCATGTCAAGGTCTTCATGTGTTTTTGTTAAAGGTGCAGTATATTCAATATTCTGAATAATGTTGGTGTTACAGAAAACTGCGTATCTCAAACACACCTGCAGGCTCTACAGTGACCTTCACTTCCAGTGGACTCACCTGGTGCAGGCTTTGCTCTCCTCAGTGGGACAAACTCCCATATGAACACAACGCAGATTATCCATCTTCTGTGATCCAGGACTCCTGCACACAGAACCAGAACCAGAACCAGAACCAGAGGGTTACAGCACAAAACAGAATCCAGGATCAGAGATGACAAAACACCCTACAGAGCTACACCCTACAGAGCAACAGACAAACACCCTACAGAGCAACAGAGCTACACCCTACAGAGCAACAGACAAACACCCTACATAGCTACAGAGCTACACCCTACAGAGCAACAGACAAACACCCTACAGAGCAACAGACAAACACCCTACATAGCTACAGAGCTACACCCTACAGAGCTACAGACAAACACCCTACAGAGCAACAGACAAACACCCTACATAGCTACAGAGCTACACCCTACAGAGCAACAGACAAACACCCTACAGAGCAACAGACAAACACCCTACAGAGCAACAGACAAACACCCTACAGAGCAACAGACAAACACCCTACATAGCTACAGACAAACACCCTACAGAGCTACAGACAAACACCCTACAGATCAACAGACAAACACCCTACAGAGCAACAGACAAACACCCTACAGAGCTACAGACAAACACCCTACAGAGCTACAGACAAACACCCTACAGAGCTACAGACAAACACCCTACAGAGCTACAGAGCAACAGACAAACACCCTACAGAGCTACACCTACAGAGCTACACCCTACAGAGCAACAGACAAACACCCTACAGAGCTACACCCTACAGAGCAACAGACAAACACCCTACAGAGCAACAGAGCTACACCCTACAGAGCAACAGACAAACACCCTACATAGCTACAGAGCTACACCCTACAGAGCAACAGACAACCCTACAGAGCAACAGACAAACACCCTACATAGCTACAGAGCTACACCCTACAGAGCTACAGACAAACACCCTACAGAGCAACAGACAAACACCCTACATAGCTACAGAGCTACACCCTACAGAGCAACAGACAAACACCCTACAGAGCAACAGACAAACACCCTACAGAGCAACAGACAAACACCCTACAGAGCAACAGACAAACACCCTACATAGCTACAGACAAACACCCTACAGAGCTACAGACAAACACCCTACAGATCAACAGACAAACACCCTACAGAGCAACAGACAAACACCCTACATAGCTACAGACAAACACCCTACAGATCAACAGACAAACACCCTACAGAGCTACAGACAAACACCCTACATAGCTACAGACAAACACCCTACAGAGCAACAGACAAACACCCTACATAGCTACAGAGCTACACCCTACAGATCAACAGACAAACACCCTACAGAGCAACAGACAAACACCCCAACAAACACAGTAACACGTTAAAGTTTCAGTTCCAGGTAGACCCCAGATTCATCAGCTGGAAAATGCTAAGGGGACTGTACTTATCTATTTCCTTTTCAGTCCTCCGACCACTTAAAAGCACTTTTACACTGCATCTCATTCACACACATTCATAAGCTGATGACATTAGTTACCATGCAATGCCAATTGCTTATGAGTTTTAGGAGCTAACCATTCATACGTATTTACACACCGATGGTTCAGTATCTTGCACTGTTACGGTTTGATTTATTAGATGAACTAATCAGTTTCTAGGACAATCTCTGTTCAACCTGCAACTCCTCAGTGAGTTCAGGTTTAGGTTACCTGGTGAAGACCTCCAGCGGGGCGGTGGAGCCCGCTCCAGGCAGAGACGAAGCTTTTCCAAACTGCAGCCTGAGTGGGTGTTTACCCTGCAGCTTGACAATGACACCATCATTAACTGGGAGCCAGTCCATACTGGGAACCAGCAGCTGGCTGGGCAGAAGGCAGCACTCATCTATCAGACTCTCATCAGCGTCCTGGGGGGGTCCATCGTCCCGAGCTGAGACACAGTCAACAGAACAGAAAGGAGATTTAATCAGACTGACGCCATCTTGAGCAACATCTACAAAACGGATTTAGGAGGACACTAGATGTGTTCATGTGGTTCAGTTCAGGATCTGTAACAGTCAAACGGGTTCTTACAGCAGAGCCACAGCTTGGTGAGCAGTCTGAACAACAGCTGCATGCTGTCCTGGTTGTCTGAAGTGGCGGTAAAGGTGGGTAGGCAGCCCGGCTTTAGCAGACCCCAAATCCGGATCATCACCAACATCTCCCTCAGCATCCCCAGGGATGCCCCGTCCCTCATGAAGCCAAACCCTGGCCGTACCATGGAGCCCTGCAGGACAAGAGACCACATCAGGTCTGGTTGGTTTGATGTAGTTTGATAATATGTAAAATATTTTTATCTATCGACGTGTTTAAGATGAAATACTTCTAAAATGTGAGAATGGCTTTTTAACCTTAAACATTTCTGAATGACTGAAGTGCTACTGGAGTGCTTTGTGTGTCTCGTAACCATCTTGTGTCTCAATGGTCTCGTGTCTCGCTGTAGTCATGTCTCGTGTCTCGCTGTAGTCGTCTCGTGTCTTGCAGTAGTCATGTCTCGTGTCTAGCTGTAGTCGCCCTGTGTCTCTCTGTAGTCGTCTCGTGTCTCGCAGTAGTCAGCTCATGTCTCTCTGTAGTCATGTTTCGTGTCTCGCTGTAGTCGCCTCGTGTCTCGCTGTAGTCAGCTCGTGTCTCGCTGTAGTCAGCTCGTGTCTCGCTGTAGTCATATCTCGTGTCTCGCTGTAGTCATGTCTCGTGTCTCGCTGTAGTCATGTCTCGTGTCTCGCTGTAGTCATGTCTCGTGTCTCGCTGTAGTCAGCTCGTGTCTCGCCGTAGTCAGCTCGTGTCTCGCCGTAGTCAGCTCGTGTCTCGCTGTGTCATGTCTCGTGTCTCGCTGTAGTCATTCTCGCTGTAGTCAGCTCGTGTCTTGCTGTAGTCAGCCCGTGTCTCGCTGTAGTCAGCTCATGTCTCTCTGTAGTCATGTCTCGTGTCTCGCTGTAGTCGCCTCGTGTCTCGCTGTAGTCATGTCTCGTGTCTCGCTGTAGTCAGCTCATGTCTCTCTGTAGTCATGTCTCGTGTCTCGCTGTAGTCGCCTCGTGTCTCGCTGTAGTCATGTCTCGTGTCTCGCTGTAGTCATGTCTCGTGTCTCGCTGTAGTCATGTCTCCTGTCTCGCTGTAGTCAGCTCGTGTCTCGCTGTAGTCAGCTCGTGTCTCGCTGTAGTCGCCTCGTGTCTCGCTGTAGTCAGCTCGTGTCTCGCCGTAGTCAGCTCGTGTCTTGCTGTAGTCATGTCTCGTGTCTCGCTATAGTCATGTCTCGTGTCCCTCTGTAGTCATGTCTCGTGTCTCGCTGTAGTCATGTCTTGTGTCTCGCTGTAGTCGTCTCGTGTCCCTCTGTAGTCATGTCTCGTGTCCCTCTGTAGTCATGTCTCCTGTCTCGCTGTAGTCATGTCTTGTGTCCCTCTGTAGTCATGTCTCCTGTCTCGCTGTAGTCATGTCTTGTGTCTCGCTGTAGTCATGTCTTGTGTCTCGCTGTAGTCGTCTCGTCCCTCTGTAGTCATGTCTTGTGTCTCGCTGTAGTCATGTCTTGTGTCTCGCTGTAGTCATGTCTTGTGTCTCGCTGTAGTCGTCTCGTGTCCCTCTGTAGTCATGTCTTGTGTCTCGCTGTAGTCATGTCTTGTGTCTCGCTGTAGTCATGTTTCGTGTCTCGCTGTAGTCATGTCTTGTGTCCCTCTGTAGTCATCTCGTGTCCCTCTGTAGTCATCTCGTGTCTTGCTGTATCTTGCTGTAGTCGTCTCGTGTCTCGCTGTAGTTGTCTTGTGTCTCTCTGTACTCGTTTCGTGTCTCTCTGTACTCGTCTCGTGTCTCTCTGTAGTCGTGTCGTGTCTCGCTGTAGTCAGCTCGTGTCTCACTGTAGTCAGCTCGTGTCTCGCTGTAGTCATGTCTCGTGTCTCGCTGTAGTCATGTCTCGTGTCTCGCTGTAGTCATGTCTCGTGTCTCGCTGTAGTCGTCTCGTGTCTCGCTGTACTCGTCTCGTCTCGCTGTAGTCGTCTCGTGTCTCGCTGTAGTCGTCTCTGTAGTCGTCTGTGTCTCTGTAGTCTGTCTGTCTCGTGTCTTGCTGTAGTCGTCTCGTGTCTTGCTGTAGTCGTCTCGTGTCTCGCTGTAGTCGTCTCGTGTCTCGCTGTGTCGTCTAGTGTCTTGCTGTAGTCGTCTCGTGTCTGTAGTAGTCTCGTGTCGCTGTAGTCGTCTCGTGTCTCGCTGTAGTCGTCTCGTGTCTTGCTGTACTCGTCTCGTGTCTTGCTGTACTCGTCTCGTGTCTCGCTGTAGTCGTCTCGTGTCTCGCTGTAGTCGTCTCGTGTCTCGCTGTAGTCGTCTCGTGTTGCTGTACTCGTCTCGTGTCTTGCTGTACTTGTCTCGTGTCTTGCTGTACTCGTCTCGTGTCTTGCTGTACTCGTCTCGTGTCTCGCTGTAGTCGTCTCGTGTCTCGCTGTAGTCGTCTCGTGTCTCGCTGTAGTCGTCTCGTGTCTTGCTGTACTCGTCTCGTGTCTTGCTGTACTCGTCTCGTGTCTCGCTGTACTCGTCTCGTGTCTCGCTGTAGTCGTCTCGTGTCTTGCTGTAGTCGTCTCGTGTCTCGCTGTAGTCGCCTCGTGTCTCGCTGTAGTCGTCTCGTGTCTTGCTGTAGTCGTCTCGTGTCTTGCGTACTGGTACTTTGTATTACAGAAATACAGTAACAACAGGAAATCTTCTTTCATAATCGACCTCACGTTCCTCATGAAAGAACGTTGGTCCTTGCTGCCGTTGCTGTTACCTTTAAATGATCAACTGTCTTCTCAGTCACTCACCTGGTTGGGTAAGTTGGCCAACAGGTAGAGGACAAAGTCTCCCACCCATTGGATGAGTTGCTGCAGGGACTGCAGAGGGGGTCCGTCCAACACAAACTCCTCTGTCTTCAGATTGATCATCACCTTATCGATATCTGAGGACACACACAATCACTGATCACCTTCCCTCTCACAGCTCACCTGTCCCTCAGGTATCTTAAATGTCCAGCAGGTATCTCACCTGTGTCTGTGTTCTTAGCACAGATCTCAGTTAGTCGGTCACCTGGACTCTTGTCAGGTGTGTTGAGGACATGTGGCCTCAGCAAAGACTTTAAGGTGGAGCTGATGGCGATCAGCAGCAGTTTGGCGTGGAAGTCACAGGCTCGAGCTGCCGTGGCTGTGGAGAGTTTACAAGAGATGCCTTCATCACGCCATACTTCGCCAACACTGAGACAGAGTTACAACTGAAGTCATTAAGCAAGACCTAGACCTGGTCCGAGACCTGGTCCTGGTGTACATGTTAGTGTCATGTGTAGACAATCTTCAGTCTGATCTCATATACTGCCTCCATGCTGTCCTCCCATCATGCCTTGCTGACCTGCTGTAGTGCTTGGTTCTGCCTCATGTACTCCTCATGCAGCTTCTCCACTAGGTTGTGGACCATGGTGGGCTGTACGTGCAGCAGGACGTCCCACCAGTCGTAGCCTGTCACCATGCAGTACTCCAGCAGGAACAGCAGGTGGCGCAGCGTCGTGTTCATCTCCAGCACCTGACCCATAGAGGGTGACACTCGCAGCATGTGGAGCTAAAGAGGAAACAAGAACCGACACAACACACCAAGGTCAGATCTAGGTACAGACAGGTAGGGCAAAGGTACAGAGATGTCAGTCACAGACAGTTTCAAGAAACTCACCTTGCCGTGGTTGTCGACTCCGGCCAGTGCCAGTGAGGTCCAGGAGAACTGCAGCGCCTTGAAGTGGAGCGCGGGGCCACCAGTCCTTTGACGTTTAATGGTGGATTCGTCTCCGGGTCTCTGACCTGAGGACGAGGACGAGGAGCCATAGAACACGCCCATGGTGTGGAGGGACAGACGGTGGAGGATCTGAATACTGCCATCATGAAATGCCAGAGCCAGACCTGAAAACACAGGAGGACCAATCCTCAGACAATCTGTGGGTGAGGAGATTCAGATGTTCTCCAGGCCCGAGGACTGCCTCCAGAAGGGGGCGTTGATAAACCTGTTAAACCCAGAGATCCCCTAGAACCTGACCTGAAGCAATTGTCAGAATTTATTCATCGTAAACAATCAAACAAATCTCAACATTAAATCAGTTATTTTCAGTTCCCTCCCTGGTCGACATGGCTAAAACCTTCCTCAGAGCAGCCATTTGAACACATGTAACTGATACAGTTCTGATTCTGATCCAAGTACTACCTTCCTGACACACCTATGCAGGTGAAACAGAAGCAAAGTTCTCACCGAGTCCAGGGCAGAATTTGGTATCTGACGCCACCTTCAGGTCGGTGTTGGAGATGGAGATAGGCAGTTTGGGCAGAGCAACAGCAGACACCCGCTCCAGGTCGTTGGTGGTCGTCAGGATCCTCCACTTCAGGATGGTCGGCTGCTTCTCCCCAACTAGACCGGACAGGAGGTCAGAGGTTAAACATCCAACACTGAACTGTGACCTCCAGCACCTCTAGAACTAGTTACTAGAACCAGTTTAACCATCTTGTTCCTTACCGACTGGTGATCGGTGCTGGAAGATGTTGTTGACAGGGAGCCCCTCCTTCCTCAGAGACCAACACTCTACAATGCTGCCGCTCTGATGGGATGCACACAGCAGAACCTACAACACACAGATGTTCAGAGTTCTCTGGTTCTGCTGGTTACCTGTTCAGAGTTCTCTGGTTCTGCTGGTTACCTGTTCAGAGTTCTCTGGTTCTGCTGGTTACCTGTTCAGAGTTCTCTGGTTCTGTTCGTTACCTGTTCAGAGTTCTCTGGTTCTGTTCGTTACCTGTTCAGAGTTCTCTCTGGTGAGGAACTTGAGGTGGGTGACGGCGGGGTACTTTTCCCTCCTCAGGGGGTCAGTGGTGCAGCGCAGGAACAGGGACGGTAACAGTTCTGTGTCGATGCGACACTTCTCGCTGACCACGCTGACGACCACCTGTCAGGACATGAACATGTTTATTTCACCCTGATATTAGAGGTCAGAGGTTGCTGTGTTAGACACATGTTCTGGTTCTGACCTTGTAGAACTGGACAGGGGACGAGCTGCTGCCATCGGTTGCTGCTACCACAATGTTCCCTCCCCCTGTGAAGGCGATGTCGGCTAACGCCACGCGTCCTCTGAGTCGGCAGAGACTCTCGCTGGCTGTCAGCAGAGCACCGCCCGGCTTCAGCAGTGACACAGTGACCAACCCGCTCACTGTCACCGCCATCCAGCCCTCCATCGGCTTCCCTCCAAACAGCGTGAGAGACGGAGAGAACTTTACCCGCGAAAACTTCTCACCGAAGTTTGTTGAACCGGACTGAACCGAGAGAAAATGAGGAGCCGTGATTCAACTGTTGACATGTGACAGGTGACATGTTTAACCTGACATGTATGACTTATGTGTATGTGTGTGTGTCTCACCATCTCAACGTGAAGAGCGAGCTTCACTCCGTTGTGCAGCCAGCTCAGAGCCACGATTGGATCTCCGTCCAGGGAGCTGCACAGGACGCTCTCCCAGCTGTTCACCAGGTGATCGGACATCGACCAACATTTAATCTGACCGTCACCGTCTGCAGACAACAACCTGGAACCTACGCACACACACGCACACGCACACACACACGTTTTAAATCGATCTGAGACTAAATCTAATTAAAACAAAAAATAAATAAAACAAAGCTCGGCTCACCTGATTGGTCCCACTCCAGACAGGAAATGACCTCAGCGTGTCCTGAGTTGATTGAGTAAACGTCCCAGGGGTGCTCAGTGTCGATGATGTGGATCATGTGACTAACATCTGGAACACAGGCAAACACACACACGTCAGGTGTGTCTGTGCTGCAGGTGTGTGTCTGTGCTGCAGGTGTCTGTCTGTGCTGCAGATGTGAGGCATGTCTGTGCTGCAGATGTGTGTCTGTGCTGCAAGTATGGGTCTGTGCTGCAGATGTGAGGCATGGCTGTGCTGCAGATGTGTGTCTGTGCTGCAAGTATGTGTCTGTGCTGCAGATGTGCTGCAGACATTAGGCGTGTCTGTGCTGCAGGTGTCTGTCTGTGCTGCAGATGTGAGGCGTGTCTGTGCTGCATGTGTCTGTCTGTGCTGCAGACATTAGGCGTGTCTGTGCTGCAGACATTAGGCGTGTCTGTGCTGCAGGTGTGAGGCGTGTCTGTGCTGCAGATGTGAGGCGTGTCTGTGCTGCAGATGTGAGGCGTGTCTGTGCTGCATGTGTCTGTCTGTGCTGCAGACATTAGGCGTGTCTGTGCTGCAGGTGTGAGGCGTGTCTGTGCTGCAGGTGTGAGGCGTGTCTGTGCTGCAGATGTGAGGCGTGTCTGTGCTGCAGATGTGAGGCGTGTCTGTGCTGCAGGTGCGAGGTGTGTCTGTGCTGCAGGTGCGAGGTGTGTCTGTGCTGCAGGTGTGAGCCGTGTCTGTGCTGCAGGTGTGAGGCGTGTCTGTGCTGCAGATGTGAGGCGTGTCTGTGCTGCAGATGTGAGGCGTGTCTGTGCTGCAGATGTGAGGCGTGTCTGTGCTGCAGGTGTGAGGTGTGTCTGTGCTGCAGGTGTGAGGTGTGTCTGTGCTGCAGATGTGAGGCGTGTCTGTGCTGCAGATGTGAGGCGTGTCTGTGCTGCGTCTGTACCCTTGTCATCGTCTTCGTTCTTCAGGTCTGTGGTGAAGGCCACGAGGTTCCTGCAGGACCAGGAGCAGACGAGAGGGATGGACGGACAGTGAGTGCCCTTTGGACGCTTCTCCCACTCACAGACGTACGCCAGCTCCATGACGACCACAGAGGAAGCCTCACCTGAGAACAGACAGGTGAACAGTGAAATGTATGTGTGTGTGTGTGTGTGTGTCTGTATTGGAGGGATCCCTCCTCTGTGGATCTTCCTGAGGTTTCTTCCACATTTTTTCCCTGTTAAAGTTTTTCCTCACTCTCTCCGAGGGTCTAAGCACAGAGGGAGTCACTCCCTGTACAGATTGTAAAGCCTCAGAGGAAAATGGACTTTGTGACTTTGGACTGTACAAATAAAATCTGATTTAATAATACTACTTTAAGTGAAGGAGCATGTGAACAAAAGTGTTACGGTTAAAGGTGTTACGGTTAAAGGTGTTACGGTTAAAGGTGTTACGGTTAAAGGTGCTACGGTTAAAGGTGCTACGGTTAAAGGTGTTACGGTTAAAGGTGCTACGGTTAAAGGTGTTACGGTTAAAGGTGTTACGGTTAAAGTGTAAGTTAGCCCGGCGTGTTTATGTTAATGAGGGCTGGACCGTTGGTTTAGCTAGCCGCTAATGTTAGCTTACCTTTGACTTCAGCTCCTGTGACGTAGATAAATTAAAACGAGTCGTTTACTGACAGAAGATGAAGTTTGACCTTTAAAATAAAAACATGAATAAAGCAGCAGTGAGTGTGTGTGTGTGTGTGTGTGTGTGTGTGTGTGTCAGCTGGTGTAACGAACAAACCGTTCATTCAGATCAACAGCGCATCAGGACCCAGGGCTGTCTCCACGCGCGCCTGTCCGTAAAAGATTTAATAAAACGTTGATCAGATGGTGAGTCTGTCTGACTTCTTCCACCGTGAGACAGGTTTCAACGAACTGTTCACTGTCAGTCACCTGTTATCCCGTCTGCGTTATCCCGTCTGCGTTAGCCCGTCTGCGTTAGCCCGTCTGCGTTAGCCTGACATGGAGCCCCCGGACAGTCAGGAAGAAACAGGACCCTTAGCGAAGTCTGCCAGGTATATCTAATCAGACATATATCAAATATATATAAAAACATATATCAAATATATATAAAACATATATCAAATATATATAAAAACATATATCAAATATATATAAAACATATATCAAATATATATAAACATATATCAGACATATATCAAATATATATAAAAACATATATCAAATATATATAAAACATATCAGATATATAAAACATATATCAGACATATATCAAATATATATAAAACATATATCAGACATAGATCAAACATATATCAAATATATATATCAAATATATATAAAAACATATATCAAATATATATAAAACATATATCAAATATATATAAAACATATATCAGATATATAAAACATATATCAGACATATATCAAATATATATCAGATATATAAAACATATATCAGACATATATCAAATATATATAAAACTATATAAGATATATAAAACATATATCAAATATATAAAACATATATCAGACATAGATCAAATATATATCAAATATATATATCAAATATATATAAAAACATATATCAAATATATAAAAACATATATCAAATATATATAAAACATATATCAGACATAGATCAAACATATATCAAATATATATCAAATATATAAAACATATATCAAATATATATAAAACATATATAAGATATATATAAAACATATATCAAATATATAAAAACATATATCAAATATATATAAAACATATATCAAATATATATAAAACATATATCAGACATAGATCAAACATATATCAAATATATATAAAAATATTAAGATATATATAAAAATATATCAAACATATATAAAAACATATATCAAATATATATAAAACATATATCAAATATATAAAACATATATCAGACATAGATCAAACATATATATCAAATATATATATAAACATATATCAAATATATATAAAACATATATAAGATATATATAAAACATATATCAAATATATATAAAACATATATAAGATATATAAAAAACATATATCAAATATATATCAAACATATATCAAATATATATAAAACATATATCAGACATATATCAAATATATATAAAACATATATCAGACATATATCAAATATATATCAGACATATATCAAATATATATCAATCATATATCAAACATATATCAGACATATATCAAACATATATCAGACATATATCAGACATATATCAAACATATATCAGACATATATCAAATATATATCAGACATATATCAGACATATATCAAACATATATCAAACATATATCAGACATATATCAGACATATATCAAACATATATCAGACATATATCAAATATATATCAGACATATATCAAATATATATCAATCATATATCAAACATATATCAGACATATATCAAACATATATCAAACATATATCAGACATATATCAAACATATATCAGACATATATCAGACATATATCAAACATATATCAGACATATATAAAACATATATCAATCATATATCAAACATATATCAAACATATATCAGACATATATAAAATATATATCAGACATATATCAGACATATATCAAACATATATCAGACATATATCAAACATATATGAAAAAGAGACACGGTAAAACAAATAAAACATTAAAGATCTGGACTCTGGGGGTGTTGGATGGACCGATAGGTGGCGGTAGTCTCCCTGAAGGTTAATATATAGTTTATATATTGAAGCTGAAGCAGGACCCGTATTTCCGGTCTGTGGTCAGCAGCCGTCAGTGTCTGTTAGCTCCCGTTAGCATCTAACTGAGCTGAAGCTCAGACTTAAACTGAGCTGAAGCTCAGACTTAAACTGAGCTGAAGCTCAGACTTAAACTGAGCTGAAGCTCAGACTTAAACTGAGTGTGACGTCTCGTCTCAGTCTGCAGGATTACAGTGACTCCGCAGAGCTAGCTGCGGGCTAACACCGCCCCATTAGCTGCTAGCGCCAAACTCCAGTTATCCTCTATGTACGAGGCTAACAGTGCTAACAGCTAGCTGCTGTTTTTCAGTCTACGTGTTGTGATGACAGAGCGAGACCCTGCTATGGACACACCTGCGCACTGAACTACAGGTAAGACATGCTAACATGAAGCTAACGTTATCATGGACACACCTGCGCACTGAACTACAGGTAAGACATGCTAACATGAAGCTAACGTTATCATGGACACCTGCGCACTGAACTACAGGTAAGGCATGCTAACATGAAGCTAACGTTAGCTGCAGGCTGTTTATCAACAGGCCCCAAACAGACAGGACGGCCACAGAGTACTACACAGTACTACACAGGACACAGAGTACTACACAGTACTACAGAGGACACAGAGTACTACACAGTACTACAGAGGACACAGAGTACTACACAGTACTACACAGGACACAGAGTACTACACAGGACACAGAGTACTACACAGTACTACACAGTACTACAGAGGACACAGAGTACTACACAGTACTACAGAGGCCACAGAGTACTACACACTACTACACAGGACACAGAGTACTACACAGTACTACAGCGTACTACACAGTACTACAGCGTACTACACAGTACTACACAGTACTACAGGGTACTACACAGTACTACACAGTACTACAGAGGACACAGTACTACAGAGTACTACACACTACTACAGAGTACTACACAGTACTACACACTACTACACAGTACTACACACTACTACAGAGTACTACAGCGTACTACACAATACTACAGCATACTACACAGTACTACAGCGTACTACACAGTACTACAGTGTACTACACAATACTACAGGGGACACAGAGTACTACACAGTGCTACAGGGGACACAGAGTACTACACAGTACTACAGGGGACACAGAGTACTACACAGTACTACAGGGGACACAGAGTACTACACAGTACTACAGGGGACACAGAGTACTACACAGTACTACAGGGGACACAGAATACTACACAGTACTACACAGGACACAGAGTACTACACAGTACTACAGAGGACACAGAGTACTACACAGTACTACAGAGGACACAGAGTACTACACAGTACTACACAGGACACAGAGTACTACACAGTACTACACAGGACACAGAGTACTACACAGTACTACACAGTACTACAGAGGCCACAGAGTACTACACAGTACTACACAGGACACAGAGTACTACACAGTACTACATAGTACTACAGATGACACAGAGTACTACACAGTACTACAGCGTACTACACAGTACTACAGCGTACTACACAGTACTACACAGTACTACAGAGGACACAGTACTACAGCATACTACACAGTACTACAGCGTACTACACAGTACTACAGCGTACTACACAGTACTACAGCGTACTACACAATACTACAGGGGACACAGAGTACTACACAGTACTACAGGGGACACAGAGTACTACACAGTGCTACAGGGGACACAGAGTACTACACAGTACTACAGAGGACACAGAGTACTACACAGTACTACAGAGGACACAGAGTACTATGTATAACACACAGATTACTATAAGTAAATGTAAGAGTACTATAACAGAGTACTACATACATATATAGTACACAGACACTGTATTTGTATTTCACATTTCAAACAATAAAAACAAGTTAAATTGAATAAATTCTAATATTATAAATTCTAATATTATAAATTCTAAATGTGACAGAAACTTTCACCCGAGTTCAAACGTCTGTGACGTGTTCAGGTCAGTCTGCACATGCTCAGTCACTGTTCACGCTGTGGACTGGCTCGGCTCGGCTCGGGTCTTTAAAGGTAATCAGTGACATCTTAAAATCACTCTGTAGATGTGACGGAGGCAGAATCGGTTTTTGTTTGGATGAGCTGCAGACGCCATTGAGCAGAGAGTTGCAGTGATGGAGACAGAAATGAAGTTTGAAACGTTTCACAGCTGATAACACGACTGAGCTGGTAAATTAATATTTATCTGAGATGTTAGAGCTCGGTATCATCTGCTGAAAGATGAACTGTGACCCAGAGGAAGCTCTAAATCAGGGGTGCCCAAACTGGGTGAGGGCCGGTGTGGCTGCAGGTTTTCCTTCCAACCAAACAGCAGCACACCAGACTTGACTCATTTAATAAACTGATCTCAGTCTTCAGAGTTGATTGGTCAAACTGTGCTCTTGGTTGGTTGGAAAGAAAACCTGCAGCCACACCGGCCCTTTGTGGAACAGTTTGGGCACCCCTGCTCTAAATGAAGAGCAGAACTGGACTGAGCCCTGAGGCACACCACAGTGAACAACATCTGACCTGCTGTCAGAGTTTAAGACCTCAACCAGCTGAGAAACCCACGTAGGACTGCAGACAGTCCGAGACAATCTCATGGTACCAAAAACTTCAGTGTAACAGATCCAGAACCGATGTGTGGTAGTGCAGTCTCAGACAGGTAAACATGTCACATGAGCAGAGCTCTCATTGGTTCTTCTTCTGTTCCACAGCCTATTCTTCCAACAGAAGCAACCTCACGGCTGATCTGAGGTCAGTCCCTGATCTGATCTGAGGTCAGTCCCTGATCTGATCTGAGGTCAGTCCCTGATCTGATCTGAGGTCAGTCCCTGATCTGATCTGAGGTCAGTCCCTGATCTGATCTGAGGTCAGGGTCACTTCACTGCAACACACCCCTTTCAGCAGCCATGAATCTGACCTAGTGTCAGCTGTTAGTCTGTGCGGTGAGTGATCCAGAGACTGAGACCATGTCAGAGAACCAGGCCAACAACAACAACGTCCCTCTGAACAACACACAACAACAACATGGGACCCAACCGGATCCGGAACCCCAACATGAACCAGAACCCTCTCATCAACGTCCGGGACCGCCTCTTCCACGCCCTCTTCTTCAAGATGGCCGTCACGTATGCTCGCCTGTTCCCGCCGTCCTTCAGGAGAGTCTTTGAGTTCTTCGTCCTGCTCAAGGTAAACGTCCTACATTATTATTTGAGCTAAACTCAGGCTGCTGCTGGGACACCAGATGCTCAGATCTGACCCCAGGTGTGAACCATCGGGCGTGACTGTTTCACAGACTGATTAAACGTGTTAATGACCTTGTGTCCTCCTCGTGTCCTCCTCAGGCGCTCTTCGTCCTCTTCATCCTTGCTTACATCCACATTGCCTTCTCTCGCTCGCCCATCAACTGTCTGGAGGTGGTGAGGGAGCGCTGGCCTCGTGACGGCATCCTGCGGGTGGAGATCCAGAGGAACTCCAGCCGAGCCTCTGTCTTCCTGCAGTACTATGGCTCCACAGGTCTCCAGGAGGCTGGAGACTGAGGAGGGGGAGGAGGTGTAGCAGGAGGAGGTGTAGCAGGTCTGAGCCTTGCAGCGCTGCTAGAGGAAGAGGAGGATGAGGAGGAGATGACCCTGGAGATGTTTGACAATAGCTCAGTGCAGGTAAGTCAGCAGGAGTCAATAACTCAACTCAACTTTACTTATTTATATACAGAGCCGTAGCCCGAGATGCTTCAGAGCAGAGTACAAACAGAAAGAGACAACTCACAGTTCTTTAGGCAACAGAGCAGTTGCATGAAAAACTAGAGAGAAGAAAAGTAAGAAGCATAAAAATACAACAAAACAAATAAGAAGTAAATTAAGACCTATAGGGTGCAAAGTATAATTTAAGTAGATCAGACCTGAACAGGGAGTGACCAGCAGTGAATGGCAGCTAAGAGTCAGCAGGAGTGGGATAATGAGGATGTTTGTTACAGTTTGAGCTGGACATCGAACCTCGTCTGAAGCCGTCTCTGATTGGAGGAGATGCAGGAGGAGCAGCAGGAGGAGGAGCAGCAGGAGGAGCAGCAGGAGCAGGAGGAGCAGGAGCAGGGAACAACAGTCAGGATGTCTCCTTCAGCCAGACCCCTAAAGGTATGCAGCCGCTGAAGGAGTCAGTGTCTGAGCTGGAGATGATGACCAGAGCAGGTAAACCCTTCTCCTCCTCCTCTCTCCTCACATCATCTTCCTTCTCCTTCTCTCCTCCTCCTCTCTCCTCACATCATCTTCCTTCTCCTTCTCCTCCTCTCTCCTCACATCATCTTCCTTCTCCTTCTCTCCTCCTCCTCTCTCCTCACATCTTCCTTCTCCTTCTCTCCTCCTCCTCTCTCCTCACATCATCTTCCTTCTCCTTCTCTCCTCCTCCTCTCTCCTCACATCATCTTCCTTCTCCTTCTCTCCTCCTCCTCTCTCCTCACATCATCTTCCTTCTCCTTCTCTCCTCCTCCTCTCTCCTCACATCATCTTCCTTCTCCTTCTCCTCCTCCTCTCTCCTCACATCATCTTCCTTCTCCTTCTCTCCTCCTTCTCTCCTCACATCATCTTCCTTCTCCTTCTCTCCTCCACCTCTCCCTGTCATCTCTCCTCTCCTCCTCAGACAACTTGACAACACATTTGATTGAATTAGACTGCTGTCTGTTGCTGTCCCCTGCTGTCTGTCGATGTCCACCTGCTGTCTGTCGATGTCCACCTGCTGTCTGTTGATGTCCACCTGCTGTCTGTTGCTGTCCACCTGCTGTCTGTTGCTGTCCACCTGCTGTCTGTTTATGTCCACCTGCTGTCTGTTGCTGTCCACCTGCTGTCTGTTGCTGTCCACCTGCTGTCTGTTGATGTCCGCCTGCTGTCTGTTGCTGTCCGCCTGCTGTCTGTTGCTGTCCGCCTGCTGTCTGTTGCTGTCCGCCTGCTGTCTGTTGATGTCCGCCTGCTGTCTGTTGCTGTCCAGCTGCTGTCTGTTGCTGTCCAGCTGCTGTCTGTTGCTGTCCACCTGCTGTCTGTTGCTGTCCACCTGCTGTCTGTTGCTGTCCCCTGCTGTCTGTTGCTGTCCCCTGCTGTCTGTTGCTGTCCCCTGCTGTCTGTTGCTGTCCGCCTGCTGTCTGTTGCTGTCCACCTGCTGTCTGTTGATGTCTGTTCATGTCCGCTGCTGTCTGTTGCTGTCCGCCTGCTGTCTGTTGCTGTCCGCCTGCTGTCTGTTGCTGTCCGCCTGCTGTCTGTTGCTGTCCGCCTGCTGTCTGTTGATGTCCGCTGCTGTCTGTTGCTGTCCACCTGCTGTCTGTTGATGTCCACCTGCTGTCTGTTGATGTCTGTTCATGTCCGCTGACAGTTTGGCCTCAGGAGGAGTACATCGTGGAGTATTCTTTGGAGTATGGCTTCCTGCGTTTGTCTCAGAGCACGAGACAGAAACTCAACATCCCCGTCATGGTCGTCACTCTGGGTGAGATGTCTGTCTGTCAGTCACATGACTGTAAAACCTGTCTGTCTGTTTCTCTGTCAGTCACATGACTGTAAAACCTGTCTGTCTGTTTCTCTGTCTGTCACATGACTGTAACACCTGTCTGTCTGTTTCTCTGTCTGTCACATGACTGTAACACCTGTCTGTCTGTTTCTCTGTCAGTCACATGACTAACACCTGTCTGTCTGTTTCTCTGTCTGTCACATGACTGTAAAACCTGTCTGTCTGTTTCTCTGTCAGTCACATGACTGTAAAACCTGTCTGTCTGTTTCTCTGTCAGTCACATGACTGTAAAACCTGTCTGTCTGTTTCTCTGTCAGTCACATGACTGTAAAACCGTCTGTCTGTTTCTCTGTCTGTCACATGACTGTAACACCTGTCTGTCTGTTTCTCTGTCAGTCACATGACTGTAAAACCTGTCTGTCTGTTTCTCTGTCAGTCACATGACTGTAAAACCTGTCTGTCTGTTTTCTGTCAGTCACATGACTGTAAAACCTGTCTGTCTGTTTCTCTGTCAGTCACATGACTGTAAAACCTGTCTGTCTGTTTCTCTGTCAGTCACATGACTGTAAAACCTGTCTGTCTGTTTCTCTGTCTGTCACATGACTGTAACACCTGTCTGTCTGTTTCTCTGTCAGTCACATGACTGTAAAACCTGTCTGTCTGTTTCTCTGTCTGTCACATGACTGTAACACCTGTCTGTCTGTTTCTCTGTCTGTCACATGACTGTAACACCTGTCTGTCTGTTTCTCTGTCTGTCACATGACTGTAACACCTGTCTGTCTGTCAGACCCCATGAAGGACGAGTGTTTTGGTGATGGGTTCAGTCGTTTCCTGCTCGATGAGTTTCTTGGCTACGATGACATCCTGATGTCCAGTGTGAAGGCACTTGCTGAGAACGAGGAGAACAAAGGTAAAGTTCCTCTGACTAAAGAACCTGGGTTCCCGATCCTCCTCTGACTAAAGAACCTGGGTTCCCGATCCTCCTCTGACTAAAGAACCTGGGTTCCCGATCCTCCTCTGACTAAAGAACCTGGGTTCCCGATCCTCCTCTGACTAAAGAACCTGGGTTCCCGATCCTCCTCTGACTAAAGAACCTGGGTTCCCGATCCTCCTCTGACTAAAGAACCTGGGTTCCCGATCCTCCTCTGACTAAAGAACCTGGGTTCCCGATCCTCCTCTGACTAAAGAACCTGGGTTCCCGATCCTCCTCTGACTAAAGAACCTGGGTTCCCGATCCTCCTCTGACTAAAGAACCTGGGTTCCTGATCCTCCTCTGACTAAAGAACCTGGGTTTCTGATCCTCCTCTGACTAAAGAACCTGGGTTCCTGATCCTCCTCTGACTACAGAACCTGGGTTCCTGATCCTCCTCTGACTAAAGAACCTGGGTTTCTGATCCTCCTCTGACTAAAGAACCTGGGTTCCTGATCCTCCTCTGACTAAAGAACCTGGGTTCCTGATCCTCCTCTGACTAAAGAACCTGGGTTCCTGATCCTCCTCTGACTAAAGAACCTGGGTTCCTGATCCTCCTCTGACTAAGAACCTGGGTTCCTGATCCTCCTCTGACTAAAGAACCTGGGTTTCTGATCCTCCTCTGACTAAAGAACCTGGGTTCCTGATCCTCCTCTGACTAAAGAACCTGGGTTCCTGATCCTCCTCTGACTAAAGAACCTGGGTTCCTGATCCTCCTCTGACTAAAGAACCTGGGTTCCTGATCCTCCTCTGACTAAAGAACCTGGGTTCCTGATCCTCCTGACTACAGAACCTGGGTTCCTGATCCTCCTCTGACTAAAGAACCTGGGTTCCTGATCCTCCTGACTACAGAACCTGGGTTCCTGATCCTCCTCTGACTACAGAACTGGGTTCCTGGCTAACCTGGCACTGAGATTTGTTGGTTGGTTCTGTAGTTGGTTGATTTTTCTTTTCTTTTTTTTTGTTCTGTAGTTTGTTGATTTGTTTGACATAAAGGCTGATTGTCAGTGTTGATATTTGACATGTGAGTCAACAGCTGTTTGGTGGTGATACTGTGTGGTTCTCTGCAGGGTTCCTGAGGAACGTGGTGTCTGGAGAACATTACCGCTTCGTCAGTATGTGGATGGCCAGAACCTCGTACTTGGCCGCCTTCGTTATTATGGTCATATTCGTAAGTAAACAGTCAGTTTGTGTTCCTGGAGTCTGGTTCCAGATTTAGACGGAGATTAAATCATAATTTGTGTTCTGTGTGTTTTAGACTCTGTCGGTTTCCATGCTGCTCAGATACTCTCACCACCAGATCTTCGTCTTCATAGGTCAGTTTCCGATCCACATCAGTTGAGACCAGATTCATGTAATCCCCTAAAATGTGTGTTATTACAGAACATGAAACATCTGAAGGTTCTGATGACTGGATTGGTTTCCGTCCTGAACTGGATTTATATTTAAAACCAGATCAACTCTGGTCTGAAGGATCAGCTCTGTGTTGATCTGGTCTTGGTCTCTGTCCTCAGTGGATCTTCTTCAGATGTTGGAGATGAACATGACCATCGCCTTCCCGGCAGCCCCTCTGCTTACCGTCATCCTGGCTCTTGTCGGTAAGTTCACATCCTGGAAACTGTCAGGATATGGTTCTGATCCAGATCCAGGTCCTAATCTGTTAAACCAGTTAAACCAGGCTCAGGGTTCCCTCGGTGTCCCAACACGATCTCCTGTGTTACGTACAGCCTACAGCACATAGTACTAGGGGTGGGCGATATATCGAATATACTCGATATATCGCGGCTTGTTCTACGTGAGATGTATGAAATGACTATATCGCGACCATCGAGGACTTTTTTTTTTTTTAATCCGTCTGCATTTAGTTCTCCGGAGTTTCTCCTGTCACTCACTCCTGCTGCTCACAGCACGCAGCACACTGCCCCGCCCACTGCCCCGCCCACCCAGAAACATCCCCTGCATGCATGCGTACTTTCTGTATCAAGTGAGAAGAGAAGTGAAGAGCGAGTTAATCAAAGATGGAGACGGACGACTTGGTTTCCGACGAAAAACAACTCTTAAACACGCCAGCCGTCTCTCGTTTTCGCGTGGTCACGTCAGCTGGTCCAATATTTTCACGTGCGCCCTTATTGCGACTTTATGTCAAACACTTTGAGAAAACTGGAAAGTCAGCGCTAGCTTACTGCAGCGTGTGGACACCTCCGGTTTTCAAAATAAGACGTGTGTTAAATGTATTAAACGTTTATTTATAAAAAATGAAGAATGGTTAAAAATTGATTTTTGATTTTAAAAGTGTCTCATAAGCCAAGTATGACCCTGCACTGCTTTAGAGCTCATATGTACATTATGAAATATATTAAAAATTCATAAAAAATAAGTGTTAAAATGCTATAAAAAGAGTGTGTGTCGTATAGCAGGTGTAGATCGACTGTTCTACACTGATTTTGAGCCAATAGGTCACATGACAGGAAGCTGTTGAGCTCTAAAGCTCATATTTACATGATTAAAAATATTAAAATTTATAAAAAAAAATATGACAAGTGTTACAATGCTATAAAAAGATGTGTGTCTCATACAGCAAGTGTAAATCTACTGTTCTACATTGATTCTGACCAATTACAATGCTGTCAAGGTAATAATGCGTTAATCTTTATTAGAAATGAACAATACAAAACAACAACAACAAAAATATCGATATATATCGTGTATCGCGATATAGCTTAAAAATATCGAGATATTGGTTACAGGCCATATCGCGCAGCTCTACATAGTACTCAATCAAAGCAGTGTCCTATAGGTCAAAGTCTGTGCATAAAAATAAACGAAGATTTCAAAGATGTGTTTCTGAATCTTTAACTATTGCCACCGCAGAGGTTCAGGCTCGGGTTGTTTTCTGACTAGCCTCATGCATTCTTGCTACAGAGCAGGGATGTGAAACTGAAATGATGGAGGGAGCCACCGTTTTTTGTTGACATTACCAGAGCGCCACATGGAACCACACTCTTACCAGATATGATAGAAAGAAATACAAAAGGTTTTTCAGTGCAAAGGGCTGTCGGCTCCATATACAGTCGGGTCCATAAATATTGGGACATCGACACAATTCTAATCTTTTTGGCTCTACACACCACCACGATGGATTTGAAATAAAATGACAAAATGTGCTTTAACTGCAGGTATTTACATCCAGGTCAGGTGAACAGTTTGTATTTGAGCCTCCCACTTTTTAAGGGCCCAACAGTAATGGGATAAATTAACAACCATAAATCACTTTTTAATTTTTGGTTTCAAATCCTTTCCAGTATATTTCTTGTATTTAGTGCAATGTGTTGAAGTGGTGACCTGAATTTAAATCTTTCGTGGCAGATAGCGTCTCTAAGCATACTAACATTGGCTTCTCTTTCAATTCTTCCCATTTCACCTGAAACAAACGATTTTCTCGGTCAAGTTTTCGATTCCCTCCACTCTTAGGCATATCTAGACTAGAGCTGGGAATCTTTGCCGGGCATAATTCTGATCATTTGAATCGGGCCCAGGCTTGTGTTAAGACTTGCGTGGTAAATGATCATGTGATGTGTTTCGATCTGCGGTCAGAGAATTTATTTTAGCCCAGGCTACTTTCCTGTTCATTTGTAGTCCTGAATTAAAAATGTACAGCAAATGACTCATTCTAGACTGATATGCCATATGCGCACATTTGAAAAACGTCGGACTGCAAACAGGTTCGGGTTCTACAAAGCTGCCAATGAAAACGGGCCGGGCTCGGGTCTGACTTCAAAGGCCCGTTTCATGCTCTAATCTGGACGTCGAGTGAGGGCCCCGGGCCGCGTGAGGGCCCCGGGCCGCGTGAGGGCCCCGGGCCGCGTGAGGGCCCCGGGCTGCCAGTTGCCCATCCCTGATGTAGCGTATGCTCAAAGATGGTTGTAACTGCAGGCTGCGTGTGAGTGCGTGGGGCGGCAGCATTTTCTTAGCTGCAATCAACCCTGCTAATAGAGTTTGGGTCCGAGTAGAGGACAAGTTCAATGATCAGGGTTCCCACGGGTGCTTGAATTCCTTGAAAATGCTTGAATTTCAATTCAGTGTTTTCAAGGTTGTGAAAATGCTTGAATTCCTTGAAAATGCTTGAATTTCAAATTCACTGAATTTCAATTCAGTGAATTTCAATTCAGCTGAGAATACAAGCCAGTTCACATTAGTTAAAAATCCAAACAGTCAATCTACCACCATATGAAATAATTAGACCCATATTATTATGACATACAGTGGCACCGCTGCGCTTCCCATGACCATCATGGCAAACACAACTAGTAGGCTACCTATTTAAAGGTGCTGGAAACATGGAAAAACTGGTGCTTGAAGGTGCTTGAAAAGTGCTTGAATTTGTTCATGAAGAAGGTGTGGGAACCCTGATGATGAGGTGTCATTGAGAAGCAGTATTTTAGGAGAACACGGTATGTCTACCTCCACTAGGCCTGATAAAGTGGAAGATACCACTTTTCAAAAGGACGCCACATCAGGACACACGTGTAAAAATGATCTCACCACCCAGAGAGTCTCCATTTTGTAAGAAACAGCTCATTGGTTAGTTGAATCCAAACATGACCTGCTGATGTCACTTCCTGTTTGTCAGGCATGGAGGCCATCATGTCGGAGTTCTTCAATGACACGACGACGGCCTTCTACATCATCCTCATCGTCTGGTTGGCCGATCAGTACGACGCCATCTGCTGCCACACCAACACCAGTAAACGTCACTGGCTGAGGTGAGTCAGAGATACACAACGTGTGTGTGTGTGTGTGTGTGTGTGTGTGTGGTGTGTGTGTGTGTGTGTGTGTGTGTGTGTGTGTGTGTGTGTGTGTGTGTGTGTGTGTGTGTGTGTGTGTGTGTGTGTGTGTGAGATGAGGCGTCAGTTTGTGTTTCAATCTCTCTGTCTGTGTTTCAGGTTCTTCTATCTCTACCACTTTGCCTTCTACGCCTATCATTACCGCTTCAATGGTCAGTACAGCAGTCTGGCCCTCGTCACCTCGTGGCTCTTTATCCAGGTCAGAACCTCCAGAACCACAAAGACACTCAAAGTTTGATCCATGTTTAAGTTCAGTTAGTTTTAACATCGGGCAGCACTGACTTGAGTGAACCCTGGAAAACGAACCACAGTCATAGTTAGAAGAATGTTCCTGTTAGCTCCATGACGCTAACTAGCTCGCTGTTTGCTAATCACCCATCTGCCAACACCACAAAGAAACCAGCGCCGGACCCAGCACTGGACCCAGCACTGGACCCAGCGCCGGACCCAGCACTGGACCCAGCGCCGGACCCAAGCTGCACAACCGAGCCAGAGCCAGCTAACCCTAGCCTTAGTTACAGTTAGCTTGTTAGCTCCTCCTTTGTACATATAATTTATTGTTAAATGACCCCGTTAGCATCATGGATCGTGTTAGCTGAAAGCTAAAATAACATTTACACTCAGTGTTTGGTAATAACTAGGGATGTAACGATACACTCAACTCACGACTCGATTCGAGTCACAATTTTTTGTTCACGATACGATTACAATTTTTTTTTAAATCAAAATGAGCTACAGACAAATTCTGACCAAATAAAATTATCTTTTTATTTGTAGGAAAAAAATCTCTCTTTACAGAAACTCTCCAACAGTTTGTGTTCTTGTTAGGGCTGCCACAAGCAGCTGATCTGACCATCACCTTCCAGCTGAAGTATGAGCTAACTCAAAATAAAAACAATTAAGATGATAGCTCGTTAACGCTTTGATGAGAGTCCACGGTCCCGGGAAACGGAGAGGTCCCATGAGGGGATCCTCCCGCACCGTGCGGCCGTCACTGACCCGAGTTTAACCCCCCGTGCAGACAACGCGAAGTTGCGGTGATTGGTTAAAATTGCAACACCGGCCTGAATCACGGGGATTCACTGAAGTTGCAAATCGTGAATTCCTGGAGGGTCGGTGTTATGGTATCATCACATCACATCACATCACGTCACATCACATCACATCACATCACATCACATCACATCACATCACATCACATCACGTCACATCACGTCACGTCACGTCACGTCACGTCACATCACATCACATCACATCACGTCACGTCACATCACATCACGCAGACGCTTTTATCCAAAGCGACTTACAGAGGAGGACATAACATGTCATTTACGGTACAGTCAGGCCTGACGCTGATTACCACTATTGTGTGTGTGTGTGTGTGTGTGTGTGTGTGTGTGTGTGTGTGTGTGTGTGTGTGTGTGTGTGTGTGTGTGTGTGTGTGTGACACAGAAAGGCAGACGCGGCAGTGGAAGCTGCAGCCACATCGTGACTTATTTCTAATAAAAAAAAGACGAAAAAGAACATATCCTACTTCTCTCGCATCGCAAGAATCACGATTCATTTCTTCTGTCAACCGATGCGAGTCGTCACGCATTTGTACCGATTTTTAATCGTGCACGATGCATCGTTACATCCCTAGTTATAACGTCAGCTAGCATCAAGCTAACGTCAGCTAGCATCAAGCTAACGTCAGCTAGCATCAAGCTAACGTCAGCGTTAGCTTGTCACATATATTAACATTAGCTAAGCTACCGTTAGCTCAATTCTAACTTCACTCTTGGCTCACTAAGCTAACTTCTCCTCATTGTTCCTCTTTCTTCTCTTCTTCCTCCTTCCTCCTTCTCCTCCTCTTTCACCTCATTGTTCCTCTTTCTTCTCTTCTTCCTCCTTCTCTTTTTTCTCCTCTTCCTGCTCCTCCTCTTCCTGCTCTTTGTCTTCCTCCGCTTTCTCCTTTGCCTCTTTCTTCTCCTTCGCTTTCTTCTCGTCCTCTTTCTTCTCCTCCTCTTTCTCCTCCTCCTCTTTCTTCTCTTTCTTCTCCTTCGCTTTCTTCTCGTCCTCCTTCTCCTCCTCCTCTTTCAGCACTCCATGATCTACTTCTTCCATCACTACGAGCTGCCTGCCATCCTGCAGCAGATCCGGATCCAGGAGATGCTTCTTCAGAACCAGCAGGCGGGTCAGGCCAACCAGACGGCCCTGCAGGACAACCTTAACAATAACCACAGTAATGCTGCTGCAGGACCAGGACCAGGACCAGGATCAGGACCAGGACCAGGACCTGCCAACACTACCCAACCTGGACCCAGCTCCACCCAGCCGGGTCCTCAGACTGGCCCTCAGCCCCCGTCCTCCTCTCTGGCAGTAGGAGGTGGAGGGGAGGTGAGGTCGGAGCTAAACTGGGTCGCTCAGACAGCCGCCATCATCACTGAAGCTTTGTCCACCTCCAACCAGACCTCTTCCCCCGCTGACCCTGTGGATGGGGTCGACGGAGGAGGAGGGTCAGGCGGTCAGGGGTCAGCAGGACCAGCAGAGGTCAATGTGGTGGCCGAGTTCTGGATGGGAGGAGGAGGAGGTGGTGGAGGAGGAGGTGAAGATCCAAAGGTGGTCTCAGTAGAAATTAAAACCACATCAGGAGGACCTGAGCCTTCCCCCAGCCCTCCAATCAGAGGCCTCCATCCTGAGGGGGCGGGGCCATCAGAGGTAGCCCCCCCACAGACAGACTGCCCCCCCTCACAGAGTCCAGGTACAGACTGCAGACAGCCGAGCCCGTCACAGGCGGCGTCCTGAGTCCAGGTGTAGTCTGCCTGATATCATCTCACCTGTCTCGACATGTGCCTCAGTCTGTCAGCTGATCAGGATGACTCACTGATGAGTCGCTGATGAGTCATCGATGAGTCATCGATGAGTCATCGCGCCCTCGTCCTGACAGACTGAAGCCCAGACTTCATTTTTGTTTCCATCTGCTTTTATTTTGAAAAAAACAAACTCTTTGAGAACAGGAAGTTGTTTTGGAGCGTCGACCCGGCGGATCAGGACTTCCTGTCAGAACGGATGCCTTATCAGTGACCTGAGGACGCTTCAGAGACGTCAGCAGCTGATTGGTTGTGCAATATGATGCCAGCCGTGTCACACGTGAGGCCCTGCCCCCTGGCAGAGGGCGTGGTCGTTCACTTCAGGTGACTTCAGGTGTGCCTCGTCTCTGATATCGATTTGAGACATATACGCTCATTAATAATTCATCAGCTCGTTATAATATTGTATTTCCATAGGAACTGATTAAAGATCATCAGTGTCTGATTATTGATCCGACGAGTCACCTGAGCGTGCACGAGTCACCTGAGCGTGCACGAGTCACCTGACTGCACCACGCGGGCCGATGCCTCATGGGGGCGGAGCTGAAGTGTGATGGGGGTTTGTGGGTATTTTTTTGTTGTTTTTCTTCTTCGTGCCTCTGCTGATGACGTTGCCTCGTTAGTCGACCTGAAACTCATCAAAGTGTATTTAACTGTAAAACCAGTAAACGAGCACAGCGAACCACTCGACGCGTCACGTCTCATTCTTTCAGCTCCAGTTGATCATGTGACACGGTTCAGGACAGGAAGTCAAACCAGATTCACAGAGTAATGTCATTTATTTTGAAAAATACAGTCTTTTACTTTGACAGCGAGCTTCTAATTAACGCTGGGGTTTTACCGCGAGATGGCAGCACTGAAGAAATGTGAAGTAGGAAGTGAGTGTGGAAGATTTCAGACACGGTGAAAGCTCCGTTTGATTTGCTGTGATTTGAGTTTGATGTTCAGCAGAAATACACATCGTACGCCGGTGCCAACAGGACGTTGCTAAACGTTTCGCCCAGCGTGGCAAACAGTTCTCAGACGGTGATTGCATAAAGCAGTGCCTCATCAAAATCACAGAAATAATGCAACCACGTGACCTGATCCAGAAATACAGAGGCGCGGAGAATCGAGGACTGGTCAGCTGATTTTTATTTGATAGCATGCGATGAGAGCACAGATGCCACAGACACCCACAGGAGTAGATGATTGTTTTTCTGTACGGAGGAGCTGCTAGATCTGATGAGCAGGACGACGGGTAGAGATATTTGTGAAGCTGTGTCGGGCAGTTGAAACGATGTGGCTTCAATGGGAAAAGCTCTGGAGTAACAACGGATGGAGCTCCGTGTGCCAGGACTGTCAGCTGGGCGATGTGATGAACGCTGTAAAAACTGTCAACATAACTCGAGCTGGAGGAGCTGGAGGAGCTGGAGGACTGTATGTTTGTGTTGATTTGTTCTGTACACTGACATCTATTGCTCGTCTGTCCGTCCTGGCAGAGGGATCCCTCCTCTGTGGCTCTTCCTGAGGTTTCTTTTTTCCCTGTTAAAGTTTTTCCTCACTCTCTCCGAGGGTCTGAGGACAGAGGGAGTCACTCCCTGTACAGATTGTAAAGCCTCAGAGGAAAATGGACTTTGTGACTTTGGACTGTACAAATAAAATCTGATTTGTACCACAGAGAATTTGAAGCTTTCTCATCTGATGCTGAATACAGGGATGCCACTCTGAAGTGCACTGGCTCTGTGCTGCAAGTTTCCTCTGAGACGCCACGCAAGAAGGATGATGAGCATGTTCGGCTCCACATACATACGAGAACAAACATTTTCTGTTAAATCAGAACAAAAGCAGGCTGGGAACCAGAATTACTGATCGCCATGTCTGACATGTCAGCCATCCTTCAATCCAAAGCATCACTGAGTGCAGCGTTCTGAAACACACACAGTATTCTCGTGTCAACATGTCACCTCTAGTGCGTGGCCCTTTGTTTATTTTTTGTATTTGGCTCTCACTAAAAAACTTTAGACACCCCTGACGATATGTAACCTTGTCTATAACAGTGACATCTACTGGTTAAAAGTTGGTACTGCAGTCTGCATCTGAAGCTCGCAGGTTCAAAGATTGGAGACACTTCATGAAGCTGCTTCTACGTCGGTCTGACTCCAGAACCAGAAAAAGGTTTATGGCAAGTACGATTTGTCACATGCAAAGACTTTGTTTTGGTGAAATTGGTGCTTAACAAACATTGTGTAAAAAATATAAGGAAGATAAAGACAATCAAGTTTTAAAAATATAAACAATATAAATATATACACTGTTTTCAAATTTCGAATACTTTTTCTGGAAATATTTAAACATTTTTCTGAAAATTTTACTTTCTGCAAAAAAAAAATCTGCAAATATTCAAATTTTTCTCAATATATTTTTTTCTAAAAATGTATTTTAAAAAAATCTGAAAATATACAAAACATTTTTCACTAAATATTTTTGTCTAAAAATATTTTTCTGAAGATATTCAGACGTGTTTGTGTAACGCTTTGATCCATCCTTCGAATTCACTGGGAAAAGATGAAAATTGGGATCTAAACTTTTAAAACTAGTCCGTAAATAGGTAATTAGGGTTATTTTTTCATTCAGTCAGTAATCGAACACGATGAAAAAAAATCAAAAATATTATCTGAAACAAAATGCACTGCAAAGTGTTACACAGACCTATCGGTTGCATTTTTACGATTTTAGTTGGGGAGCACAAGCCGTTCCGTTCTCTTTGGTTGCTGTCGAGCATGGAGGGCTATGAAGCCCAGTTCATTATGGCGGCGCGGGACATAACGCGTGAAAGACTGGAAGCAATTTTCAAGGTGAGAATAATTTTGTGTTTGAGAAAATAACGTAATGGTTGCCAAGCAAGAAAATTAATCCTTAGTGATATTTTTCCTGCAGATTGAGCCGACCTCCATGTACCTGCAGGACGACATTACAAGAGAGACCTTTTTCCCGGACACCATAATGAGGGACGAGCTCATTTGCCATCTCTGGCACGATGAAAGAAGCATTGGCAGGACCGCCCCATCAACGCCCAACCGGCTCTTCCAGTGATGACAGGCATGCTGAGAGCCTCAGGATACAGGCTGGGCGACTGTACTTATATAGCGCCTTTCTAGTCTTCCGACCACTCAAAGCGCTCTACACTACATATCTCATTCACCCCATTCACACACATTCATACACTGATGGAGCAATTTGGGGTTCAGTGTCTTGCCCAAGGAGGAGCCGGGGATCGAACCGCCGATCATCTGATTAGTGGACGACCCGCTCTGCCTGTGAGCCACAGCCGCCCCCGGCTTGTAAGGCGCGCTCTGGCGCAGTTGACCCCACAGTATACCCAGATGCGCAGAGAGGGGACGGCTCGCCAAATTAAATTGCACGCAGATCAAAACGAGAAGTTGGTGGATTTGCCCATAAAAAATAAGCTAACGATTTATGATGAAGTTTACCGGGATATTTGCTTAAACTATGGGCTTTGACCAATTAGGAGTGGACCATGGCCGTGAGTTCTACTTATGTCTTTATCAACAAGACAATCTCCAGGCCCTGCGCACTGACGTTATAAGACCGCCCTTCATTCAAAGCCAATCAAGGCAAAACCATGCCGCAGAGAGAAAATGGGTTGAGGTCAACGCAAGAATCAATTACCCAATCAAACACATACTGTGTGCGTTGGCCAATGACGGGTTTTTGGATATAGATGACCCCTATACGAAACACTGCGTCTCCACCATCGCCTCCAAATGCTGCACAGTTTCATACAGGACATACCAGATTCTCTTTTCGCCGCTAACTTGAGGACCGCTCAAATCCCACCACACTTCTTCCCACTGCGGTCTGAGGTTGCAGATGAGAACATTCGGACAGTGGATCCTGACCTTCCTACCCCTTTTGGACGAGACCCCCTCTATGGTCGTCCAGAGCTTCAGGAGCAGAGGGAGACTGCTGCGCCCTGCAAAACATGAGGACTCATGTCTCACAGGTCGAGGGGAGCTGTTCTTGGAGGCTTTGGAGACCTATATGAACATTACCAATGGTCTTGAGCCAGTGTCTTGCTGTTGAAATAAAAAACTAATACATTTCTCTTGACTCACTGTCGTGTCTTTGTTTAATGAATAGTCTTGTGTTCAAAATGCCACTGTCAAACAGGCTAGTGCAGAGATCCACATGTTGCCCACTGTGTGCCCCCCACCCCATCCCAGGCAATGATCTTTGTACAGTGAATGTACTAAAATAAAACTATTCAGTGTGTTTACGCACAGGGCGGGTTATAGCCTACTCATATGCCCATTAGGCAAAACCTACTCTGACAGTTTAACAAAATGTAGGCTAGCCTCGTGCTCAAATAGAGGCATGACAGCATCACCGTGTTTTTTAGCTATAGGCTGATTGATAGTGCAAAGTGCATAAAACATGGCCTATCACAATATTAAATCATACCGCAAATTCATATGGTACTGTATTGGAAAGTTTGCAATTTGGCATAAAGCTGAGCAGATCTGCAGGCTACGTATCTATCTCATTTGAGGCTTATCTTCAAAGCACATCTGGCGGGACTTGAGCCACCCTCGGCCACGCGAGCATGGTTCAGTCCAGTCAGTTCAGTTTTCCAAATGAATTCGAAAAATGGATCAAAGCACTGCAAAGCGTTACACGGACCGTTTTTCTATTATTGTCTCGTTTGTCTCATCATAGTTTTCATAGTTTTCGTTTGTCTCATCATAGTTTTCATAGTTTTCGTTTGTCTCATTACCGTCCCGTCAACGCCTATATTAATATTTTCGTTATTTAAAGATTAACTTTTGTCCTGCTGAGTCACATGATCAACAACAAGCGGCATCATGTGTCTACAGGCCACAAGTCCAGATTAGTCCAGATCAGATCAGACCAGATTAGTCCAGATCAGATCAGACCAGATTAGTCCAGATCAGATCAGACCAGATTAGTCCAGATCAGACATTCAGACCGGTTCTCTCTTGTTTTGTTTTGGTCTTGTTTTTTCCCCATCATGCTTTGTGGCCACATTTTATCGTTCTCTATAAATCCTAATAAAAAGTCTGATCCACTCTGTAAAATGTTCCATGTAAAATGTTTGTAAACGCTCAGGTGATGATTCTGACTTTATTAATAACTGAAACATGAAAGGTGAAGTTGCGACCTCCTTAACAGTCGACCTGTCCTGATTGAACTGTGGTTCTGATGGAAAGTTCTAGTTTCCGAGTCGTTTAAAAAAAAAAAAAAAAACCACCAGCAGCACAAAATAGAAACAGGATGTGTAGAGGTGGGCATTGTGGGTAAAATCTGATGATGTGACCTCATCGAGTCACATGGTAGTCTCTCGAACATCGAGACTACCAAGAGGAGCAGATGGAGATTATATTATAAATATAAGCTATGACTAATTAAACCTGCTCTGTATACATGAACCTGAATTCACAGCACAAACTCACATCATTAGCATTAGTTAGTTAGTAATTAGGTTCAGGGGGGTAGTTACGTTAGGTAGGTAACTATTGTTATGTATTATATTGTGATTACTGTTCTCACACCTTGGATCTATGCTCACTTACTTTGTCATTTATGATGGCTGTTATTTTACTCATTCATACTTTCAGCTACAGACTTTATTACAGGATTATTATTTATTTTTATTTTTTCCTGTTTTTCAGCTCATTTCACATCTTTGCATCAGACGTTTCAGCAGAAGGCATCCTCGCCAAATATTCAGCAGGAAATGCAGTTTATCAATGAAAACAGATAAACAGTTGTCATGTCCTGATTAAGCTGTGGTTCTGATGGAAAGTTCTAGTTATTGAGAAATGTTTAAAAAAAAACATTATGACATTTAAAAACCACCAGCACCTCAAAACTGGAAACAGGAAGTGTAGAGCCGGGCATTGTGGGTAAAAACCTGCAATTTGATGATGTGAACTCACAAACATCGAGACCACCGAGAGGAACTGACAGCTCTGGTAAGAACCGGGCCAGAACAATTCTATTATTGAACATAGTGTTACATATGATATAGTAATATTAAACATAGTGTTACATATGATATAGTAATATTAAATATAGTGTTACATATGATATAGTAATATTAAACATAGTGTTACATATGATATAGTAATATTAAACATAGTGTTACATATGATATAGTAATATTAAACATAGTGTTACATATTATATAGTAATATTAAACATAGTGTTACATATGATATAGTAATATTAAATATAGTGTTACATATGATATAGTAATATTAAACATAGTGTTACATATGATATAGTAATATTAAACATAGTGTTACATATGATATAGTAATATTAAACATAGTGTTACATATGATATATATATAAATATAGTGTTATATATATTTGATTATACTGTATATGTCATATTATTAAACATATGATAAAGTCATATTAAATATAGTTTTGGATATGTTATATTAATACAATATACAATTTTCAATTCAGTTTTATTTCTGTAACTCCAAATTATAGCAAAAGTTATCACATAGCATTTTCCATACAGCGCAGGTCTAGACTGTACTCTTTATAATATTATTTACAGAGACCAACAGTTCCACCATGAGCAAGCACTTGGTGACAGTGGTGAGGAAACATTTTCTTTTAACAGGCAGAAACCTCGACCAGACCCAAGCTCGTCAGTAGACAGTCATCCACCACGACCGGTTGAGTTAAAGATAGAGAGGGGTGGGGGCAGGGGTAGCCAATGTAACAGGTAGCCAATGTAACAGGTAGCCAATGTAACAGGTAGCCAATGTAACAGGTAGCCAATGTAACAGGTAGCCAATGCAACAGGGAGCCAATGCAACAGGTAGCCAATGCAACAGGTAGCCAATGTAACAGGTAGCCAATGTAACAGGTAGCCAATGCAACAGGGAGCCAATGCAACAGGTAGCCAATGTAACAGGGAGCCAATGCAACAGGGAGCCAATGCAACAGGTAGCCAATGCAACAGGTAGCCAATGCAACAGGTAGCCAATGTAACAGGGAGCCAATGTAACAGGTAGCCAATGTAACAGGTAGCCAATGTAACAGGGAGCCAATGCAACAGGTAGCCAATGCAACAGGGAGCCAATGCAACAGGTAGCCAATGTAACAGGTAGCCAATGTAACAGGTAGCCAATGTAACAGGGAGCCAATGTAACAGGTAGCCAATGTAACAGGGAGCCAATGTAACAGGTAGCCAATGTAACAGGTAGCCAATGTAACAGGGAGCCAATGCAACAGGTAGCCAATGCAACAGGGAGCCAATGTAACAGGTAGCCAATGTAACAGGTAGCCAATGTAACAGGGAGCCAATGTAACAGGTAGCCAATGTAACAGGTAGCCAATGCAACAGGTAGCCAATGTAACAGGGAGCCAATGTAACAGGGAGCCAATGTAACAGGTAGCCAATGTAACAGGGAGCCAATGCAACAGGTAGCCAATGCAACAGGGAGCCAATGCAACAGGTAGCCAATGTAACAGGGAGCCAATGTAACAGGTAGCCAATGTAACAGGTAGCCAATGTAACAGGTAGCCAATGTAACAGGTAGCCAATGTAACAGGTAGCCAATGTAACAGGTAGCCAATGTAACAGGTAGCCAATGTAACAGGTAGCCAATGTAACAGGTAGCCAATGCAACAGGGAGCCAATGTAACAGGTAGCCAATGTAACAGGGAGCCAATGCAACAGGTAGCCAATGTAACAGGGAGCCAATGCAACAGGTAGCCAATGTAACAGGTAGCCAATGCAACAGGGAGCCAATGTAACAGGTAGCCAATGTAACAGGGAGCCAATGTAACAGGTAGCCAATGTAACAGGTAGCCAATGCAACAGGTAGCCAATGTAACAGGTAGCCAATGTAACAGGTAGCCAATGCAACAGGTAGCCAATGTAACAGGTAGCCAATGTAACAGGGAGCCAATGTAACAGGTAGCCAATGTAACAGGTAGCCAATGTAACAGGGAGCCAATGCAACAGGTAGCCAATGTAACAGGGAGCCAATGCAACAGGTAGCCAATGCAACAGGGAGCCAATGTAACAGGTAGCCAATGCAACAGGTAGCCAATGCAACAGGTAGCCAATGCAACAGGGAGCCACAATGTAACAGGTAGCCAATGTAACAGGTAGCCAATGCAACAGGTAGCCAATGCAACAGGTAGCCAATGCAACAGGTAGCCAATGTAACAGGTAGCCAATGCAACAGGTAGCCAATGTAACAGGGAGCCAATGCAACAGGTAGCCAATGCAACAGGTAGCCAATGTAACAGGGAGCCAATGCAACAGGTAGCCAATGTAACAGGTAGCCAATGTAACAGGTAGCCAATGTAACAGGGAGCCAATGCAACAGGTAGCCAATGTAACAGGTAGCCAATGTAACAGGTAGCCAATGTAACAGGTAGCCAATGCAACAGGTAGCCAATGTAACAGGTAGCCAATGTAACAGGTAGCCAATGCAACAGGTAGCCAATGCAACAGGTAGCCAATGTAACAGGTAGCCAATGTAACAGGTAGCCAATGTAACAGGTAGCCAATGCAACAGGTAGCCAATGTAACAGGTAGCCAATGTAACAGGTAGCCAATGCAACAGGTAGCCAATGTAACAGGTAGCCAATGTAACAGGGAGCCAATGTAACAGGTAGCCAATGTAACAGGTAGCCAATGTAACAGGGAGCCAATGCAACAGGTAGCCAATGTAACAGGGAGCCAATGCAACAGGTAGCCAATGCAACAGGGAGCCAATGTAACAGGTAGCCAATGCAACAGGTAGCCAATGCAACAGGTAGCCAATGCAACAGGGAGCCACAATGTAACAGGTAGCCAATGTAACAGGTAGCCAATGCAACAGGTAGCCAATGCAACAGGTAGCCAATGCAACAGGTAGCCAATGTAACAGGTAGCCAATGCAACAGGTAGCCAATGTAACAGGGAGCCAATGCAACAGGTAGCCAATGCAACAGGTAGCCAATGTAACAGGGAGCCAATGTAACAGGGAGCCAATGTAACAGGTAGCCAATGCAACAGGGAGCCACAATGTAACAGGGAGCCAATGCAACAGGGAGCCACAATGTAACAGGGAGCCAATGCAACAGGTAGCCAATGTAACAGGGAGCCAATGCAACAGGGAGCCACAATGTAACAGGGAGCCAATGCAACAGGTAGCCAATGCAACAGGGAGCCAATGTAACAGGTAGCCAATGCAACAGGTAGCCAATGCAACAGGTAGCCAATGTAACAGGTAGCCAATGTAACAGGGAGCCAATGTAACAGGTAGCCAATGCAACAGGTAGCCAATGTAACAGGGAGCCAATGTAACAGGTAGCCAATGCAACAGGTAGCCAATGCAACAGGTAGCCAATGTAACAGGTAGCCAATGCAACAGGTAGCCAATGCAACAGGTAGCCAATGTAACAGGGAGCCAATGCAACAGGTAGCCAATGCAACAGGTAGCCAATGTAACAGGTAGCCAATGTAACAGGTAGCCAATGTAACAGGTAGCCAATGTAACAGGGAGCCAATGCAACAGGTAGCCAATGCAACAGGTAGCCAATGCAACAGGTAGCCAATGTAACAGGTAGCCAATGTAACAGGTAGCCAATGCAACAGGTAGCCAATGTAACAGGGAGCCAATGCAACAGGGAGCCAATGTAACAGGGAGCCAATGCAACAGGGAGCCAATGTAACAGGTAGCCAATGCAACAGGGAGCCAATGCAACAGGTAGCCAATGTAACAGGTAGCCAATGTAACAGGTAGCCAATGCAACAGGGAGCCAATGCAACAGGTAGCCAATGTAACAGGTAGCCAATGTAACAGGGAGCCAATGTAACAGGGAGCCAATGCAACAGGGAGCCAATGTAACAGGTAGCCAGTGCAAGGAAGCCAGAATGGGAGAGATGTGATCTCTGATCTTGGTTCCTGTCAGAACACGTGCAGCAGCATCTGAATTAACTGCAAAGTCCTCAGAGACTTATTAGAGCAGCCTGATAACAAAGAGTTACAATAGTCCAGCCTTGAAGTAACAAATGCGTGGACTAGTTTTTCTGCATCCGCCTGAGACACGATGCGTCTGATTTTAGCGATGTTACGTAAGTGGAAGAATGCAGTCCTCGAAATTTGTTTCATGTGACGTTAAAGGACAAATCCTGATCAAAAACAACTCCAAGATTCTTTACAGTGGAGCTGGAGGCCAGGGTGATCCCGTCTAAAGTAGGTGTAGCGTCTGCCAGAGGGCAGCAGGTGGTGGGTGGGATGGGTGTTGTCTCTCGTGATGGTCTGCACTCTGCGGAGGCAGCAAGATGTGTGAATGAGGGGAGGGTGCAGCCCACCATCTTCTGTGCTGTCTTAACCACTCTCTGAAGCTTCTTCCAGTCTGCCTCAGTGCAGAGGGAGAACCACACCGAGGAGCAGTAGGTCAGTATGCTCTCGACAGAGGAACGGTAGAAGATTAACAGCAGCTTCTGGGTGATGTTGTTCTTCCTGAGCACTCTGAGGAAGTGCAGACGCTGTTGAGCCTTCTTGCCGACAGCCTTGGTGTTAGCAGACCAGGACTGGTCAGCAGAGATGGTGGTGCCCCGGAAGCTGAAGGGTGCACTCTCCACTGAGTCTCCACTGATGGTGAGGGGAGGCGGATCTGCTCTGTGCTTCCTGAAGTCCAGGATGATCCCTTTAGTCTTCGTGGTGTCCAGGGCCAGATTGTTCGCTGCATGATCTCGTCTCTGTAGGCTGACTCGTCTTCTCCTGAGTTTAGCCCTGCAAACTTCGCGATGGTGTTGCTGCTGGGGGCTGGTCTACAGTCGGAGGTGTGTACGTTGTAGAGGAGCACACACCCCTGTGGGGAGCCCGTGCTGAGTGTTTGGGTGGAGGAGAGGTGGGGGCCAAGTTTCACTGTTTGGGCCCTGTTTGTGAGGAAGTCCTTTATCCAGCTGCAGGTGAGTAAGGGGAGTCCGAGGTCAGACAGCTTGCTAACCAGGATGACGGGGATGATCGTATTAAAGGCTGAGCTGAAGCCTATGAAGAGCATCCTGACGTTCAGCGCGGTGCGAAGCGCGATGGCTACGCTGTCTTCGGTTGATCTGTTTGCCTTGTAGGGAAACTGATGGGAATCAAAGCAGAGGGGGGGTGGACAGGCCTGGATGTGTTTGAGGACCAGCTGCTCCAGACACTTAGTGATGGTGGGTGTCGGTGCGATAATAGACTAACAGACTATGAAAATGTGTTAACGAATTCTAAGAAAAAAAGAAAACAAAGTGGAAGACTATTAATAAAGAAAAAAATGCTCTGGGAAAAAACACTAATCAAAGAGAAAATAAATCAAGAGAAAATCTCTCCGCCAAAAGGCTATGAACTATAAACTCAAAGCTTTGTCAGCAGTTTTAAGTTAGACTCCATGTCGCCCGCTCTGGCCCCCGGGATGCATTTAACTATGGCCCCCGGGATGCATTTAACTATGGCCCCCAGTGTCGCTAACTTCACGTTTCGGACTATGGAGCTGCCAATGACCAGAGTTGGCCTCTCAGCGGGTTTGTCGCTCTGTTAGAAACGTGGAGCGGTTGGTGGTGTACCGTGGGCTTCAGTTTGGGGCTATGCCTCCTTCCAGCAGTCACCCAGCCTCCCGGCTGCTCGGGAACTACCGGGGGGACGGCTAACTGAAGCTATGTTATATAATTAAACATAGCGTTACATATGATATTTATATTATGAAGCCACGGTGGAGCCACGTCAGTGGTGTTTGTAATGACTCTGACTTATCAGACGGGGGAAACAATAATCATGAATATTTTAATGATCTCATTAAATGACATTATGCATAAATAAATTAAAGTTGTTTTTTGATTTAATTTACTTATTATTATTATGTTTCTTGATTCATTCTTGAATTTTTTATCTTGTCTTTCAGAACTCTTCTGCCAGCCTGTCAGTCACAACATAGCCTAAACCAATAGCCTGAATCATGGGTAATGTGTTGAAGCCTGTTCAGGACTTATCTCAGGCCCTGAAGAGAAGAGCAAGTGTTCAAAGCCGGTCAGAGCCGGTGGTCCAGGATGTGGTCCAAGATGTGGTCCAGGGGGCGGTTCAGGGGGCGGTCGAGGAGGTGGCCCAGGAGGACCTGCTGCAGGCAGAGCTGACAAAGCTGCAACAGGTAGATCTGTGGAGGGTCCAATGGGGTCTCAGTCAGAACCTCCTGCCAGACTTCCCCCCTGTACCCCCACACTGGCTCCGATCTGCTGACGCCACCAGCACTGCCAAAACCATGTTGAAGTGTTACCATGAGCAGGGGGCACTGGCAATGCTGAATGCGGTCCTGACAATGATCGGCCTTGGTCATCGGATCAACTACACTGCAGAGCCACCAAGACCAAGACTTATACTGGCTCCAAAACCTGATCCAGACTTTGTGCAAACCTGGCGCAGGAAGCTAATCAGCAGGATGCAGCAGCCGGACATTGTCTTGGACCGCCTGCAGGACGCCGGGATCCTGAAAACTGCAAACAGGGAGGCCATCAACATCTTTGCAGCACGCAAGGAGAAGAACCGGGCTCTGGTGGACCTGGTCCTGAGAAAGGGGGATGAAGCCCAACAGGTGTTCTACAAGGCCCTCAGCCAATCAGAGCCGTTCTTACTGCAGGAACTGGAAGGAAGTCCAATCAGGATCAAGGTCTGTATTCATGACTGACTGGGATGAAGAGCAGTCCTCCTGATGTATGATGTCATCAGTGTGTTGTGGTCCTGATGTATGATGTCATCAGTGTGTTGTGGTCCTGATGTATGATGTCATCAGTGTGTTGTGGTCCTGATGTATGATGTCATCAGTGTGTTGTGGTCCTGATGTATGATGTCATCAGTATGTTGTGGTCCTGATGTATGATGTCATCAGTGTGTTGTGGTCCTGATGTATGATGTCATCAGTGTGTTGTGGTCCTGATGTATGATGTCATCAGTGTGTTGTGGTCCTGATGTATGATGTCATCAGTGTGTTGTGGTCCTGATGTATGATGTCATCAGTGTGTTGTGGTCCTGATGTATGATGTCATCAGTGTGTTGTGGTCCTGATGTATGATGTCATCAGTGTGTTGTGGTCCTGATGTATGATGTCATCAGTGTGTTGTGGTCCTGATGTATGATGTCATCAGTGTGTTGTGGTCCTGATGTATGTTCTCACTGTTCCCCCCAGAATCCTTCAGAGATGTCAGACCTTGCAGAGATGTTGGAGTTTCTGGTCTCAGAGGAGCTCAGATGTTTCCAGTGGTTAGTCAGTCACATGTCTGATGATGGCTGCTCTCCTATTGGTGGAGAGCAGCTACAACATGCAGACAGGCCAACAACGCAAAGACTTCTGGGAGAATATTTTGGATCAGAACAGGGGGAGACGGTTGCCAAGAACATCCTGCTGAAGATTGTGCCAATGCTCAGTATGTCCACACAAACTGTGCTAAGCTAGGCTAAGAGTTTACCCCTGTTTGCAGTCTTTGTGCTAAGCTAGGCTAATAATACAGGTGTGATCAGTGATCTAATGATGTCATTGTACTGCAGGTGTCTGTCTGCGAGGAAAAGCTGTGACATCACAGAGTTCGAGTGACATCAGATCAGACCTGAGCGAGGACACGTCAGTGGTAAGAACATTATGATGTCACTGTGATGTCAACCCTGATGGGGGCTGATGATTGGTTCATTTGTTCAGGTTTTCATCGATCACCTGTTTGATCTGTTTAGGTCGAGATCACACCTGAAGTCTTCAAGGACGGAAACATGTTCAGGTAATGCACAGAACCAGTCCAGTCCAGAACAGAACAGAACAGAACAGAAGCTAACTAAGCTAAGGTTTGTTGACTCGGTCCTGCAGGTTGCGTTGCTTCCAGCCGGGCATTTTCCATTGCCGTGAGACCGGCCTGCTGTTTGTGGGTGTTGGTGACGTGGTCTACCAGGTGATACCCTGGGACGTGGACTTTCTATGCTCTAAAGGTCTGAGGCCGGCCGGACCACTGTTCAGGTTCACAGTGATAACAGGAAGCTTCCACCAACTCTACCTGCCGCACTGTCAGCTGACTTCAGGTGGGGTGGGGGTTATCATGGCTACATGTGTGCGTGATGACTTTCACATGAAATCTGTTTCAGAGAAGTTTTATTGATTATTGATGATCAGTTGATTTCTAACAAATATCAGCTGATCAAAGATGACTATGAATAATATATTTTTTTGTAACTGCAGATGCTCTGAAGTTGTCTGTAGCTCATGTCACTGGGGACAGCGTGGACTTCATCACACCTGGTCAGGTGACAGAGCATCATGTGATCATCGATGTCTCTGGATTCTCATGTTTTGGTCTTGTGACGCCGGTGGCATCCAACAGTCCAATCAGTGGCCTCGTGCTGATCTTCTCTCAGCTGAGTACCTGCTCACTGTTCATCCTGCTGCTGCAGCGCAACGTCAACCTCCCTCAGGTACACAAGCCACTCCCACAGACAGGTTACCTGTCATTTTATCAACATTTTTAATTAACTAAAACATTAATAAATATATCAATGAAACGAAAACTGCTCAAAGTTTTACTTTAAAGATTTTTTAAATGTTTTTAATTAACATAAAAATATTTAATAAATCTTTAATAACCTTTGTTATGTAAAGAAACTTTGAGCTTTGACTTCATTGGATTATCGTCAGTTTACCTGTCTGACACCTGATCTACAGTGCTGCTCAAAAGTTTGTGAACCTCTTGAGCATTTTCTATTGTTTCATCCTGATTTCCTTATTTAATCAAAACCATTATTGTTTATATGAAATAACAGGTGCAGGTTTATCAATTCAATATACTCTATAAACTACTTCAATCAAGAGTTTTTGGTCGACTTAGGTGATGGGTGAAAGTTTGTGAACCCTGCATTGGTTAAAATAAATAAATAATAATAATAATATAAATAATATTATAAAGACCTGCTCTGTATGAAAAGTGTCATGTGATAACTTTTGTTATAATATGGCGCTATATAAATAAAATTTAATTGAACTGAATTAAAACAAGCAGGTAAGTAGAATCTGGTGGAGGCTAAATTAACCACTGAAATGGGCCAATACATCAGAGATGTTTAAGGACGAAATTGCGCATCACTGATTAAAACAGAGATGAAATCAGGTCACGTTAGTCTTACCCAGGTGAACCCATACAGTTTAATCATGCCAATAATGCAATATTCTGTTAGCTGAAAGGGTTCACATACTTTTGCACCAATGAAATCTGATTTTTTTCTTAAATCACCAATAAAAATAAAAATAATGACAATATAACCATTTCTTTATTCTGAGTCCATTATTCGGAATGTCAGTATTGTGAATTGGGGTATAACTTGACATTACTTTAGTATTTACAAATTGACCAATGTAGAGTTCACAAACTTTTGAGCAGCACAGGGTCTTGTACAGTGTATCCTGGCTTTGACAGTCGTCCACATCTCATTACCCTCAACACAGGGGTGCCCCAGGGCTCGGTGCTGGGGCCCCTTCTCTTTGCTATCTACGCAACCTCCTTGGGTCAGATTATCCGCTCACATTACTTTTCCTATCACTGCTCTGCAGATAATACTCAGCCCTATCTGTCATTTCCTTCTGACGACCTCTCGGTCTCTGCACGGGTCTCTGAATGCCTCTCAGAAATATCTCCATGGATAAGGGCATAAAAGCATCCGCAAAATGACTAACTGTGAATGTAAATATTCTTAACTCCAGGTGATAAAGGACTGGAAGCAACGGAGTGGAGCCGAGTATGTAGAAACAATACCAGACTGCGAGCTGATCCCGAACCAGATGTACAAAATGAGTGCAGAGCCGTCGACATTCATCCAGCCAGAGGTACACTTCAACTGCTTTCGTCAGTCTTTTCTGTAGCTGTTTGTCATTCCTCATTGAAAAGGCTTCACACATTTCACACTCACATTCTTTTTATAAATCTAACTTGACTGACACTCCATTTACTTCAGTCAGTTAAATTCAAACTTCTCCTTTCCTTAAATTGTTGTCCGTCTTTAAAACTGTTCTTTTATTTTATTTTTCAGAGTTCAAAGTTTGTGAACTTCAGCGACTACAACAACTTCCTGGCTTCGTTTCAGGTGCAGCTGGCAGCTGACGTCAGGAGGGTGGAGCTACAGCTGATGACATCCGTGACTCCACTCCCTCTGATTGGCTGGCTATTTGGCTCCATAGAGTCTGTGGTTTGGCGCCAAGTTGTCCAGATGAAAGGTCAGTAACACAACACGCTAATGCAACATGCTAACACAACATGCAAAGACATGTTACTGAAAGAAAGCTGTCCTTGAAAAGGAAAACAAATCCTGATAAAAGACAACTCCAAGATTCTTTACAGTGGAGCTGGAGGCCAGGGTGATCCCGTCTAAAGTAACTAAGACTCTAGAAAGAGAGTTTCTGAGGAGTTTGGGTCCAATTACAAGAACTTCAGTTTGTCTGAATTTAACATCAGAACATTGTCGGTCATCCAACTTTATATCCTTAAGGCATGCTTGGAGTTTAGTTAACTGATTGGTTGCATCAGGCTTGATCCATAAATATAATTGGGTGTCGTCAGCATAACAATGAAAGTTGATAGAGTGATTCCTAATAATGTTCCCTAAAGGAAGCAGATATAAACTGAATAGAAGTGGTCCTAGTACAGAACCTTGTGGGACTCCATGACAAACTTTGGTATGCATGGAGGATTCATCACTGACGTGAACAAACTGAGATCGTTCTAAGAAATACGACCAGCTCAGTGCAAGACTAGTGTTTAAGTCTTTACTCCATGATCTGTACTAAGATTTCCCTTCACGCATTTCCATCTTTGACTACACCTCTTTTTTATAAACATTTAGAAAATATTGTTTCTGTTTTTGAAATAAACTTTATTGTTTCTGTTTTTGAAATAAACTTTATTGTTTCTGTTTGTGTTTTTCAGTGGCCTCATCTCTCTCCACTGAAGGTAACTTCAACAAACAAACCATCTTTCTGTAGTCTAACGTGTTCTGTGTAGTCTAACGTGTTCTGGTCTGTAGTCTAACACGTGTTCTGGTCTGTAGTCTAACGTGTCTGGTCTGTAGTCTAACGTGTTCTGGTCTGTAGTCTAACGTGTTCTGGTCTGTAGTCTAACGTGTTCTGGTCTGTAGTCTAACGTGTTCTGGTCTGTAGTCTAACGTGTTCTGGTCTGTAGTCTAACACGTGTTCTGGTCTGTAGTCTAACACGTGTTCTGGTCTGTAGTCTAACGTGTTCTGACAGGAACCAAGATCAGAGATCACATCTCTCCCATTCTGGCTTCCTTGCATTGGCTCCCTGTTAAATCTAGAATAGAATTTAAATTCTCCTCCTTACTTACAAAGCTCTTCATGGTCAGACACCATCATATCTAAAAGAGCTCATAGTACCTTACTATCCCTCTAGAACACTGCGCTCTCAGGACGCTGGGTTCCTTGTGGTTCCTTGTGGTTCCTTGTGGTTCCTCGTGGTTCCTTGTGGTTCCTCGTGGTTCCTTGTGGTTCCTTGTGGTTCCTTGTGGTACCTATAGTCTCCAAAAGTAGATTGGCAGCCAGAGCTTTCAGCTCTCAGGCTCCTCTTCTGTGGAACAAACTACCAATCTGGGTTCAGGAGGCAGACACGGTCAAACCTTTAAGAGTAGACTGAAGACTTTCCTCTGTGATAGAGCTTATAGTTAGTGCTGAGCTTATAGTTAGTGCTGAGCTTATAGTCGGTGCTGAGCTTATAGTTAGTGCTGAGCTTATAGTCGGTGCTGAGCTTATAGTCGGTGCTGAGCTTATAGTCAGTGCTGAGCTTATAGTCGGCGCTGAGCTTATAGTTAGTGCTGAGCTTATAGTCGGCGCTGAGCTTATAGTCAGTGCTGAGCTTATAGTCGGTGCTGAGCTTATAGTCAGTGCTGGCTCAGGTCGTCCTGAGTGATGCTGCCATAGGATCAGACTGCAGGGGGACTCCTCTCTCTCTATCCACCACCATCTGTAAACATGCCTCATTAATGCATCTTATTGCTGCCATATCTCCATCACAGTTTATAGTTAGTTGATGATTTGCTGCTGCTGAGCCTCTGTGTCTCTGTGTCTCTGTGTCTCTGTCACAGGTTCCACTGCTACTGTCATTATTTTATCATTCATTGTGATTCATTGTCATTCTGTCAGTCATTGTAATTGTACAATCTGTTTGTGTTGATTTGTTCTGTACACTGACATCTATTGCACGTCTGTCCGTCCTGGCAGAGGGATCCCTCCTCTGTGGCTCTTCCTGAGGTTTCTTCCACATTTTTTCCTGTTAAAGTTTTTCCTCACTCTCTCCGAGGGTCTGAGCACAGAGGGAGTCACTCCCTGTACAGATTGTAAAGCCTCAGAGGAAAATGGACTTTGTGACTTTGGACTGTACAAATAAAATCTGATTTATTTACAGACTACAGACCAGAACACGTGTTAGACTATAAATCAGATCAAATCAGATTTTATTTGTATATCCCAAAGTCACAAAGTCCATTTTCCCCTGAGGGCTTTACAATCTGTACAGGGAGTGACTCCCTCTGTGCTTAGACCCTCGGAGAGAGTGAGGAAAAAGGAACAAGGAACCACAAGGAACCACGAGGAACCACAAGGAACCACAAGGAACCACAAGGAACCCAGCGTCCTGAGAGCGCAGTGTTCTAGAGGGGTAGTAAGGTACTATGAGCTCTTTTAGATATGATGGTGTCTGACCATGAAGAGCTTTGTAAGTAAGGAGGAGAATTTAAATTCTATTCTAGATTTAACAGGGAGCCAATGCAAGGAAGCCAGAATGGGAGAGATGTGATCTCTGATCTTGGTTCCTGTCAGAACACGTGCAGCAGCATCTGAATTAACTGCAAAGTCCTCAGAGACTTATTGGAGCAGCCTGATAACAAAGAGTTACAATAGTCCAGCCTTGAAGTAACAAATGCGTGGACTAGTTTTTCTGCATCCGCCTGAGACACGCTGCGTCTGATTTTAGCGATGTTACGTAAGTGGAAGAATGCAGTCCTCGAAATTTGTTTCATGTGACGTTAAAGGACAAATCCTGATCAAAAACAACTCCAAGATTCTTTACAGTGGAGCTGGAGGCCAGGGTGATCCCGTCTAAAGTAACTAAGACTCTAGAAAGAGAGTTTCATGTGTTTTTTCTCTGCTGCGTCAGTTTGTGTCCCAGAGTCTGCCGATGTGAAACTGCTTCTCATCAACATACTCAACACTCTTGGGATGGAGGACTTAAACACCTTCCAGCGTTTCCTGGGTTTGCAGTTTGATCCAATCCCCATCAGTCGGCTGGAGGGACAAGACAGGATCAGAACCGTGGACTTAATGGTACAGCAGTACCACACTGAGGGGGCCAAAGAGGTCACGGAGAAGATCCTGAAGAGAATGAACTACAACAATCTGGCAGAGAAGCTGCAGAGGACCTGATTGAGAGTTTGAATCATTGAACGATTATATCCTCAAACATCATCATGACTCTGCAAGATCTCATCAGGGACCCTGTATGTCTGTATGTTCTGGACTGTACTGGACTCTAAACCTTCTCTGACCTGTGGGGTCCCCCCAGAACATGTTTGACCTGTTATTATTACAACTAATGACTTTGTTCATTTATCTTTTTATTTATTCATATTTTGTTTGAAATAAACAATGATGAAATAATGATTTTGTTTGACACTTTCTGAAAATGTAACGATTAATACAAATAGCTTTTTTACACAGAACACAGGGGTCAGTGAACGCCTCACAGCTCATCTGTACAAACAGACAGGTCAGTGAACGCCTCACAAACAAACGGGTGAGGACAAAGACATGGACTGAGCCGAGCATCACCTGGTTCATGACACAGTGATACAAGGAGATAAATCACTTCCTGTGAGTGTTCAGAATAGAAGGTTCCCTGCAGTCTGACTGAAAGCAGAGTCCCTTAAAAAACCCTTAAATAACCCTTAATATCAACATACAGAAAAGAAGAGAAAGGAGAACAGATCCAGAACCGGTCCAGAACAGGTTCAGTTCTATAAAGGTTTCCCCCCCTGCACATTGCCCTGGTGCTATGTGACCAAACCTAAACTCAGAAGAAACAAAATGTCCAAAACATTCAACAGTCCAAAATGGCTGCTGTGTGCACAAGGCTACGTGACCAAGTTATGTGAAACTGTACAGAGAGCATCACCTCCTCTGATTGGTCAGTCTACTTTGGAGGGGCCGGACTTTTGACAGGACTCTGTGAGGTGGGTCTGTCATGGTTGTCACGCATTTTGTGTTTGTTGGTAGGGGTGTTACCGGGGCAACAGTGAGCGAAGCTGCCGTCATTGTCATCGCTGACGTTGTTGCTGTGGTAACTGGAGGTGGGCTGTTTGTCACCGTGGCTACAGGTTTGGCCAGAGTAGTCTGGATCTCTGCCCTCCTGGCCAGAGCCGTCCTCAGCTTCTCCCTCATCTGTTCGATTTGATCCTGCAGCTCCTGCAGCTCGCCAGGCTGGGGCGGTACCACTGTGATGGTGGGCGGGGGCACTGTAGCAGGGGATTGGGACGTAGCAACAGAGGGAGGAGCTAAGATATTGGGTTTGGCAGAAGAGGAGGATGGTGAGGGGAGTGAGAGGACCAGGCTGGCAAACGTAGCCGGTCCTCCATTCTCACACAGTTGGCTGTTTGAGACCTTCAGCTTGGTTGGACCACCTACATCAGATTTGGCCCCACCTCCCTTGGTGTCAGAGGTGGCGATGCGAGCGAGCAGGCGGCGGGTGTTGAGGGTCTCCAGGTTGAAGTGGACTCGTTTGAAGTCCCGAGTGTCCTTAGCAGCGGTGGCATCCTTACTGGTCTCATTGTTCCATTTAGCAGAAGCTCCAGGGGCTGGTGGGGAAGGGGGGCCAGGAGGAGGCTGAGACTTCTGCAGATTACAGCTGAACAGAAACATGAAGACAGAATCTGTTAATCAGAACCAGAACTTTCTAATCACATGTTTTAAATGTGTCGGTCACATCACACACCTTCTCTCTTTCTCTGCTCGCTGCCTCTTCACATCTTCGTACGTCATGTTCAGAGCTCGATGGATTTTCTGTCAAGAAAAGAAGCAGTATGATCAGATGTCTCACAAACCTCCACAACCTGCTCAACAGTTCATCAGAGAACATCAGAACGTCTCTAGAACCAAACACATGAGGCTGAATTAACCAGAAGACATTGTTAAATTACCAGATTGCTGACTGGAGTTTGGTTAAGATGGGAATATGAACACAGAGGTGTCACATGATGGTTTTGGTGCAGCAGCTGAACTGATGGTCAAACTCAGAACCAGAACACACTAACACACTCTGGGTCTCACCTGAGAGGTGTGCAGCCAGTATTTGAGGTTCTGTCGGCGGCGGATGTGCGGCAGCACAAGTTGGTAAAACCCGTGTTCGCCTGCGAGAGTCAGCAAGGCTCCACCCACTCCGATACACAACAAGAGGAAGAGTCCTGAAAAGTGACGGATTCCCATCTGAAGAGTCTAAAGATGAGAGACAGAAGAAGAAGTGAATGGCCTGAAGTGTACGTTCAAATCTTGAGTTAAAGTTTGTACTTTATGAACATGGTTACCTCAGTGACGGCGAACACTCGGTTCCCACATGGAACCACCTTGTACCATTTGTCATGCAGCAGGTCCATGTATCCTTCTGACTTATATCTGCTGATGAACTCTGAGATGTTGGAGCTCAGAGGGGAGTTCTGAGGCAGGCCAATACCGTAACCTGTAATCAATAATCAGTCATTAATAATTATTAATTGATCACCAATAATCAAGGTAATTCTTTCTAATAACAAAACCTATCTCATGACACTTTCCATACAGAGCAGGTCCAGACCATAATCTTTAAATATTAGTTACAGAGACCAACAATTCTACCAGGAGCAAGATAAACTTCTTTTAACTGGCTGGGGTGGTTAGATAAATAAATACAGAGAGAGCGAGAGCAGCAGCAAAACATTAACTATTATCACAAGGGCTCACAGAAGATTCACAATGCAGACTCTGAGACAAAAGTGCCGGTTCAAAAAGGTTTACTGACCAAACTAGAAAAACACAAATACAGGTGATAGTACAAATCCGTGAGGCAAAAATCGTGGTCAGAAAAAACAGGCTTGAGGTCGAAGAGCAGGTAATCAAAAACAAGAATACAAGACAAAGAGACGCTAGGATGCTGGACAAGACAAGGCCAACTGGCGAGAAACACAGAGCACAGAGACTAGAGGGAAAAGGGGAAACAATCAGGCACAGGTGAAACAGGGCGGCAGGTAATCAGGGAGGACAACACACATGGGAAGACAGAGACCTGAAAGACAAGACAGGAGGACAACAGATAACACGATAGTTCCAGACATGACAACTATAAACTGTGATGGAGATATGGCAGCAATAATGACAGTAGTAATATGTGTAGTGGCGTCATGCAGGATCACAGCAGCAGCCACGATCCACGAGAACCTGCTGGACCACAGAGACAGAAACTCCAGGAAGAAGTTTAGTTAGTGACATGAGAAGAGCACAGTGCATCATGGGAAGTCCTGTCTGTTTAAATAGAGTTTTCCTGTCAGTCTAAATAAAGTTTTTCTGCATGAGCAGACGCTCTGACTGAATACTTAATTGTAAAACTGCAGAGACGTTTCTCTCGTCTGATTGGTCGAGATGATGAAACATTGTGAAATATGTAAAAAAAATCAGATGAAGTGAACTGAACATCAGCTGAGAAACACATACATGTGAAGACATCCATACATGTGAAGACATCTATACATGTGAAGACATCTATACATGTGAAGACATCCATACATGTGAAGACATCCATACATGTGAAGACATCCATACATGTGAAGACATCCATACATGTGAAGACATCTATACATGTGAAGACATCCACACATGTGAAGACATCTATACATGTGAAGACATCCATACATGTGAAGACATCTATACATGTGAAGACATCCATACATGTGAAGACATCTATACATGTGAAGACATCCATACATGTGAAGACATCCATACATGTGAAGACATCCATACATGTGAAGACAGCTATACATGTGAAGACATCCATACATGTGAAGACATCCATACATGTGAAGACATCTATACATGTGAAGACATCTATACATGTGAAGACATCCATACATGTGAAGACATCTATACATGTGAAGACATCCATACATGTGAAGACATCCATACATGTGAAGACATCCATACATGTGAAGACATCTATACGTGTGAAGACATCCATACATGTGAAGACATCCATACATGTGAAGACATCCATACATGTGAAGACATCCATACATGTGAAGACATCTATACATGTGAAGACATCTATATGTGTGAAGACATCCATACATGTGAAGACATCCATACATGTGAAGACATCCATACATGTGAAGACATCTATACATGTGAAGACATCCATACATGTGAAGACATCCATACATGTGAAGACATCCATACATGTGAAGACATCCATACATGTGAAGACATCTATACATGTGAAGACATCTATATGTGTGAAGACATCTATACGTGTGAAGACATCTATACATGTGAAGACATCCATACATGTGAAGACATCCATACATGTGAAGACATCTATACATGTGAAGACATCTATACATGTGAAGACATCTATACATGTGAAGACATCCATACATGTGAAGACATCTATACATGTGAAGACATCTATATGTGTGAAGACATCTATACGTGTGAAGACATCTATACATGTGAAGACATCTATATGTGTGAAGACATCCATACATGTGAAGACATCTATATGTGTGAAGACATCTATACGTGTGAAGACATCTATACATGTGAAGACATCCATACATGTGAAGACATCTATACATGTGAAGACATCTATATGTGTGAAGACATCTATACGTGTGAAGACATCTATACATGTGAAGACATCCATACATGTGAAGACATCTATACATGTGAAGACATCCATACATGTGAAGACATCTATACATGTGAAGACATCCATACATGTGAAGACATCTATACGTGTGAAGACTTGTGGATTTCCAGTCAGGATTTAGAGTGCATCATAGCACAGAGACCGCATTAGTCAAGGTTACAAATGACCTCCTGATGGCATCAGACAAAGGACTCATCTCTGTACTTGTCCTGTTAGATCTTAGTGCTGCATTTGACACCATTGACCATCAAATTCTTTTACAGAGACTGGAACATCAAACTGGATCAGAGGAACCGCCCTAAGCTGGTTTAAGTCGTATTTCTTAGATCGATCTCAGTTTGTTCACGTCAATGATGAATCCTCCATGCAGACCAAAGTTTGTCATGGAGTCCCACAAGGTTCTGTCCTAGGACCACTTCTATTTAGTTTATACAGTGGTCCCTCGTTTATCGTGGGGGATACGTTCTAAAAATAACCTGCAATGAACAAAATCCGCGAAGTAAGTTTTACAATTATTATACATGTTTTAAAGCCGTAAAACCGATAACCACGCATTTTTATACACCTTTTTACACGCATTTTATACAGTACTCCCTTAAACAGGCACAGAACACGTGTGCGGTTCTCCCTTAGCCAATTTAGGACGCAGAAAGCAATGTGCGTTCATACTATACAGTACACTGTAAAAAAAACAAAAAAAAAACATGCAAATTTACACAAAAAAATGTATATGCTTCCTTTAGGGAACATTATTAGGAATCACTCTATCAATTTTCATTGTTATGCTGACGACACCCAATTATTTTTATCGATCAAGCCTGATGCAACCAATCAGTTAACTAAACTCCAAGCATGCCTTAAGGATATAAAAAATTGGATGACCTATAATTTTCTGATGTTAAATTCAGACAAACTGAAGTTCTTGTAATTGGACCCAAACACCTCAGAAACTCTGTTTCTAGAGTCTTAGGGCCAATCCCATTTCTATTTTCTACCCCTACGCCTACCCCTTAGCCCTACCCCTTGCCCCGTCAACAGGAGGGGCGAGGGGTAGGGCTGAAAAGCAACCCCTACGAAATGGGACACCCCTCCAACACTCGCATACGTCAGCAGTTCACGGCGCTACTTATGACGTAACCAAAAGGTGACAATTACCAGAAGCAAACATACATCGTTAGCTCGCTGCTACACGCTAATCTAGCGATTCCCCACCTACGTTTTATGGAGACTCTCACCTCTACACATTGTGACAATGTCAAACTTTATACAACACTTTACAACCGAATTTAATGGCGGCGACATCTCCCAACGGACATGAATGTATTGTTTTTCGTAAATAACTATTTATAACTGTTGATACATGTATGTCCGTTGGGAGATGTCGCCGCCATTAAATTTGGTTGTGTTGTCATTGACAATGTCGCGTTGTGTTATGGGAAATGTTTCGTAGCCCTCCTTTCGGAGTCAGCCTGCCTCAACCGCTCACTTTGGAGGGGTTCTAAGCCAATCCCCTACCTACGCCTTCGAGTTAAGGAGAACTGGGATAGCCCTACCCCTTCACGGGAACGCGCAAAAGGGAGGGGTAGGGGTAAGGCGAAGGGGTGAAATGGGATTGGCCCTTAGTTACTTTAGACGGGATCACCCTGGCCTCCAGCTCCACTGTAAAGAATCTTGGAGTTGTTTTTGATCAGGATTTGTCCTTTAACGTCACATGAAACAAATTTCGAGGACTGCATTCTTCCACTTACGTAACATCGCTAAAATCAGACGCATCGTGTCTCAGGCGGATGCAGAAAAACTAGTCCACGCATTTGTTACTTCAAGGCTGGACTATTGTAACTCTTTGTTATCAGGCTGCTCCAATAAGTCTCTGAGGACTTTGCAGTTAATTCAGATGCTGCTGCACGTGTTCTGACAGGAACCAAGATCAGAGATCACATCTCTCCCATTCTGGCTTCCTTGCATTGGCTCCCTGTTAAATCTAGAATAGAATTTAAATTCTCCTCCTTACTTACAAAGCTCTTCATGGTCAGACACCATCATATCTAAAAGAGCTCATAGTACCTTACTACCCCTCTAGAACACTGCGCTCTCAGGACGCTGGGTTCCTTGTGGTTCCTTGTGGTTCCTTGTGGTTCCTTGTGGTTCCTATAGTCTTCCTAAGTAGATTGGGAGCCAGAGCTTTCAGCTGTCAGGCTCCTCTTCTGTGGAACAAACTACCATTCTGGGTTCTGGAGGCAGACACGGTCATGACCTTGCAGTCACATCTCCCTTTACTGATAATTCTCTCTCTCTCTCTGCCCATAACAGCTGCCCCACACAGGCAGGTCAGCGGCTGAGCCTGTCACCAGAAGTGCCACTGCTAGCTGCTGCTGTCACAAATTAAGCAAGCCCTTTCTGCACATGTGACGACACCTATACATGTGAGGACCTTCACTGACCAACAGCACTGACAATATCAAACTACCCTGCCTAGTTTTGACAAAGACAGAAATACAGCAGTACAGACAGGACAGACAGTCTGTCTCACCTTCGATGGCGAACGGTTTCCCGACAGTCGCCAGTTTACAGTCGGCATCAATGGAAACTTCGTAGTCCAGCAGAGCTTTGTCCATGATGAAGGCATCAAGCTGAGGAGGATCTGTCCTTCAACACAGAGCAACATGGTTACTACGGCAACTACAGACATGTATTATATCAAGATATCTTTATATATTGTATTCAGCCGTCAGCTTAGTTAGCTTGGCTAATTAACAGCAGCAGTTAATTGCATCAGTCCTGTCTGTCTGTCTCATGAGATCACATCTCTCCCATTCTGGCTTCCTTGCATTGGCTCCCTGTTAAATCTAGAATAGAATTTAAATTCTCCTCCTTACTTACAAAGCTCTTCATGGTCAGACACCATCATATCTAAAAGAGCTCATAGTACCTTACTACCCCTCTAGAACACTGCGCTCTCAGGACGCTGGGTTCCTTGTGGTTCCTTGTGGTTCCTTGTGGTTCCTATAGTTTCCAAAAGTAGATTGGCAGCCAGAGCTTTCAGCTATCAGGCTCCTCTTCTGTGGAACAAACTACCAATCTGGGTTCAGGAGGCAGACACGGTCAAACCTTTAAGAGTAGACTGAAGACTTTCCTCTGTGATAGAGCTTATAGTCAGTGCTGAGCTTATAGTCAGTGCTGAGCTTATAGTCGGTGCTGAGCTTATAGTCGGCGCTGAGCTTATAGTCGGCGCTGAGCTTATAGTCGGCGCTGAGCTTATAGTCGGCGCTGAGCTTATAGTCGGCGCTGAGCTTATAGTCGGCGCTGAGCTTATAGTCGGCGCTGAGCTTATAGTCGGCGCTGAGCTTATAGTCGGCGCTGAGCTTATAGTCGGCGCTGAGCTTATAGTCAGCGCTGAGCTTATAGTCGGTGCTGAGCTTATAGTCGGTGCTGAGCTTATAGTCGGCGCTGAGCTTATAGTCGGCGCTGAGCTTATAGTCGGCGCTGAGCTTATAGTCGGCGCTGAGCTTATAGTTAGTGCTGAGCTTATAGTCGGCGCTGAGCTTATAGTCAGCGCTGAGCTTATAGTCGGTGCTGAGCTTATAGTTAGTGCTGAGCTTATAGTCGGTGCTGAGCTTATAGTCGGCGCTGAGCTTATAGTCGGCGCTGAGCTTATAGTCGGTGCTGAGCTTATAGTCGGTGCTGAGTTTATAGTCAGTGCTGAGCTTATAGTCAGTGCTGAGCTTATAGTCAGTGCTGAGCTTATAGTCAGTGCTGAGCTTATAGTCGGCGCTGAGCTTATAGTCAGTGCTGAGCTTATAGTCAGTGCTGAGCTTATAGTCGGCGCTGAGCTTATAGTCGGTGCTGAGCTTATAGTCGGCGCTGAGCTTATAGTCGGCGCTGAGCTTATAGTCGGCGCTGAGCTTATAGTCCGTGCTGAGCTTATAGTCAGTGCTGAGCTTATAGTCGGCGCTGAGCTTATAGTCGGCGCTGAGCTTATAGTCGGCGCTGAGCTTATAGTCCGTGCTGAGCTTATAGTTAGCGCTGAGCTTATAGTCAGTGCTGAGCTTATAGTCCGTGCTGAGCTTATAGTCGGCGCTGAGCTTATAGTCAGTGCTGGCTCAGGTCATCCCTTAGTTATGCTGTCCTCGTCCAGCAGGTTCTCGTGGATCGTGGCTGCTGCTGTGATCCTGCATGACGTCCACTACACATATTACTACTGTCATTATTGCTGCCATACCTCCATCACAGTTTATAGTTAGTTGCTGCTGCTGAGTATCTGTGTCTCTCTATCTTCTCTGTGGCTCTTCCTGAGGTTTCTCAAGTCGCAAGTTTTTCCTCACTCTCTCCGAGGGTCTAAGGACAGAGGGTGTCACTCCCTGTACACATTGTAAAGCCTCAGAGACAACATGTGTTTTGTCAATTTGGGCTATACAAAAAAAATTTGATGTGATTTCATCTGTCCTTTTTGTCCTTGTCTGATTTCGTCTGTTCTCGTCTGTGGTTGTCTGTGGTCATCTATTCTTGTCTGATCTTGTCTCTTACTTCAGAGTGGCGACGCCTTCGGGTGTGGTCGGCTCATTGAAGCGTCTCATGTACTCATGCATCTCTGGAAAACTCTTCTTCATGTAATCCTCAGCGCTGCTCTCTCTGACTGTCCCAAAACGAAAACCCCAGGAAGGGTGATGAAGCTGAGACACCACAGAAAAAAAAACAAAAAAAAAACATGTTTTATAGAAACATTAGTGTAACATTTTAAAAACTTTCATTCTTTATTGGACAGAGTCAAACATTAACTGCTAACAATTACTTACAAAGTCACATGAGGTACATGTATGGGACCAGAGTCTTTAAAAGTTCTTCAAAGGTTCTCTTTATTTATGTATCTGGTGGTGGAACATAATATTTTTGTATTGAATCGTTCAATATGTTGGTCAATAAAACATCTGAAAAATAAGCAATATTCATCTGAATTGACATGAAATGAAACTGAAGTGCCAAAAACTCAGTGACTGATGTTCACAGCTCCGTCTGCTCTCTCACAATATTTTGGCTCTAATGGTTGGAACTGATTTTTGATGGTTCTTTAAGGAACTTTTAGGGCGAGTGGTTGGTAGCGTAGTGGGCTGGGCAGGCGCCCCGTGTGCAGAGGCTACAGTCCTCGCCGCAGCTGGCCCTGGCTCGAATCCCGCATCGGACGGCCCTTTGCTGTGTGTCATTCCCCTGCATCCTGTCCTCTTCAGCTGTCCTATCAATTAATGGCATAAAAAGCCCAATAAATATACTTTAAAAAAGGAACCTTTAGGGCAACAGTTTGCAGGGGTAGTCAATTATGATTTCAGGAGCTCCATGTACAGGTCCGCAGCATCATCATGTTTAAGTTGCATTACCGTAGTGGTAACACTGTGGGTCCGGACCTGGACCATGGTCCATCTATAAGTGCTCTGGCATCACTCTTTTCTCTCACACCTTTATTTGCTTTGAGCCTCACCTCCCCAACAGCCCTAGCTCCCAGCAGCCCAGCTGTTCGAACACTCATCTTCTCACAGAAACACAAACAAAGACTTCTGTTACAACAGAGAGGCTTCCTGTTTGCGGTTGAATTGTGTTGACCAATCAGGTTTGAGTGGCTGTCAATGAGGTGGAACCCATCAACCAATCAGCTGCCAGATGATGATGGTTCATCTTTTCTCATTTCTTTTTAATGTCTTCATATTCATAGTGTGTCAAATGTGTCTGTTATTGGACTGCATAGGAAGTCTTGGACCAGATATCTGCTTCTTACACCAGAACCCCACACAAACATAGACCACTGGTCCAGAGGCCAAGCCAGCTTTAGGGGTTCTAAGAAGATTTATGAGTTGCAGTTTGTAAACACAGTATGCAAAGTTCGCTCATCCTCCTGTAGCTTCCCCTTGCATCTCTTATGATCCAGCACAACCCAGTTGACCCACCACCTGGTCACTCCGACCATCAAGCACCTGTTCATTCCATCCCACCCTCACACCCTGAGCTATTTGACCAGATTCAGACCAAATCCGGAGCTGTGGAACAAACGCAGGTTTTCCCATTCATTTGGTGGTCCCTTTTTAGACTGAGGTGGCACGGGTTTCAGTATCCACTTAAAAAAACACAGCAACATCAAAACCTCACATTATACTGCAGTGACCAATCAGACTGGTCAAACTGCTCCACAGTTAGAAAATGTTCTGACTGACATCTTAGTTTCAATCTTGTAGCTCCCACAGAAGCCTGAAACAATGAAGGATTCAAATATAGGATCAGAACCTCTTCCACAGTTTCAGTGTTGTGTGGTCCAAACATTTATTTGTCAGGACCATCATAGAAGCAGATGATTCAGCTAACGTTCAGCAGGTGGCTGTAGAAATCAGAAACTAAAAGTTATGTGTTTTAAAGGGCCGTGTTACTCCATTTATTTATTAGGATTACTCATATTTACTCAGATTACTTCACTTATTTATTGGGATTACTTTTTATGTACTCAGATTACTTATATATAAAATTTATTTGGAGTCTAAAATGATGCCAACTCATCCCGATCCTCTTTCTGTCCTCAAACCAAAAATATCTTTATGCTATTGGTCAATGCTTGATGATGTCACTCTTAGCGGGTGACATCACTGGACACCAAAGACCAGCCAATGGCAGCAGGACAGTTTAATACCTGGATCACCTGCACATGTTGAGCTTGTGTGGTTCCACTCTGGTTTTCTGGTGCACAGACGCACATGGACTGAAAGAGAACTTCTCACCTTGGCGTCGTGTATCCCTGACACCTCCTCAAAGGTCTTCTCACCCACCATGACGGCAGCAAGGTTGGCTGTGTAACTGGACAGCACCAGCAGGCAGAAGATGGCCCAAAGGTTCATTAGAAACCGACCAGTCCAGCACTTTGGCGTCTTTGAGGAGACGGTGCGTCCAAACAGGATGGCATAGCACAGGTTTAGAGCCGATGAGTACGAGAACACTCGGATCCTATTGCGTCCATGAGGCGTCATGCCATAAGGACTCTTCCACTCGTACAGCGTAAGAAAGAGTGCCGTGATGTGCAGTGCCAGGAAGATGCCCACCCACATGGACCAGTGCAGGGGCCACATGAAAGCACCAATGGGGGCTGCTGTGTCCTTACTGCGCACCAGGATACCTAGACTGGTGGAGAAGAAAGGCGAGGTGAAGTCAATCACGCGACTCCGAGCTGAGTTGATACTGAAGGAGGTGACGGCCATGTCGGCCAGTCCATTCAGAAGGTCGCCCACCAGCCCAGTCCACCGCCTCCCTTTCCAAGCACCGTATTTCCCATCTCCCACGATGTAAAGGTCGAACTCAAAGCCCAGGTCCTCAGCCAGTTTCTCCAGCAGGTCGATGCAGTATCCGTAGCAACACTTGCTGTACTCTGCAGGCAAGTAGCTGCTATTCCCGCCTGCCACCTCCCTGAAGAATCTCTCCAAAGTCTCTGAGTTGTTGGTGCCGGCGTCCAGGCAGTACTGACCTGCTGGGCAGCTGCCCTCATCGTCCACGTCCCGCGTGAACACAAAGGGATGTTCCACCAGAGTCACCACCCGGACCCGAGTTCCCATCACTGGCATCCCCGCCCTCCATCGCCCCTTGGTCCTCCCGCCTGTTGCCTCTGTCCTGTGGTGAGTTTTGGGTCCCTGCCAGACTCCCTGGTCCTCCACCTGCAGCTGTCCTCCCTCCCAGCTACCCACCGTGACCCAGGTGGGCTGACCCAGTGCGTCCCGCCGCAGGCTCCAGATGTGGAAGCGCTGCAAGGTGAGGACCTGAGACCGGTTCTCATGGACTCTGACTGGACCTGTGAGACCAGAGAAGGACGTGTTGGCCAGGAACCTGCAGGACAGAAAAAAGCAGTTGACATACACACCTGCTGGAGGTGAGTTCTCGGGGTTGTTACACATAATGTTTAAAACTAAACTCATAAACACTCATAAGTCTTTCTGATATCAACAGTCATGAAACATTATAGATGTGACTTATTAATGATAACGTCTTATGGATGCTCTTGACTAGTTATAAACTAAAGGTTGACTGATTGACAACATCATCATGACATCAACAATCAGCTGTAGTAAGAAGTTACAGTGTGCAGTGATCAGTTAGCATTGTATGTGTTCAGTAAAATGAGGTTCATGTTAATCATCTTTATTTATTCATGCTTCATTATAATCAGTACTCGAGTTGAGGGGGTTGGGGGGGTCAAAATCATCCCTCTTCTAAAATGGTCATCCCTTCTACCATCCCTTGTGCATTTTATCAATGCATGTGGAAATTACCTATGTTTAACACTGGAAATAGAATTTCCATTTGTGGTCAAAAGTTCTATTCCAGCGAAAAAACGCTGCTAATGTCTCCTGCTAATGTCTCCTGCTATGTCTCCTGCTATGTCTCTGCTAATGTCTCTGCTAATGTCTCCTGCTATGTCTCTGCTAATGTCTCCTGCTATGTCTCCTGCTAATGTCTCCTGCTATGTCTCTGCTAATGTCTCCTGCTATGTCTCCTGCTAATGTCTCCTGCTATGTCTCTGCTAATGTCTCCTGCTAATGTCTCCTGCTAGTGTCTCTGCTAATGTCTCCTGCTAATGTCTCCTGCTAATGTCTCCTGCTATGTCTCTGCTAATGTCTCCTGCTAATGTCTCCTGCTATGTCTCTGCTAATGTCTCTGCTAATGTCTCCTGCTATGTCTCCTGCTATGTCTCTGCTAATGTCTCCTGCTATGTCTCTGCTAATGTCTCCTGCTAATGTCTCCTGCTAATGTCTCCTGCTATGTCTCTGCTAATGTCTCCTGCTATGTCTCTGCTAATGTCTCCTGCTATGTCTCCTGCTAATGTCTCCTGCTATGTCTCTGCTAATGTCTCCTGCTATGTCTCTGCTAATGTCTCCTGCTAATGTCTCCTGCTAATGTCTCCTGCTATGTCTCTGCTAATGTCTCCTGCTATGTCTCTGCTAATGTCTCCTGCTATGTCTCCTGCTATGTCTCTGCTAATGTCTCCTGCTATGTCTCTGCTAATGTCTCCTGCTATGTCTCTGCTAATGTCTCCTGCTATGTCTCCTGCTATGTCTCTGCTAATGTCTCCTGCTATGTCTCCTGCTTTAGTGTGAATCAGTCATGAAGCTCCTGGTTGTTACATAAAGACAAAGATGCTTTGACAGTGAAGTGAGACCTCTTGCTGTGATATACCACCTTTGGGTTTACTTCATTCTGGATCGTCATTGGTGGGTCAAAGGTGAATGTGGGCGGTACTATCGATTCTCCTGAATCTGATTGGTCGACAGCTGTCAATCATCAAAATCCGCCAATCAGGATCCACACTCTGTGTTGCTTTAGCTTTAGCAGCACCGCTAGCTGCTACCTGCTGCTTCATATTATTTAATACCGCTTGTTTCAAACATCGCGTCGTCTTAAAACTCGAAGTCTTCTTTACTCCTTGCATGTTTTTACAAAAATGTTTAAAAAAGATGTGAATGACATGATGTCCATAGTTAAGTGGTTATTGTTTCTTTCTGATAAATAGTATTGTCTTGTGCAGGCCATGCAACTGAGAATGCAAGCTATGAATCAGATGGGATTTAGGATTTGCCATGTCTAGCAAGTCTCCCTAGAAATTGCATCTAAGAAAGACAAAATTCTGGGGGAGGAGCCCCAGACCGCCCGCTGGAAAATATGTCACATAAATGAAAAATTTCACCATCCCCCCTGGTTTCATTTTACAACTCGACTACTGATTATAATGTTTCATTGTTGGTGTTCAGTAAAGTGTGATTTACTTGTATGTATGTAATGGACTGTACCTATATAGCGCCTTTCTAGTCCTCCGACCACTCAAAGCGCTCTACACTACATATCTCATTCACCCCATTCACACACATTCATACACTGATGGCCTTGGCTACCATGCAAGGTGCCAACTGCTCATCAGTTTGAGGACCTAGCCATTCATACACATTCACACACCGATGGCACAGCCTTCGGGAGCAATTTGGGGTTCAGTGTCTTGCCCAAGGACACTTCGACATGCAGACCGGAGGAGCCGGGGATCGAACCGTCATCTGATTGGTGGACGACCCGCTCTGCCTGTGAGCCCGCATATGTTCGTGAATAATAATTATATTAGACATAATGTTTTTTAAATTTCATGAAACCAAATTCTGCCCTCAGGATAATAAGGTTTCATGTTTATATTTTAGATATTTCATGTTTGTTTTTTGTTGTGATGAGGAGTGACTGAGCTTCAGGCTCTGTGATGAATCTGCTCATGAATAAAAGTTAACTGTGTTTATTTTAACACAGATTGTTTTCATGAATAAATATGATGTTAATGTGTGTGTGTGAAACAAAGTCACCCACAAGGATTTTCTTTTTCATTGAAACATGAAAATGATTCAAAAATTGAAATAAAAACTAAATATTTCAGTTTGCCACGTTAATCTAAATGAAATTCAAAAATAAAGACGACATCATCCCTGTTCAACTCATTAACATATTTGAATGTTGTTACCTGGACAGGTACTGTCCTGATGACGGCACCTCGTGTTTGTTGGGTTTGTCATAGCAGTTCACCATGTTCTGGATCAGAGCCAGGTCCGGTCTCACTGTGGTTGCTGCAGCGATGGCCCTGGTGACGAGCTGCAGGCATCTCGGATGTAGAAGTCCAGTGGTTTCCTCTCCACCACCTCGCCGTAGGCCAACAGGCCGAGTGGCAGTCCAATGGCATGCAGCGCATCTGGGCTGAGCGGCTGGCCCAGCACCCAGTGCACCATGGGTAATGTGAGGCCCAGGTCCTGAGCACTGCGCAGAACTGCCGCCGCGCACTGTGGGTCGGCCCCGAACAGCAGCACAGACGCTGGTGAGGCCTGGTTCTGTCTGAAGTGCCGAGAGAGGAAGTCATGGATCTGAGTGTCATCGTGTGCTGACTGCGTCAGGTTCAAGACGGCGCGCAGGTGCCACGTGGCTCCACCCCCACCCTCACCCTCCCATGATGAATCACTCTCATTCTGACCATCCAGGATCCGCAAGAGACCCAGTGACTCCTCCCAGCCTTGACACAAAACTGCTGTACCCTCCTTCCAACCGGAGCGCTGCAGAACCGTCAGCAGTAGCTCAGACAGACCAGACTCTGGAACCCCCGTCACCATCTGCAGGTGGAACCGGTTCTAAACACAACCAGGAAGCAGAACCGAGAGAACCAGAAGGAGATCCAGCAGTGAACAAGGAGGAGAACCGGCGAGAAAGGATGAAACAGAGAGGACATGTCAGAGTGGATAACTTACATTTGAATTCAGTCATTTAGCTGATGTTTTTATCCAAAGCGACTTATAAAAAGGGATTAATCAAGGTAAATTTGAATTCTAGTTAAAAACATTTTAAAGTAACTATAATAAAGAAATAGACGTTCTATGATGCACTAGGCTCTTTTCTTCCTCTCTCTCTTTCCCTCTGAACACTTCCATGTCCATTTAATACAAGTTACTAACTTAGTTACTTCATCAGAGTTTTTTCTGCTTCCTCTTTTCAGGTTCCACCGATCATGAAGGATAAAGAAGGAAGAAGAAGATGAAGACAATGAGCTGATGATGATGGTGAGGCCAGCCAGTGGTATCTGTGTTGGCAGAACTTTTATTTTGAAAGTTTTTTATGCAGATTGAAGCAAGAAATGTTTCCTGGGGACAAAATAAAAAACAGCTGAATCATTGTTTCTGAAGCGACTTTTACATTTTTCTCGTCAGCTGAATAAAACCAGTCCACCCCGCAGGTCCACTCCATCCCAAGGCATCCTGGGAAATCTAGGAAAGACTGAGTGAAGCAGAACTAATGTTTTTAATGTCAGTGGGTCATTTCCTGTTGTTGACTGAATTTCTGTCCATAAACAGCTTATTATTAACACATAAATCTGGAACATGAATCTTCTTTGTTCAACATGTACTTGGAGAATCTGGACGTGTCGGCTCTGGATGTTTTGTGGTTTTATATTTTTTTTCATTGTTGTTAGATGAAGAGGACCAAAGACGTTTGAAAAACCTCCTGTAGTCCTGGATCTTCAGAGAGGACCTCCTCTCCAACACTACCAACAACTGGACATGAAAATCTACCCCCCTCTAGAAATGGACCCCAGGACAGTAGAACTTACTGCTGCACTAACATGTCATACTGCACATTGATTGTTTCCGTTCAAGTCACTTTGGATAAAACATAATGATGTGATATTTAATATGATATAATGAAATGGAGCCGACACAGGAAGGCTCCAGAAGTTCACAGCACGGACGATTCACTCTAACCTGAATGCCTTTGACACAAACTGATTGTTCTACAGCGCTACAACTGAACCAGCATCAGTTCTTCACCATAATAAAGTCTACAATGGACACACACCTGTCCAGGTTTCATCAGGTAAAATTAGTCACTCAGTTCATTTTATCTAGTTTTAATCTGAAGGGAAAAAAACACAACACCACAGATGTCAAAGGTCAATGAAAACAATGACGTGTTGTCAGTCTCTGTGTGACAGATGAAATATTGATCAGGGTTTTAGAGACGCATCCTGAGCTGTGACACTCTGATCCAACCCCTCCAAAGACCTGGATCCAGACCTGGGCCGAGAGTTGCATTAAGAACACACTGAGGACAAGGACCTGCTGTCTCCTCGATGTCAACAGCTCATCCGATCACAATTCTGAACGCATTGTGACTGGCAACTACAGAGTCATCCTATCGATGACAACAGGAGACAAAGAGACAGAGACCAAGATACAAAAAGACACAGATAAACAACAGCACAGAGAAACATGAAGGTGGGTTTAGATACTCAACAGATTCACGGTAAAAGACTTTTATTTAACTCTAGGACGTGTTGATGTGTTTCTGTTTGATCGAACAGTGAATGAAAATAAAGGACACATTTTTATTTTTAATATAAAGTCACTGAAATGAACTCTAAAGTGGCGTTCAGGAACTGAACTACATTTAGCCTTACTGCTACTTCAGAGTATTCAAAATCTATTAGCTGGAAGATCCAGATAGCCACCATGTTTCTACAGTAGCCCTAAAGGACAAACCAAACACTGGCTACAGGTAGAGCCTTTGTGATTTGAAGTTTTGTGGACTGTTCCACCTTTAAACTAGGAAGGGAGGCCGATCGCTTTTTTAATCGATTAGGGTTTTTGTCAAGTCATGTTTAAAAAAACCATCTGCACAAAACAACCCATAGTTATTTGTCTTTTGTCTTTTGTCTGTGTTTATCAGAGGATTAAAGAACTCTTCCTGTGTAAACAGGCAGACAAACTGATCCCCTGTCAGTAACTGTTCAGATGAGTTCAGTGTTCGCTCTCCCTCTCTCTCTGTTAATGATGCTGACTTGTACAGTGACACATTTATCGCTGTTACAAACTGCTGACCTCGACTTAAATAAAAGCACACCTCACTACTCATCTATCACTTTATCAAACCGGATCACATTCATTCATTTTCTGACTTTGTTCTGACTTAGTGAAGTGAAAGAAATGAAGGTCAGAGGCCTGAGTGCATTCACAGTGTTTCAGAGTAAAAGCAGCTTGGAGGCAGTCTTTGGACGGGAGGTTTAAGGCCTGTTGGCTTCGATGTTTGTGCTACTCAGCCAAATGTTCTGTATAGCAGATTCTCTTATTAAAGAGCTGAGTGTCTGAAAGCTGGTTCTGATGTTGGAGATTTTCCGGCAGGATTCTTTGGGTCTGATTGTCCAGGTTTCAGGTAGAACCTTTAGTATCAAATCAAATCAATTTTATTTGTATAGCTCAAAGTCACAAAGTCCATTTTCCTCTGAGGCTTTACAATCTGTACAGGGAGTGACTCCCTCTGTGCTTAGACCCTCGGAGAGAGTGAGGAAAAACTTTAACAGGGAAAAAATGTGGAAGAAACCTCAGGAAGATCCACAGAGGAGGGATCCCTCTGCCAGGACGGACAGACGTGCAATAGATGTCAGTGTACAGAACAAATCAACACAAACAGATTGTACAATTACAATGACTGACAGAATGACAATGAATCACAATGACTGATAAAGTGACCACAGTCCACAGGTTTTCCAGACAGGAAAAGGGAACTGTTCCAGACACTGAACTGCTTCATCTGAAACAAAATCAAATGGTCATGTTCTGAAAATCCACTGCGGTCAAACAGGTGATGTGAGATCTGAATGAGTAACCTTTGAGACCAATTTGTTACTTCATGGTCATCTGTAAGTGCTGCTGATATTTCATGTATTTCAGCATCTTAATGTCTTCTGAATCACAGAACCTGCTGTGCTGAAAAACATGTTCATTATCTTTAATATTGATGGTACTTGGTAAATTTCAGTATGTTTATGTCATGTTGTTTAATCAAATAATCCACATAAACCAATACATTTTTTAGCTGCACGACTCCACCATGTTTCCACATGTTGCCTGCTGTGGAAGTACTCTATATACTCCTGGTTACAATCTTTGTATTAGTGCAAACATGGATGAATGACTGAACCAATGAGCCCAGTAAAGAGAGACACAAAATGTTCACAAACAGACACAAGCTCACCAGATCACCTGTTTGGTGTCTTGTCAGTCTGATGATCTGCTCCTGATCTGTCCAGGATGGATCTATGATCCGGTCTCTCACCCTCACCTTCACTCTGAGCCCATCTACCATTCGCCTATAAGATCACAGGCTGACACACATGCACACACTCAGTTTACATTCCACAGAGTCGTGGCTTGGGTTTTAAAAACAGTCTGAATCTTCATCTCACTAAAAGCTCAGCACAGTCCAGAGTCTGATTAAAGAGAACAGACAGATCAATGAGTCCTGCTGCCTGCTGGCTCTGACCCAGTCTACATCCACCACATCCACCACAGAATACATTATCCACCTGCTGTTTACATCCAACATTTAGGTAATCACTGCTCCACCCAATCATATAGGCTGATTGGTCTTCTTCTACAGAAAGAGTGACAGCTGCTGAATGTGAACACAGGTCTGAAGTCTGAAGGTTTTGTTGATGTGTCCACCCGTCTTGTTTGATCTGGGTCATCTGGTCCAGGTTCTGCAGGATCTTTCATTGTATGAATGCATAAACACCCTCTGTGACAGAGGGGCCAAAGGTCAGCTGACCTAACTTGGTCACCAGCATCACAGCACTGATGCATGCTGGGTAAATATGGCAGTCCAGCAGGTCAGTTTTACAAAGCGGGATGAATAGCATTATCTGTCAACACACACACACACACACACACACACACACACACACACACACACATACACACACACATACACACACACACATACACACACGCACACGCACACACATACACATACACATCACATACACATACCACACACACACACACACGCACACACATACACACATACACACACACACACACACACACACATACACATGCACACACACACACATACACACACATACACACATACACACACACACACACACCACCACGCACACCACACACACACACACACCACACACCACACACACACACACATACACACACACACCCACACGCACAGTGCAGTGTCAGAACCAGGTCATGAATTTGATCCATCAAGAGGTTCAGATGATCCTGCAGAGACTTGAAGTGTCAGGAGACCACGAGCATCAACAGTAAAAGACTACAGATCCCATCAGCCCTCTGTCATGACAACCTGGACGCAAACAGGCCTACCTGCACCCAGGTATATGCAGAGACTGATGGGGGTCATGTCAAAATATTGACAATGATTTATTGATTACTGATCTTCACAAAGGTCCCTCTCATCATAACATCCCTAACAGAACAGAGCAGTCTTTATTCCCAGCATCCTTTGTTCCAGCAGTGGTTGTCCTATCAGCTGACCTCCAGTCTGTTTTCATGCTGCCTCTCACTGTTGATGTGTCGCAGGTCTGACCTCCAGTCTGTTTTCATGCTGCCTCTCACTGTTGATGTGTCGCAGGTCTGACCTCCAGCAGGGAGTGGAAACATCAGCTAGAGGACATCAACAAGCTGCTTCATCATCACAGACTCTGCAGGTGAAGGTGACACCTGAGCATGACGGTTCTACGGGATTGTATTCCAGGTCCACCTTACAAGACAGACTCTCACTTCATACTGCTGCATGCATGTATATATTTATCTATATATGCATGGATTTATGCATGTGTTGGCGTGTGTATGAATGTATACATATTCAAACATTCAAACCAATCAGGCAGATTTTTATGAGACTTAATGATCTCAGAGGTCGACTGTGTAATCTTCATAACTACTATACACAGACATGCAGGAAGTAAACAGACACCTTCATTCAAATTCAAATTGAAGGTGTCTGTGTACTATTATTGATACGTTAATTAACAATTATGTTATCTGTTATGTTTCTATGACCTCAGAATGAGACGTTTTAGTCTACATATGGAGTGGGTCCTCTTACATGAAGCCCGACATGTTTAACCATCATGTTTGTAGCTGTGGCCCAGAATAGACAAAGCTATGCAGACCAAATTTCTCCACTATGCTGCCGACATAGCAGGAAAAGAAGAGGAGTCACTCCCTGTACAGATTGTAAAGCCCTCCGAGGAAAATGTACTTTGTGACTTTGGGCTGTACAAATAAATCTGATTTGATTTGATTTTGATAAGTTAAATCATGAAAGTGACCAAAATCACTGATGACACCTGAGGAGTCTGATTTCTACTGGAAAGCTAGTGCTTATTTGTTCATGTGTCCACATTCATTTGTTCAATATTCATGTGTTCATGTGTTTATGTTCTTCCAGCTGTTTGCTCTCACTCTGCTGTTTTTTTGTGTGTTTATGAGAGCTGTGTGCTCTGGTCCACACAGAAAAATGAAAGGGAAGAAGAAAGTGATGCAAAAGGACTTCCGAGTCAGGTAGAGACAAAAGACAGGTAGAGATCTCAGGATATAAATATATGGACCCTGATCCTCAACCAGAGCCAACGTGTCCTGGTTCTGGTCAGGTCCTGTCCTAACCATACCTGAAGACATACCTGAAGAACTTGTCCAGTTCTTTAGATTCTGGTTTGGTCTGTCTGGACCCATTTACAGTCAGTGACTCAACAAGATCATCGAGAGGCTAAGGCAGTGACTCCTTGGGCACCTAGGCAGGTTTAGCAGATTTGGAGATGCTGACTTCCACCCAGATTCCGTCACAATCAGCTGCAACCCAGCCCAGTGCATGCTGAAGGTCCTAGTCTGATGAAGCCACCATGCTGAAGGTCCTAGTCTGATGAAGCCACCATGCTGAAGGTCCTAGTCTGATGAAGCCACCATGCTGAAGGTCCTAATCTGATGAAGCCACCATGCTGAAGGTCCTAATCTGATGAAGCCACCATGCTGAAGGTCCTAGTCTGATGAAGCCACCATGCTGAAGGTCCTACTCTGATGAAGCCACCATGCTGAAGGTCCTAATCTGATGAAGCCACCATGCTGAAGGTCCTAATCTGATGAAGCCACCATGCTGAAGGTCCTAATCTGATGAAGCCACCATGCTGAAGGTCCTAGTCTGATGAAGCCACCATGCTGAAGGTCCTAGTCTGATGAAGCCACCATGCTGAAGGTCCTAGTCTGATGAAGCCACCATGCTGAAGGTCCTAATCTGATGAAGCCACCATGCTGAAGGTCCTAGGTCTGATGAAGCACCATGCTGAAGGTCCTAGTATGATGAAGCCACCATGCTGAAGGTCCTAGTCTGATGAAGCCACCATGCTGAAGGTCTAGTCTGATGAAGCCACCATGCTGAAGGTCCTAGTCTGATGAAGCCACCATGCTGAAGGTCCTAGTCTGATGAAGCCACCATGCTGAAGGTCCTAGTCTGATGAAGCCACCATGCTGAAGGTCCTAATCTGATGAAGCCACCATGCTGAAGGTCCTAATCTGATGAAGCCACCATGCTGAAGGTCCTAGTCTGATGAAGCCACCATGCTGAAGGTCCTAGTCTGATGAAGCCACCATGCTGAAGGTCCTAATCTGATGAAGCCACCATGCTGAAGGTCCTAGTCTGATGAAGCCACCATGCTGAAGGTCCTATCTGATGAAGCCACCATGCTGAAGGTCCTACTCTGATGAAGCCACCATGCTGAAGGTCCTATCTGATGAAGCCACCATGCTGAAGGTCCTAGTCTGATGAAGCCACCATGCTGAAGGTCCTAGTCTGATGAAGCCACCATGCTGAAGGTCCTAGTCTGATGAAGCCACCATGCTGAAGGTCCTAGTCTGATGAAGCCACCATGCTGAAGGTCCTAGTCTGATGAAGCCACCATGCTGAAGGTCCTAGTCTGATGAAGCCACCATGCTGAAGGTCCTAGTCTGATGAAGCCACCATGCTGAAGGTCCTAGTCTGATGAAGCCACCATGCTGAAGGTCCTAGTCTGATGAAGCCACCATGCTGAAGGTCCTAGTCTGATGAAGCCACCATGCTGAAGGTCCTAGTCTGATGAAGCCACCATGCTGAAGGTCCTAGTCTGATGAAGCCACCATGCTGAAGGTCCTAATCTGATGAAGCCACCATGCTGAAGGTCCTAGTCTGATGAAGCCACCATGCTGAAGGTCCTAGTCTGATGAAGCCACCATGCTGAAGGTCCTAGTCTGATGAAGCCACCATGCTGAAGGTCCTAGTCTGATGAAGCCACCATGCTGAAGGTCCTAGTCTGATGAAGCCACCATGCTGAAGGTCCTAGTCTGATGAAGCCACCATGCTGAAGGTCCTAGTCTGATGAAGCCACCATGCTGAAGGTCCTAGTCTGATGAAGCCACCATGCTGAAGGTCCTAATCTGATGAAGCCACCATGCTGAAGGTCCTAGTCTGATGTAAAATCACAGTTCTAAGCAGTTTGACTCCATCAGGTCACGTTGTGCTTCACCAATGTGTGTGAGTGTGTTAGTGTAGGTGTGTGTTATCAGCCTGCTGAGACTTCATCAGCGTCAGCAGCTATCAGCTATTATCAGCTCGTTAAGTCTCATCAGGAGGTCTTAACGAGATTCTGGAATGAGTCTGACAGACGTTCTACTGATAAAAGGTCAAAGGTAATCTAAAATCTAAAATGCATTGCAGTGTCTGTCTCTTACCAATTATTTCCTGATAAAGATTCCTGTAATTTGATGTTAATTAATAAAAAGCAGAGACTCTGCAGGCCATGGATCGGATCAACAAAAAAACAGCTCCAAAACTCTATATCAGTTTATATAAAGACCTAAACCTCATACATACATAGAGCTAACATAGACCTCTCTGCTGGACTGGAACACCATGAAACCTAATGTTGAAGATATGAGAGCAGCTTTATTGATGACTGAAGGAAAGGACACTTTGGTGCTTTAATTAAATGTGATTTTAATCATCATTTATTATTACTCCTCAACCTGTTTTCTTCTTCTCTGCTTTGTCATTGGATCCCACCTGAGTTATCAACTGTGTTTCCTGTCAGCTCATTGGTCCCTGCTGAAGTATAGTCAGGTGTTTGTGTTTAAATCTCAGAGGTAACATAAAGCAGTCAGACCTGCCGAGGTCAAACAAAGAGACGAATGAGGCATGATGGGAAACTAATCTGTCGCCGCTCGCCTTCAGAGGATTAAAGATTCAGGCTGAATTTATTCAAACAAACATGACAAGTCTCTGCTACTGCTCTACCATACCTGCTCCAACATATCTGCTCTAATCATCATTATTATTGATTAATAATCAGCTGGTCTCTGTGATGTCATCATCCATCAAGCTGCTTCAGCATCTCAGTGTTGAACACAGATTTAATAATTCAATTCAAACTGCAGCATGTTAGTTATACACAGAGCCATAGTAGGTAATAGTACATCACAGTACATTACAGTATATCACGGTATATCACAGTACTTTAAAGTACTTCATGTGAGCACAAGAAAATGCCTAAATTCACATGAGACAATGGTTACATGAAGGTCCAGTCCAGACGACAGCAGAGTTGATGATTCAAACACGCTTGACTCGGACGTATTTTTATGTGATGCTTCAGAACAATATTACTGGACCACAAGAGACAGTGCAGATGCGCTGAACAGAATCAGAACTTTCTGAGTGTGTTGTGTTTGTATCTTTTTTAGCAGCTGAAAGTGAAACTCATCCATCCACCCTCACGCTTCATTCAGAACAGTTTCTGACAACAACATCAAACATTAAAAGGATTTTAATATTTCTGTTGTTCTGAATGTCTCGAGTTTAAACCAACAGCAGTTTTGTCTTGATCAATACATTTGATAATTGATCAACTTGTTCTGATTATGTCAGCGTGTTGTCACAGCGACAGGCAGTCGTCTGAAAGAGATTCTGTTTGATCATCATTGATCACAGTCTAGTTTCAGACGTCTGCCGGTCCACCTGAACCAAAACAGATTTCCTCCGGCTCTATAGATTGCAGGCTGAAGAGTACAATCAGACAACCAAACTTCATTAATATTTTTAAAGTTTTATCACATTTTCAGCCAATGACAGAACAACATTAAATCCAAGATGCAAACCCCACTTAACAACCAATCTTAAACATGTTTATGTGGACCCCTGGGTAAGACTGACCACTTCAGACCATGCAACTGCTGTAGACGGCTTCAGTTTTTGACACAGACAACATGCGCTGTGTTTTTGATGTTTTGCTGGAATCAGACGTGACCTCTGAATCTGAAACATCAAACTCAGTGTTTCTCTCGAGTCTGAACAGATGTTGGAACTCCTTCACACAAAATCTGTGAATCAACAAACCAGCAAGATGACGCTGAAGGAGCAGAAAAAAACCAGTCTGTGGTGATGAATAAATAACAACAACAACAATAATAATAAAATAATGATGACAACAATAACAACAACAACAAAATAGCAACTACAACAACAACTGGTGCAGAAATCTGACTAACCTCCAGTCCTCACACACGGTTGCCTCCTTTTCCATGGGCTGCCAATCCGCAGTTAACAAAAACGATTTTATCACTGCCTATACCACCTTTCTCAAGAGCTCCTTGCTCTCACTCAGACTTGGATCAAACAGAGAACACAGCCACCCTAGCTGCACTAGGGTGAGGGACTGGTCTACTAATTTCCAACAAATAAAAATTCACTCTACTGTTGCATTCCACCAATTATGACACATTCGAATACCATGCCATTGCAGTAACGGCCCCTTTTAAGGCCTACCAGAGCTTTCAGCTCTCAGGCTCCTCTTCTGTGGAACAAACTACCAATCTGGGTTCAGGAGGCAGACACGGTCAAACCTTTAAGAGTAGACTGAAGACTTTCCTCTGTGATCACCACCACCATCTGTAAAAATTCATGTCTCATTAATCATGTCACTAACTAAACTTCTTCCTGGAGTTTCTGTCTCTGTCGTCCAGCAGGTTCTCGTGGATCGTGGCTGCTGCTGTGATCCTGCACGAAGTCCACTACACATATTACTACTGTCATTATTACTACTGTCATTATTACTACTGTCATTGTTACTACTGTCATATTACTACTACTACTTCATTATTACTACTGTCATTATTACTACTGTCATTGTTACTACTGTCATTATTACTACTGTCATTATTACTACTGTCATTATAACTGCTGTCATTATTACTGCTGTCATTATTACTGCTGTCATTATTACTACTGTCATTATTACTACTGTCATTATTACTGCTGTCATTATTACTACTGTCATTATTACTACTGTCATTGTTACTGCTGTCATTATTACTACTGTCATTATTACTACTGTCATTATTACTGCTGTCATTATTACTACTGTCATTATTACTGCTGTCATTATTACTACTGTCATTATTACTACTGTCATTATTACTCTGCTGTCATTATACTACTGTCATTATTACTTCTGTCATTATTACTACTGTCATTATTACTACTGTCATTATTACTGCTGTCATTATTACTGCTGTCATTATTACTACTGTCATTATTACTGCTGTCATTATTACTGCTGTCATTATTACTGCTGTCATTATTACTACTGTCATTATTACTACTGTCATTATTACTGCTGTCATTATTACTGCTGTCATTATTACTACTGTCATTATTGCTGCTGTCATTATTACTGCTGTCATTATTGCTACTGTCATTATTACTGCTGTCATTATTACTGCTGTCATTATTACTACTGTCATTATTACTACTGTCATTATTACTGCTGTCATTATTACTACTGTCATTATTACTACTGTCATTATTACTGCTGTCATTATTACTACTGTCATTATTACTACTGTCATTATCACTGCTGTCATTATCACTGCTGTCATTATCACTGCTGTCATTATCACTGCTGTCATTATTACTACTGTCATTATTACTGCTGTCATTGTTACTACTGTCATTATTACTACTGTCATTATTACTGCTGTCATTATTACTACTGTCATTATTACTACTGTCATTATTACTACTGTCATTGTTACTGCTGTCATTATTACTGCTGTCATTATCACTGCTGTCATTATTACTGCTGTCATTATTACTACTGTGATTATTACTGCTGTCATTATTACTGCTGTCATTATTACTGTCATTATTACTGCTGTCATTATTACTACTGTCATTATTACTGCTGTCATTATTACTACTGTCATTATTACTGCTGTCATTATTACTGCTGTCATTATTACTGCTGCCATTATTACTGTCATTATTACTGCTGTCATTATTACTACTGTCATTATTACTGCTGTCATTATTACTACTGTCATTATTACTGCTGTCATTATTACTACTGTCATTATTACTACTGTCATTGTTACTGCTGTCATTATTACTGCTGTCATTATCACTGCTGTCATTATTACTGCTGTCATTATTACTACTGTGATTATTACTGCTGTCATTATTACTGCTGTCATTATTACTGTCATTATTACTGCTGTCATTATTACTGCTGTCATTATTACTACTGTCATTATTACTGCTGTCATTATTACTACTGTCATTATTACTGCTGTCATTATTACTACTGTCATTATTACTACTGTCATTATTACTACTGTCATTATTACTACTGTCATTGTTACTGCTGTCATTATTACTGCTGTCATTATCACTGCTGTCATTATTACTGCTGTCATTATTACTACTGTGATTATTACTGCTGTCATTATTACTGCTGTCATTATTACTGTCATTTACTGCTGTCATTATTACTACTGTCATTATTACTGCTGTCATTATTACTGCTGTCATTATTACTACTGTCATTATTACTGCTGTCATTATTACTGCTGTCATTATTACTGTCATTATCACTGCTGTCATTATTACTGCTGTCATTATTACTACTGTGATTATTACTGCTGTCATTATTACTGCTGTCATTATTACTGTCATTATTACTGCTGTCATTATTACTACTGTCATTATTACTGCTGTCATTATTACTGCTGTCATTATTACTGCTGTCATTATCACTGCTGTCATTATCACTGCTGTCATTATTACTGCTGTCATTATTACTGCTGTCATTATCACTGCTGTCATTATTACTGCTGTCATTATTACTGCTGTCATTATCACTGCTGTCATTATCACTGCTGTCATTATCACTGCTGTCATTATTACTACTGTCATTATTACTGCTGTCATTATTACTACTGTCATTATTACTGCTGTCATTATCACTGCTGTCATTATCACTGCTGTCATTATCACTGCTGTCATTATCACTGCTGTCATTATCACTGCTGTCATTATTACTACTGTCATTATTACTGCTGTCATTATTACTGCTGTCATTATTACTGCTGTCATTATTACTGCTGTCATTATTACTGCTGTCATTATTACTGCTGTCATTATTACTGCTGTCATTATTACTACTGTCATTATTACTACTGTCATTATTACTGCTGTCATTATTACTGCTGTCATTATCACTACTGTCATTATCACTGCTGTCATTATTACTACTGTCATTGTTACTGCTGTCATTATCACTGCTGTCATTATTACTGCTGTCATTATTACTGCTGTCATTATCACTGCTGTCATTATTACTGCTGTCATTATCACTACTGTCATTATTACTACTGTCATTATTACTACTGTCATTATTACTACTGTCATTATTACTGCTGTCATTATTACTGCTGTCATTATTACTACTGTCATTATTACTACTGTCATTATTACTACTGTCATTATTACTACTGTCATTGTTACTGCTGTCATTATTACTGCTGTCATTATCACTGCTGTCATTATCACTGCTGTCATTATTACTACTGTGATTATTACTGCTGTCATTATTACTGCTGTCATTATTACTGTCATTATTACTGCTGTCATTATTACTACTGTCATTATTACTGCTGTCATTATTACTGCTGTCATTATTACTACTGTCATTATTACTGCTGTCATTATTACTGCTGTCATTATTACTGCTGTCATTATCACTGCTGTCATTATTACTGCTGTCATTATTACTACTGTGATTATTACTGCTGTCATTATTACTGCTGTCATTATTACTACTGTCATTATTACTACTGTCATTATTACTGCTGTCATTATCACTGCTGTCATTATTACTGCTGTCATTATTACTACTGTGATTATTACTGCTGTCATTATTACTGCTGTCATTATTACTACTGTCATTATTACTACTGTCATTATTACTACTGTCATTATTACTGCTGTCATTATTACTACTGTCATTATTACTGCTGTCATTATTACTGCTGTCATTATTACTACTGTCATTATTACTGCTGTCATTATTACTGCTGTCATTATTACTACTGCTGTCATTATCACTGCTGTCATTATTACTGCTGTCATTATTACTACTGTGATTATTACTGCTGTCATTATTACTGCTGTCATTATTACTACTGTCATTATTACTGCTGTCATTATTACTACTGTCATTATTACTACTGTCATTATTACTGCTGTCATTATTACTGCTGTCATTATTACTGCTGTCATTATTACTGCTGTCATTATCACTGCTGTCATTATTACTGCTGTCATTATTACTGCTGTCATTATCACTGCTGTCATTATCACTGCTGTCATTATTACTGCTGTCATTATCACTGCTGTCATTATTACTACTGTCATTATCACTGCTGTCATTATTACTGTCATTATCACTGCTGTCATTATTACTACTGTCATTATTACTGCTGTCATTATTACTGCTGTCATTATTACTGCTGTCATTATTACTGCTGTCATTATCACTGCTGTCATTATTACTACTGTCATTATTACTACTGTCATTATTACTGCTGTCATTATTACTGCTGTCATTATTACTACTGTCATTATTACTGCTGTCATTATTACTGCTGTCATTATTACTGCTGTCATTATTACTACTGTCATTATTACTGCTGTCATTATTACTGCTGTCATTATTACTACTGTCATTATACTGCTGTCATTATTACTACTGTCATTATTACTGCTGTCATTATCACTGCTGTCATTATTACTGCTGTCATTATTACTGCTGTCATTATCACTGCTGTCATTATTACTGCTGTCATTATCACTACTGTCATTATTTACTGTCATTACTACTGTCATTATTACTACTGTCATTATTACTGCTGTCATTATTACTGCTGTCATTATTACTACTGTCATTATTACTACTGTCATTATTACTGCTGTCATTATACTGCTGTCATTATACTACTGTCATTATTACTGCTGTCATTATTACTACTGTCATTATTACTACTGTCATTATTACTGCTGTCATTATTACTGCTGTCATTATCACTACTGTCATTATTACTACTGTCATTATTACTACTGTCATTATCACTACTGTCATTATCACTGCTGTCATTATTACTGCTGTCATTATTACTGCTGTCATTATCACTGCTGTCATTATTACTGCTGTCATTATCACTGCTGTCATTATTACTGCTGTCATTATACTGCTGTCATTATACTGCTGTCATTATTACTGCTGTCATTATTACTGCTGTCATTATTACTACTGTCATTATTACTGCTGTCATTATACTGCTGTCATTATTACTGCTGTCATTATACTGCTGTCATTATCACTGCTGTCATTATCACTGCTGTCATTATTACTGCTGTCATTATCACTGCTGTCATTATTACTACTGTCATTGTTACTGCTGTCATTATCACTGCTGTCATTATTACTGCTGTCATTATCACTGCTGTCATTATTACTGCTGTCATTATACTACTGTCATTATTACTACTGTCATTAACTGCTGTCATTATTACTGCTGTCATTATTACTGCTGTCATTATTACTGCTGTCATTATCACTGCTGTCATTATACTGCTGTCATTATCACTGCTGTCATTTTACTGCTGTCATTATCACTACTGATTATTACTGCTGTCATTATTACTGCTGTCATTATTACTACTGTCATTATTACTGCTGTCATTATTACTACTGTCATTATTACTGCTGTCATTATTACTGCTGTCATTATACTGCTGTCATTATTACTACTGTCATTATTACTGCTGTCATTATTACTGCTGTCATTATACTACTGTCATTATACTGCTGTCATTATACTACTGTCATTATTACTACTGTCATTATTACTGCTGTCATTATTACTGCTGTCATTATTACTGCTGTCATTATTACTACTGTCATTATTACTGCTGTCATTATTACTGCTGTCATTATTACTGCTGTCATTATTACTGCTGTCATTATCACTGCTGTCATTATTACTGCTGTCATTATTACTGCTGTCATTATATACTGTCATTATTACTGCTGTATTACTGCTGTCATTATTACTGCTGTCATTATCACTGCTGTCATTATTACTGCTGTCATTATTACTGCTGTCATTATTACTGCTGTCATTATTACTGCTGTCATTATTACTGCTGTCATTATTACTGCTGTCATTATTACTGCTGTCATTATTACTGCTGTCATTATTACTGTCATTATTACTGCTGTCATTATACTGCTGTCATTATTACTGCTGTCATTATTACTGCTGTCATTATTACTGCTGTCATTATTACTGCTGTCATTATTACTGCTGTCATTATTACTGCTGTCATTATACTGCTGTCATTATCACTGCTGTCATTATTACTACTGTCATTATACTGCTGTCATTATACTGCTGTCATTATTACTACTGTCATTATTACTGCTGTCATTATTACTGCTGTCATTATTACTACTGTCATTATTACTGCTGTCATTATTACTGCTGTCATTATTACTACTGTCATTATCACTGCTGTCATTATCACTGCTGTCATTATCACTGCTGTCATTATCACTGCTGTCATTATTACTACTGTCATTATTACTGCTGTCATTGTTACTGCTGTCATTATTACTACTGTCATTATTACTGCTGTCATTATTACTACTGTCATTATTACTGCTGTCATTATTACTGCTGTCATTATATTACTGTCATTATTACTACTGTCATTATTACTACTGTCATTATTACTGCTGTCATTATTACTACTGTCATTATTACTGCTGTCAATTACTACTGTCATTATTACTGCTGTCATTATTACTGCTGTCATTATCACTGCTGTCATTATCACTGCTGTCATTATTACTACTGTGATTATTACTGCTGTCATTATTACTGCTGTCATTATTACTACTGTCATTATTACTGCTGTCATTATTACTGCTGTCATTATTACTACTGTGATTATTACTGCTGTCATTATTACTGCTGTCATTATTACTACTGTGATTATTACTGCTGTCATTATTACTGCTGTCATTATTACTGCTGTCATTATTACTACTGTCATTATTACTGCTGTCATTATTACTACTGTCATTATTACTACTGTCATTATTACTGCTGTCATTATTACTGCTGTCATTATTACTGCTGTCATTATTACTGCTGTCATTATTACTGCTGTCATTATCACTACTGTCATTATCACTGCTGTCATTATCACTACTGTCATTGTTACTGCTGTCATTATCACTGCTGTCATTATCACTGCTGTCATTATTACTGCTGTCATTTACTACTGTCATTATTACTGCTGTCATTATTACTACTGTCATTATTACTGCTGTCATTATTACTACTGTCATTATTACTGCTGTCATTATTACTGCTGTCATTATTACTGCTGTCATTATTACTACTGTCATTATTGCTGCCATATCTCCATCACAGTTTATAGTTAGTTGATGATTTGCTGCTGCTGAGCATCTCTGTCTCGTGGTGGATGACTGTCTACCAATGAGCTTGGGTCTGTTCGAGGTTTTTCTTTGCCACTGTCACCAAGTGATTGCTTGTGGTGGAACTGTTGGTCTCTGTAAATAATAATAATCAGAGTACGGTCTAGAACTGCTCTGCATGAAAAGTGTTATGAGATAACTTTTGTTATGATATGGCGCTATATAAATAAAACTGAATTTAATTGAATGTTACCGCACTGCTCATCAAGCTCCACTGGCTACCTGTTGCAGCCCGCATTAAATTCAGATCTCTAACGCTGACTACAAAGTTCTCTCCGGTACTACACCCACCTACTTGAATGTTCTTATACAGGCATACGTTACCTCACAGCACGCTCCTACCTGTTTGTTCAAGGCAACCCAGACTCTTCTCGCACTACCAGCTCCTACCAGAGCAGGGCCACCCCTCCTCTATCCATTACGTCAGAGAGGACCTCTTCTCCAACACTACCAACAACTGGACATACTAAATCTATTGTCACAGCACTTACTACATGACTAAATGTAAATGTGAATGTAAAGGACAGTGACAACAACAGCACGACAAATTAAAGAAGCAGCAAGAAATCCAGTGTGTGACAATCAATCACTCAAAAAAACAATCAATAACAAAAAACAACAACAACACGACAATAAAACTATATGTATCAATTAGAGTATTATACATCATATAATACTGTGTATAAATATAACTGCTGTATATTCTAACATACATTTGTTCCTATTCATGCTGAAATCCTGATCCTGAATCCTGAATGCTGATGATTTTCAGATTAAATCGTCAATCTCATTAACACAGCCATGCTTCTACTCTTAAAAGGGTAGCAGGAAGGAAGCCCAGAAGATGGAAGATGACAGGTGAGTCCCACCTGAACAGGTGAGCCTGAACACTCCATCACCTTCCAGCTAGCCAGCCAGTTGTCAATCATCAATCATCAATCAATCAATCAATCAATCAATCAATCAATCAATCATCAATCAATCAATCAATCATCATCATTTAATCTTAACTTGGTGTGAGACTGTTTAATTAATGGATCCTCAGCACGGCCCGAAACCTCGTATGTTCACAGCTAGAGTTAGAAGGTTTCCAGCCGACACTGACCTCATTTTAAGGTCCGGTTCTCTGATGGTTCTGATCCGAACTGAAGCGGACTCCAAAGACCACATAAGACCAAAACGTCAGAGTGGACCAGAATCCTCTCAGAACCACAACCCGGAGAGACCCGGATCAAGTTTTTATGACTTCAAACAAACACGTCACGCGCTCCAAAGACTACGACCGGGAGCTCCAGAATCTCCCATCATCAAACAGGTCAAGGTCAAACCAGATCACATAAAACCACAAACCGCAGTCACAGACCGGGACAGAAACCCGGGACAGACCGGGACCACATGTGAACCCCCAGAGCGCGCGTGCCGCCCCGGGTCCAAGTGTGGGTGTGTGACGTACCTGCGTGCGGAGGGGCTCTCCATGCTCAAACACGCTGAGGACCGGGATCTCCAGGAACGAGGCCAAGAAGTCCACCTGTAGCAGCTCCTCGCGGGTCTGCGGGAAGGCGAGCACGGCAGACACTCCCTGCACCACCACGCCCTGACAGACGCACCGGAACAGGGACTCTGGGTCCGCGGCGGTCGGCTGCCGGGACACCAGCTCCAGACTCAGATTGTAGGGCAGAAAGTTGACCCGCTCCCGCTCTGAGTATGAGTCCGGGTCCCGGTCCCGGTCCCAGTCACGGTCCCGGCTCATCGCAGCTGCAGCACGGTTCAGCGCTGCCTGGACCCGAACTCGAGCCGCACGCTGCGCCGGCAGGAGCGCACCGACGCGCACAGTGTGTCCGATCTGAGCCAGGAGGCGGCACGGCTGCGGGTGGAGGATGTTCGGCGGCACGAGGAGGACCTGCACGAGGAGGAAGACTCGAAGTGTCCAGGACCAGGACCGGGACCAGGAGGAGGAGGTGAAAGACATCCTGCCGCGCTCTCAGCATCGCTCTGCCGCTCCTCCGGTTTCTCCTCCCGTTTCGCAGAAACACAGACAGGCTGCTGGAGAGGAGGCGGCTGCTCCTTCTGCTGCTGCCAGGGAGACAAGGGGGGAGGAGCAGGGAGACATGGGGGGGGGGGGGGGTGGGGTGTACAGGAAGAGGAGGTGAAGAGATGGAGGACGAAGAAACAGGAAAAAATAAGGAGGTGAAGAGAGGAGAAGGGGGTGGTGGTGGAGAAAGAGAAGGAAACTGAATCAAAGTGTTCAGAGGCGTGAAAAACATGACGAGGAGGTGCAGAGGAAGAGGAGAAGAGGTGAAAAGATGAAGGGGTTAGGGCAGGAGGAGGTGAGGAGGGAAAGATGAAGGTCAAACTGGAAAACTGGAGAGAAGAGGAGGAGGTGCTACACAGAAGAAGTGTAGAAAGGACGAAGTGAAGAAGTTCAACAAGTGAAGACAGAAGAAAAGAGGAGAAGAAGAGAGAAGGAGGAGAGGAAATGAAGAATTAAGGAGGTAAAGACTGAAGGAGGTGATGAATGAGTAAGAAGTAAAGAGTGTTTAGAAGAGGAGAGAGGAGGTGAGAATGAAGGATGTGAGGAACAAGAAGAAAAGAATGAAGGAGAATCAGAATCAGAGAAACTTTATTAATCCCTGCAGGGAAACTGTGTTTGTTACAGCAACAATAGAACAATAAAGGTGAGGAATGAAGGAGGTGAACCTGTAATGTTATATGAAACACGCTTTGTGATGTTATATGAAACACGCTTTGTGATGTTATATGACACACACGCTTTGTGATGTTATATGAAACACACGCTTTGTGATGTTATATGACACACGCTTTGTGATGTTATATGAAACACGCTTTTGTGATGTTATATGAAACACGCTTTGTGATGTTATATGAACACACGCTTTGTGATGTTATATGAAACACGCTTTGTGATGTTATATGAAACACGCTTTGTGATGTTATATGAACACGCTTTGTGATGTTATATGACACGCTTTGTGATGTTATATGAAACACGCTTTGTGATGTTATATGACACACGCTTTGTGATGTTATATGAACACGCTTTGTGATGTTATAACACACGCTTTGTGATGTTATATGAAACACGCTTTGTGATGTTATATGAAACACGCTTTGTGATGTTATATGAAACACGCTTTGTGATGTTATATGAAACACGCTTTGTGATGTTATATGAAACACGCTTTGTGATGTTATATGAAACACACGCTTTGTGATGTTATATGAAACACGCTTTGTGATGTTATATGACACACACGCTTTGTGATGTTATATGACACACGCTTTGTGATGTTATATGACACACGCTTTGTGATGTTATATGACACACGCTTTGTGATGTTATATGACACACGCTTTGTGATGTTATATGAAACACGCTTTGTATTGTTATATGAAACACGCTTTGTGATGTTATATGACACACGCTTTGTGATGTTATATGACACACGCTTTGTGATGTTATATGACACACGCTTTGTGATGTTATATGAAACACGCTTTGTGATGTTATATGAAACACGCTTTGTGATGTTATATGACACACGCTTTGTGATGTTATATGAAACACGCTTTGTGATGTTATATGACACACACGCTTTGTGATGTTATATGAAACACGCTTTGTGATGTTATATGACACACGCTTTGTGATGTTATATGAACACGCTTTGTGATGTTATATGAAACACGCTTTGTGATGTTATATGAACACGCTTTGTGATGTTATATGACACACGCTTTGTGATGTTATATGAACACACGCTTTGTGATGTTATATGACACACGCTTTGTGATGTTATATGACACACACGCTTTGTGATGTTATATAACACACGCTTTGTGATGTTATATGAAACACACGCTTTGTGATGTTATATGAAACACACGCTTTGTGATGTTATATGAAACACACGCTTTGTGATGTTATATGAAACACACGCTTTGTGATGTTATATGACACACGCTTTGTGATGTTATATGACACACACGCTTTGTGATGTTATATGAAACACACGCTTTGTGATGTTATATGAAACACACGCTTTGTGATGTTATATGACACACGCTTTGTGATGTTATATGACACACGCTTTGTGATGTTATATGAAACACGCTTTGTGATGTTATATGAAACACGCTTTGTGATGTTATATGACACACGCTTTGTGATGTTATATGACACACGCTTTGTGATGTTATATGAAACACGCTTTGTGATGTTATATGAAACACGCTTTGTGATGTTATATGACACACGCTTTGTGATGTTATATGAAACACGCTTTGTGATGTTATATGAACACACGCTTTGTGATGTTATATGAAACACGCTTTGTGATGTTATATGAAACACGCTTTGTGATGTTATATGACACACGCTTTGTGATGTTATATGACACACGCTTTGTGATGTTATATGACACACACGCTTTGTGATGTTATATGAAACACACGCTTTGTGATGTTATATGAAACACGCTTTGTGATGTTATATGAAACACGCTTTGTGATGTTATATGAAACACGCTTTGTGATGTTATATGACACACACGCTTTGTGATGTTATATGAAACACGCTTTGTGATGTTATATGACACACACGCTTTGTGATGTTATATGAAACACGCTTTGTGATGTTATATGAAACACACGCTTTGTGATGTTATATGACACACACGCTTTGTGATGTTATATGAAACACACGCTTTGTGATGTTATATGACACACGCTTTGTGATGTTATATGACACACGCTTTGTGATGTTATATGAAACACACGCTTTGTGATGTTATATGAAACACACGCTTTGTGATGTTATATGAAACACGCTTTGTGATGTTATATGAAACACGCTTTGTGATGTTATATGACACACGCTTTGTGATGTTATATGAAACACGCTTTGTGATGTTATATGAAACACGCTTTGTGATGTTATATGACACACACGCTTTGTGATGTTATATGAAACACGCTTGTGATGTTATATGAACACACGCTTTGTGATGTTATATGAAACACACGCTTTGTGATGTTATATGAAACACGCTTTGTGATGTTATATGAAACACACGCTTTGTGATGTTATATGAAACACACGCTTTGTGATGTTATATGACACACGCTTTGTGATGTTATATGAAACACGCTTTGTGATGTTATATGACACACGCTTTGTGATGTTATATGACACACGCTTTGTGATGTTATATGACACACGCTTTGTGATGTTATATGAAACACGCTTTGTGATGTTATATGAAACACGCTTTGTGATGTTATATGACACACGCTTTGTGATGTTATATGAAACACGCTTTGTGATGTTATATGACACACGCTTTGTGATGTTATATGACACACGCTTTGTGATGTTATATGACACACGCTTTGTGATGTTATATGACACACGCTTTGTGATGTTATATGACACACGCTTTGTGATGTTATATGAACACGCTTTGTGATGTTATATGAAACACGCTTTGTGATGTTATATGACACACGCTTTGTGATGTTATATGAAACACGCTTTGTGATGTTATATGACACACGCTTTGTGATGTTATATGACACACGCTTTGTGATGTTATATGACACACGCTTTGTGATGTTATATGAAACACGCTTTGTGATGTTATATGAAACACGCTTTGTGATGTTATATGAAACACACGCTTTGTGATGTTATATGACACACGCTTTGTGATGTTATATGACACACGCTTTGTGATGTTATATGACACACGCTTTGTGATGTTATATGAAACACACGCTTTGTGATGTTATATGACACACGCTTTGTGATGTTATATGAAACACACGCTTTGTGATGTTATATGAAACACGCTTTGTGATGTTATATGACACACGCTTTGTGATGTTATATGAAACACGCTTTGTGATGTTATATGAAACACACGCTTTGTGATGTTATATGAAACACGCTTTGTGATGTTATATGAAACACGCTTTGTGATGTTATATGACACACGCTTTGTGATGTTATATGACACACGCTTTGTGATGTTATATGACACACGCTTTGTGATGTTATATGACACACGCTTTGTGATGTTATATGACACACGCTTTGTGATGTTATATGAAACACGCTTTGTGATGTTATATGACACACACGCTTTGTGATGTTATATGAAACACACGCTTTGTGATGTTATATGAAACACGCTTTGTGATGTTATATGAAACACACGCTTTGTGATGTTATATGAAACACGCTTTGTGATGTTATATGACACACGCTTTGTGATGTTATATGAAACACGCTTTGTGATGTTATATGACACACGCTTTGTGATGTTATATGAAACACGCTTTGTGATGTTATATGAAACACGCTTTGTGATGTTATATGAAACACGCTTTGTGATGTTATATGAAACACGCTTTGTGATGTTATATGAAACACGCTTTGTGATGTTATATGAAACACGCTTTGTGATGTTATATGAAACACGCTTTGTGATGTTATATAAAACACGCTTTGTGATGTTATATGAAACACGCTTTGTGATGTTATATGACACACGCTTTGTGATGTTATATGAAACACGCTTTGTGATGTTATATGACACACACGCTTTGTGATGTTATATGACACACGCTTTGTGATGTTATATGAAACACGCTTTGTGATGTTATATGACACACACGCTTTGTGATGTTATATGAAACACGCTTTGTGATGTTATATGAAACACGCTTTGTGATGTTATATGAAACACGCTTTGTGATGTTATATGACACACACGCTTTGTGATGTTATATGACACACGCTTTGTGATGTTATATAACACACGCTTTGTGATGTTATATGACACACGCTTTGTGATGTTGTATGACACACGCTTTGTGATGTTATATGACACACACGCTTTGTGATGTTGTATGAAACACGCTTTGTGATGTTATATGACACACGCTTTGTGATGTTATATGACACACGCTTTGTGATGTTATATGACACACGCTTTGTGATGTTATATGACACACGCTTTGTGATGTTATATGAAACACGCTTTGTGATGTTATATGACACACACGCTTTGTGATGTTATATGACACACGCTTTGTGATGTTATATGACACACGCTTTGTGATGTTATATGAAACACGCTTTGTGATGTTATATGAAACACGCTTTGTGATGTTATATGACACACGCTTTGTGATGTTATATGACACACGCTTTGTGATGTTATATAACACACGCTTTGTGATGTTATATGACACACGCTTTGTGATGTTATATGAAACACGCTTTGTGATGTTATATGACACACGCTTTGTGATGTTATATGACACACGCTTTGTGATGTTGTATGACACACGCTTTGTGATGTTATATAACACACGCTTTGTGATGTTATATGACACACGCTTTGTGATGTTATATGAAACACGCTTTGTGATGTTATATAACACACGCTTTGTGATGTTATATGACACACGCTTTGCGATGTTATATGACACACGCTTTGTGATGTTATATGACACACGCTTTGTGATGTTGTATGACACACGCTTTGTGATGTTATATGACACACACGCTTTGTGATGTTATATGACACACACGCTTTGTGATGTTGTATGACACACGCTTTGTGATGTTATATGACACACACTTTGTGATGTTATTTAAAACAGACCTGTAATGCTATATATAACACTTTGTGATGTTATATAAAACACATGTTGTGACGTTATATTAAGCACATCTGTAATGCTATATAAAACACTGTGACGTTATATAAAACACATTTTGTGATGCTATATAAAACACACCTACAATCTTGTATATGTATTCTGTCTGTTTTCATGGTGTTATTGTCTTTTCTGAGTCTATGTTTATATATGATATGTTTATGTTATCTGTGTATTTTGGTGGTGGTGTCGTCGTTTTGTGGATGTGACGGTGCAGCAGCAGAAAAACGAGGTTATCTTTGGCCCTGAGGCTTTTTCTCTGATGTTGGAGGATTTCAGGTGAAACAGTTTGATGTTCACACTCAGCTGTCCCTCAGACAGGAAACAACCAGCAGGATGAATATTCATCAAAGATCACATGACAACAACTTGTTGAAACACTCCAATGATCAATAATTGTCAGAACACATCAGGACATTCATGTGAATGGGCACGCATGACATTTCTACGTTGTGTCCTGGTTCACATTCAGTTTAATCGTTTAACTGAATCATTCGCCATGATCAGATTACATCTAGTTCTATTTTACACAATTAATAAACGATGAGATTTTAAATAAGTTCTGTAAGTTTGAATCAACTAGTTTAAATGAGAAAGTCAGCAAACGTTTATAGCTGCAGTGAATGTGACCAGTGATGACATGTTTAGCCGCATGTCGTCATTTCACCGCTGGCTGTCGAGGTGGTGTCCAGCAAACGATGTGGGCTTCATAGATAATTGGACACCTTTCTGGGGAAAACCTGGTCTGATTAGGAGAGACGGCATCCATCCCACTTTGGATGGAGCAGCTCTCATATCTAGAAACATGGCCGAGTTTATTAGCTGACCAAAACCATGTCGACAACCCAGAGCTGAGACCAGGAAGCAGAGCTGAGACCAGGAAGCAGAGCTGAGACCAGGAAGCAGAGCTGAGACCAGGAAGCAGAGCTGAGACCAGGAAGCAGAGCTGAGACCAGGAAGCAGAGCTGCAGTCTGACACGCTTCTCTGCGCCTCCATTAGAGCAGCTGCACACCCAGTCCTTTAGTATAGAGACCGTGTCTGTCCCCGTCCACCCAGTCCTTTAGTATAGAGACCGTGTCTGTCCCCGTCCACCCAGTCCTTTAGTATAGAGACCGTGTCTGTCCCCGTCCACCCAGTCCTTTAGTATAGAGACGTGTCTGTCCCCGTCCACCCAGTCCTTTAGTATAGAGACCGTGTCTGTCCCCGTCCACCCAGTCCTTTAGTATAGAGACCGTGTCTGTCCCCGTCCACCCAGTCCTTTAGTATAGAGACCGTGTCTGTCCCCGTCCACCCAGTCCTTTAGTATAGAGACGTGTCTGTCCCCGTCCACCCAGTCCTTTAGTATAGAGACCGTGTCTGTCCCCGTCCACCCAGTCCTTTAGTATAGAGACTGTGTCTGTCCCCGTCCACCCAGTCCTTTAGTATAGAGACCGTGTCTGTCCCCGTCCACCCAGTCCTTTAGTATAGAGACCGTGTCTGTCCCCGTCCACCCAGTCCTTTAGTATAGAGACCGTGTCTGTCCCCGTCCACCCAGTCCTTTAGTATAGAGACCGTGTCTGTCCCCGTCCACCCAGTCCTTTAGTATAGAGACGTGTCTGTCCCCGTCCACCCAGTCCTTTAGTATAGAGACCGTGTCTGTCCCCGTCCACCCAGTCCTTTAGTATAGAGACCGTGTCTGTCCCCGTCCACCCAGTCCTTTAGTATAGAGACCGTGTCTGTCCCCGTCCCCAGTCCTTTAGTATAGAGACCGTGTCTGTCCCCGTCCACCCAGTCCTTTAGTATAGAGACCGTGTCTGTCCCCGTCCACCCAGTCCTTTAGTATAGAGACCGTGTCTGTCCCCGTCCACCCAGTCCTTTAGTATAGAGACGTGTCTGTCCCCGTCCACCCAGTCCTTTAGTATAGAGACCGTGTCTGTCCCCGTCCACCCAGTCCTTTAGTATAGAGACCGTGTCTGTCCCCGTCACCCAGTCCTTTAGTATAGAGACTGTGTCTGTCCCCGTCCACCCAGTCCTTTAGTATAGAGACTGTGTCTGTCCCCGTCCACCCAGTCCTTTAGTATAGAGACCGTGTCTGTCCCCGTCCACCCAGTCCTTTAGTATAGAGACTGTGTCTGTCCCCGTCCACCCAGTCCTTTAGTATAGAGACCGTGTCTGTCCCCGTCCACCCAGTCCTTTAGTATAGAGACCGTGTCTGTCCCCGTCCACCCAGTCCTTTAGTATAGAGACTGTGTCTGTCCCCGTCCACCCAGTCCTTTAGTATAGAGACCGTGTCTGTCCCCGTCCACCCAGTCCTTTAGTATAGAGACCGTGTCTGTCCCCGTCCACCCAGTCCTTTAGTATAGAGACGTGTCTGTCCCCGTCCACCCAGTCCTTTAGTATAGAGACTGTGTCTGTCCCCGTCCACCCAGTCCTTTAGTATAGAGACTGTGTCTGTCCCCGTCCACCCAGTCCTTTAGTATAGAGACTGTGTCTGTCCCCGTCCACCCAGTCCTTTAGTATAGAGACGTGTCTGTCCCCGTCCCCCAGTCCTTTAGTATAGAGACCGTGTCTGTCCCCGTCCACCCAGTCCTTTAGTATAGAGACCGTGTCTGTCCCCGTCCACCCAGTCCTTTAGTATAGAGACCGTGTCTGTCCCCGTCCACCCAGTCCTTTAGTATAGAGACCGTGTCTGTCCCCGTCCACCCAGTCCTTTAGTATAGAGACCGTGTCTGTCCCCGTCCACCCAGTCCTTTAGTATAGAGACCGTGTCTGTCCCCGTCCACCAGTCCTTTAGTATAGAGACTGTGTCTGTCCCCGTCCACCCAGTCCTTTAGTATAGAGACTGTGTCTGTCCCCGTCCACCCAGTCCTTTAGTATAGAGACGTGTCTGTCCCCGTCCACCCAGTCCTTTAGTATAGAGACGTGTCTGTCCCCGTCCACCCAGTCCTTTAGTATAGAGACGTGTCTGTCCCCGTCCACCCAGTCCTTTAGTATAGAGACCGTGTCTGTCCCCGTCCACCCAGTCCTTTAGTATAGAGACCGTGTCTGTCCCCGTCCACCCAGTCCTTTAGTATAGAGACGTGTCTGTCCCCGTCCACCCAGTCCTTTAGTATAGAGACTGTGTCTGTCCCCGTCCACCCAGTCCTTTAGTATAGAGACTGTGTCTGTCCCCGTCCACCCAGTCCTTTAGTATAGAGACTGTGTCTGTCCCCGTCCACCCAGTCCTTTAGTATAGAGACCGTGTCTGTCCCCGTCCACCCAGTCCTTTAGTATAGAGACCGTGTCTGTCCCCGTCCACCCAGTCCTTTAGTATAGAGACGTGTCTGTCCCCGTCCACCCAGTCCTTTAGTATAGAGACGTGTTGTCCCCGTCCACCCAGTCCTTTAGTATAGAGACTGTGTCTGTCCCCGTCCACCCAGTCCTTTAGTATAGAGACCGTGTCTGTCCCCGTCCACCCAGTCCTTTAGTATAGAGACGTGTCTGTCCCCGTCCACCCAGTCCTTTAGTATAGAGACTGTGTCTGTCCCCGTCCACCCAGTCCTTTAGTATAGAGACCGTGTCTGTCCCCGTCCACCCAGTCCTTTAGTATAGAGACTGTGTCTGTCCCCGTCCACCCAGTCCTTTAGTATAGAGACTGTGTCTGTCCCCGTCCACCCAGTCCTTTAGTATAGAGACTGTGTCTGTCCCCGTCCACCCAGTCCTTTAGTATAGAGACTGTGTCTGTCCCCGTCCACCCAGTCCTTTAGTATAGAGACCGTGTCTGTCCCCGTCCACCCAGTCCTTTAGTATAGAGACCGTGTCTGTCCCCGTCCACCCAGTCCTTTAGTATAGAGACTGTGTCTGTCCCCCGTCCACCTACATTATTTAAAGATAAAACAAACAGAAGAGGAGTTCATCATAAAAACTTAATAAAAATTAAATCAACATCTCCAACAGTCCAAAATAAGAGAATTAAATGTGGACTCTTGAATATCAGGTCTTTGTCCTCTAAAGCTGTCTTAGTTAATGAATTAATATCTGATTATGATATTGATTTGTTCTGTCTCACTGAAACCTGCAGGAGGATGAATGTGTAGCTTAAATGAATCCACTCCTCCGAGTCATTATAATACTCATGTTCCTCAAAGTACTGGTCGAGGTGGAGTTGGAGCCATATTTGACTCAAGTCTATTAATAAATCCTAAACCTAAACTAAATTATAAATCATTTTAAAGTCTTGTTCTTAGCCTCACTCACCCAACCTCGAAAACTTTGCAGCCAATTTTATTTGTTACAGTATATCGAGCTCCAGGTCCTTATTCTGAATGTTTATCTGAATTTGCAGAATTTGCATCAGGCTTGATCCTTAAAACAGATGAAGTAATTATTGTAGGTGATTTTAACATTCATGTGGACAACCACAATGATAGTCTTAGTACTGCGTTTATCTCTCTATTAGACTCAATCGGCTTCTGTCAGAGTGTAAATAAACCGACTCATTGTCTGAACCACACTCTTGATCTTGTTCTTTTCTGTCCACAGAATCCTCTTCTGTCTGACCATTTTTAAATAACCTTTGAGTTCATACTACTGGACTATAAGCCTTTTTGCTCTTGCTTTCAAGGTACTCAAGGTACACTTTACATAAAAAGACCATTAAATCATCAAAACAATGAGATAGTACACTAAAAATACAATAGACTGAGCTAAATATTAAAAGCAATTTTAAAAAGGTGTGTTTTTGTCAGAGATTTGAGGGTGTGCATGTCAGTACAGTCACGGATGTGTTTGGGGAGAAAGTTCCAGAGGGAGGGGGCAGCTGCAGAGACTGTCGCCCCAGGTTCGGTGCTTGGTCCATGGTGGAGGAGTCAGGAGGTTTGCATCAGATGAACGGAGGCTGCGGGATGGATTGTGGCGATGGAGCAAGTCAGTGAGGTAGGAAGGAGCCTGGTGATGGAGGCTTTGTGTGTGAGGAGGAGGATTTTAAACTGAATACTCTGTGGAACTGGAGCCAGTGGAGTTTCTGGAGGACTGGAGTGACGTGATCACGGGTGTGGGTGAGCAGACGAGCAGCAGAGTTTTGGATGTACTGTAGTTTTTTTTAAAGTTTTGGATGGTGTGCCATAGAGGATGCTGTTGCAGTAGTCAACTCTGGAAGTGATGAAGGCGTGAATGAGGGTTTCAGCGGCGGAGGAGGAAGAGACTGATGGACGGAGTCAGGCTATGTTTTTGAGATGGAAGAAGGCAGGTCTGGTGATTTGGTTTATGAGATGTTCAAAGGAGAGGTTATTGTCAAAGATGACTCCGAGGTTGCGACTGTGGGGGGATGGAGACAGGGTGGAGTTGTCGATGTTGAGGCGGAAGCAGTCTGCGGTCTTGGTGAGGGATTTGGGGGCAATAATGATCAGGTCTGATTTGTCACAGTTTAGTTTGAGTAAGTTGGTCTGCATCCAGGATTTGATGTCGGCGAGGCAGTTGGAGAGAGTGGAGTGAGTGGCAGGGGTGATGAATTGGTGGAGATATAAAACTAGACGTCATTGGCATAACAGTGGAAATTTTGACCATGGTGGTGAATGATATTGCCAAAGGGGAGCAGGTAAAGTATGAAGAGGAGAGGACAGAGCACTGAACCCTGGGAGAGGTGGGCTTTGAGTTGTGTGGAAACAATAGGCTGCAGTATTTTGTACAGAAAGGGGAGAATAGAGATGGACTGGAAGTTCGACATGATGTCAGGGTTGAGTCCAGGTTTTTTTAAGGATGGGGGTGACAGCAGCCAGTTTGAGTGAACGGGGGACTGAGCCAGGCCCGAGGGAGGAGTTCATGATTTCTGTGATGAGTGTGGAGATCGCTGGTAAAGAGTCCTTAATGCGGTGAGATGGGATGGGTTCCAGGACACATGTAGAGGTTTTCATGCCTGTCATGATTTTGGGCAGCTCCCCTGATGACATGGGAGAGAACGGGGACAGAAACTGAGAGGTGAGGAGGGGTGGAGGGAGTGGGAGTGCAGGCTGTGGAGGACAGGTTGTTATAAATAGTGTCAATCTTTGTTTGAAAGAATGAGAGAAAGGAGTTGCATTTATCAGTGGTGAATGGGTTGGAGGTGTTGTTGCTGGGCTTGAGGAGTTAGGAGCCAGAGTGGATGAGGTGAGAGTAGTAGGTGGACCGGGCAGTACTGAGAGCATCCTGATACTGCTAAAGATAATCTGTATGTAGATGGACAGTTAAACCCCTTTTCTTGTGAAGCTGTCGTTTTCGTGATTTCATTTTGTGTAGTTCACGAGTGTACCAGGGGGCAGAGTGGGTGAAGGAGACCGTTTTAATTTTGATGGGGGCCAGCTGATTGAGACAGGAGAAGAGTGTTTTGTTTTTTCAGATTTTCAGTTAAGTGCTCCTGTTAGTTGATGATTTGCTGCTGCTGAGCATCTCTGTCTCTGTGTCTCTGTGTCTCTGTCACAGGTTCCACTGCTACTGTAAATATTTTATCATTCATTGTGATTCATTGTCATTCTGTCAGTCATTGTAATTGTACAATCTGTTTGTGTTGATTTGTTCTGTACACTGACATCTATTGCACGTCTGTCCGTCCTGGCAGAGGGATCCCTCCTCTGTGGCTCTTCCTGAGGTTTCTTCCACATTTTTTCCCTGTTAAAGTTTTTCCTCACTCTCTCCGAGGGTCTAAGGACAGAGGGAGTCACTCCCTGTACAGATTGTAAAGCCTCAGAGGAAAATGGACTTTGTGACTTTGGACTGTACAAATAAAATCTGATCTGAATTTTATTTGAAACATCAAGTCATATTAATATTATTTGAACTGACAGTTCATTTGATATTTCAATCCAGACTTTAATCCAGTTTTTAATATTTCTTTTGATTTTATCCTCCATAACTTTGATCGTAGTTTTACATATGTGCTTTCTTTGTGCGAACACCAGCCAAGGACTTTCATATCCAGGTCCCAAATGTATAAAACACACCTTGTGATGTTATATAAAGTACACCTGGTAAGCTATATAAAACAAACAGACTCACCAGTGTCATAGTGATGCATCTTGATCAGCCACACTAGTCAACCAAAACCTGCTGTGTACAAATAAGTTTGATTTAGTTTTGTTTAGACAAGTTACCTAAACAAATACTGAAAAAATGTATACTATACTAATAAAATTAATTATAGACAAACAAGATGTCTCCATCCTTCACTTAATTTAAATTAAATTTAACATGTAGTACTCTGTACAGTATTTAAATATTCAGAGAATAAACAGTGTCCTTACTCAAGTTTTCAGAGGTTGAAGGCTGCATTTATCTTTAACATGATTTATACCATGAACAGACAGACGTCACACGCAGAGAAATCTTTTAAGGACCAGATTTCTTCAGAATAAAAGCCTCTTGTTCACGTTCAGCCACAAACACCACGACCACCTTCGACCTCTGAGGTCCTGACAACTGATTGGTTAATTTATCCAAGTAATCTGATTACTCAAACAGTCAGGTTCATTTTAGTTATTCAATATGGGTCAATGTTAAGAATATAGAAAAGGTTTGGGTATGGTAGTTAACAGTGCTTTGAGTTTCTTGGTTAGTTAAGAGAAGCTATTACTCAGGGCAGTTACTGGTGAGTTAGGGTTACTGATGGGTTTGATTGTGTAAGTCACAGGTTGAAACCTTCTGATCCATCAACAAACAGCAGACAGGAGGTTCTACAAAAACAAGACTTTTATTTGTTTAAACAACACAAACCACCAGAGACCTGTGTGTGTGTATTAGTGTGTGTGTGTGTGTTTATGTAGGCTTGGTGAGCAGCTGGCTTGAGAAGTCATACAGATCTTTGTTGACTTTCTTCAGAGTCTGGACTTCCTCTTCGAGCTCGGCGACTCGAACCTTCGTGTTCTCGCCGTCACCGAACACAGACTGAAACACAATGAGTTGATCAAAAATCAATGGTTCAATCCCCTGTGACCTCTGAGCTGTCCAATATGTTGCATTGTGGGATTGACAGTAAAGTATACATTGTCCCAACCCCCTCTCACCTTGTCAGTCACAGCATTCATCAAAGAGTTCAGCCTATCAGACTTCTGCAGGTACGTTTCCTCTTCCTCCTGAAAAAACAGATATTGATGCTCAACTTCTTTAAAGGCATTGTCACAATGAATCATATAAACACATTTCATGTATACCTGACTCACCTGTGCGTAGAGGCCAAGGCGAACACACACCTCTCCTGATTCGCCGCCATCGCCCTCAGAGGTGTGCAGGTGTCGGCTGAAGCGTGGCAGAGGGAGGGCAGGCCGACTGTCAGGCAGGAACATGTTGGCAGGAGCTGCCATGATGATGGCGTTCGTTACTGGACCTGAACACATAGACAGGAAGTGATGTCAGAGGACTACAGGTATCAGGACTGTGGTGCAAATTCATTTTCATGATTAATCCCTTCTCAGACTCAGTCCAACATGTGTCTTTAGTGTCTTTGTGTGTCAGTCTTTAGTGTCTTTGTGTGTCAGTCTTTAGTGTCTTTGTGTGTCAGTCTTTAGTATCTATGTGTACTGACACATAGATTTTATGTCTTTATGTGTCCCTCTTTAGTGTCTTCATGTCTTGGTCTTCAGTGTGTTTATGTGGCGGTCTTTAGTGTCTCTGTGTGTTGGTCTTTGTGTCTTGGTGTGTTGGTCTTTGGTCTGTTCATGTGTTTATGTGTTGGTCTTTGTGTCTTTAGTTTACATCATAAAGTTTACATCCCTCTTCCCACTTCCCCCTTTTTTCAAATTTAAAATCTTTTCTGCCATTAAACATTAATTTCGTTAGACGAGACAAGACGAAATATGTTCGTCAACGAGCCTTTTTCCCTTGACTAAGACGAAACGATAACGAGACGATACAATGTTCGAAAAACACTGGCGAAAAATGTGCTAATGTGCGTTTTTGTTGACGAATAAAAATGAGACGAAAACGTCACGCAAGAAATATGAAATAAACAAAAATGTCCTCCTTGTTTTCGTCGACTATATAAGAAAAAAAGCAACATCCAGTCCTGCTGTCATGTGTTTGTGCCAGCACTTCTTTTACTGTAGCAACGTCACGGCCACACGTTTGAGATCCTCTGGCTGGTCTCGTACCTGTGGCTGGAAAACAAGCAGCATGCAGGAGAAACACGGCGTACCGACAGCACAATCATGCTCGGAAGGAAAAAGAGACTGGATGTGTGTTCCCATTTCCATTATTTAGAAGGAGAGAAAAAGTGCCTCGTTTTGATGGATGAGAATATGTGCCGGAAGAAAATTGCTGGTAAAAATACCACCAACCTGAAAAGGCAAATTAAGCTTAGCCACCCAAATGAATACATTCAATTCAATCAAGACATTTAATCAATATATTAGCTGTGGAACACAAGTGAACTGGATTTAATAATCAAAAAAAATAGAAAATACTAAAATGTTTTGACTAAAACACCCTGTGTTCATGTTTGACTAAAACTAGACTAAAATTTTGAGACTAAGACTAAGAATGAACTTTGACACAAGACTAAGACTAAATTGAAAAATGGGTGACAAAATTAAGACTGCTTTATTTACTGTTAAACTACGCGACATAATCCAGATTGTGTTTCTTTAAACCATGACCGCCATCTTTCTCTAATCAAGTCAGTTTGTACCAAATCCGAACAGTACTTTAAGGCAGAGGAGTTATGTTTAAATGTTAAACTCGTCCATCAGATGCTGATGATGTGTTTTCTGTGCCTTCCATGAAATGAACCCTGAATGATCCTGGAGGTTTTCACTACTTTCATATTTCAGCATCCTACAAACTGACCAAATTAACCTTCATAGGTCAACTGATGGTTCATCTTCTGTCAATGTGAGCTGTGGTTTAGAATCAGCAGCAACATGACAACACAAGGGGAGGTTAATTGAAAAACTGATCACCAATACGACACAGATAAAGAAACCCAGAGAAACCGAAGAAACTGAAGAAGACCACTAAAACCTAACCTCCTTGTTGTGTCCCATCGTCACGCTCCGTCATCATACAAAAGCTGTGCAAAGTGAAAACCATTTTTTATCTGTGACTGTGATCAGGAGGGCTTAGTCCTGCAGACAAACAAAAAAAAAGCCCAGAACAAAGATGTAAAATTAAAGCTCACTTCTCTGTAGAACCAGAACCTCACAGAGTGACAGTCAAACATCACACTGGGCTGTACTTCATTAACGTCTGTTCAAACTACTGTAAAATATTAAAGCTGCTCTACTTCAAATTTGTCAGTAAAATATTTAAGTAGCTGAGTCTCTCAGTCTGATGTTGTGCTCTTTGAAGGAAAAACTCTGAAGGGCTTCTTGTCCGTCAGGATCATCACTGACCTCACTGATGGTAGAGATGGAGCTGATCCTGGAGCTCTGCATTCAGAAGTGATTTTGATCTTAGCTGTGACCCTGGCTCAAAACAGCTGAAATGATTTTCCCCTATAAAACATATTTACTTTTGTTTACACTGAAAGTCAGAGCTCAGAACTGCCCCACCTGTTGACAAGTGTACATTGCATTAATGTCACATGACCGCTAAAAGTGACCACTCTCCTAACTGAAAGATCACTTTCAGACGCTCATTAACACTTCACCAGTACCCACTGATCACTGATCAGCTCACAGACTTTTCTGTGTCAGACTTGTTGTCTGATTGACATACTGTTGTTGGAGGTATTCCTCCATTCACTGTATTAGTATTTAAATCCTTATAAACAAGAAAACGTAAAGTCTTGAGACATTCAAATGTGTATAAAAGTGTCATCTTGTTGGAACTAAACAAATAAGAAACCAAAAACAATTCATGATTTCCAGCTTATCAGAAGGAAGCCACAAAGATAGACCTCTGCATTTAATCAGTGCATCAGCAGCCGAGCTGACGAGGTGTCACTCTGCCAGACTCATTTCACGCCAACAAAAGCTCCAAATCACAGTGAGGAAACGTGGGAGTCGATTTACTGATGCTGAGAGCAACAACCTTCAATCCTCGTAGAAAAAACTAAAATCCCTTCACAATACAAACTGATTCCAGAATTTCATCTACTGGAAGAGGTTTTCCTGCCGACAGCACAGAGCCTCAGCCTGCTGTCATTCCAACTTCCTGCCCGGGGACTTTTCAAATGAATTTCCCTCAGATTGCCTCGAAGATCAATTTAAGATGCCAAGTCACTCGAGGAACACGAAGGTGTTTGTAGTAATGAATAAAAGAGCGGACGCAGTTATTGACGAGCCCACTGACAAACACAATTAAACAGGAAGCAGCTCATTTGCATACTGAAGGAAACAGTTTAGGCTAGTATTCATCAGACGAACAGAGCAAAACATCAAAGAGATGGCCGAAACATCAGAGAGATGGCCGAAACATCAAAGAGATGACCGAAACATCAAAGAGATGGCCGAAACATCAAAGAGATGGCCGAACCATCAAAGAGATGGCCGAAACATCAAAGAGATGTCCGAAACATCAAAGAGATGTCCGAAACATCAAAGAGATGGCCGAACCATCAAACAGATGACCGAACCATCAAACAGATGACCGAACCATCAAACAGATGACCGAACCATCAGAGAGATGGCCGAAACATCAAAGAGATGGCCGAACCATCAGAGAAATGTCCGAAACATCAGAGAGATGGCCGAAACATCAGAGAGATGGCCGAAACATCAGAGAGATGGCCGAAACATCAAAGAGATGTCCGAAACATCAAAGAGATGGCCGAAACATCAGAGAGATGGCCGAAACATCAGAGAGATGGCCGAACCATCAGACGGCTGAAACATTAGACGCCCGAACCATCAAATGTTCTCCCTCTGAAGGGTCGTCCCTCCTCAAATTGTCCTCTGCAGGACACTGACCAGCCACTGCCTCATTAACAGTCTCTGAGGATGAAGCTGATGGACTCAAATGTTGCTGTTGACATCACATCGGGTCGATGACACGATGCTCCGGCCACCATGGCGATGCATCATGAATAATTCACAGAAAGACAGAGATGAAGTGACAAATAAGGACAGTCACACCTTCCGTGTGTGATGTCATCAACTCGAGAAACTTCCTGTTCCTGTGACACCTGACAGTGCGTCATGAGTTCAACATTTAAACTGGTTCAACTTTACTTTAATGTTGAAGACAAGATATGATGGGTTTAATTTAAAAATGGATGTGTTCTCAGACTGTGTGAAAACATATGTGATATCTGAGGACAGATTTCTGTTGATCCTGTTCTCTATTTGTTGTCCAGGTTGGTTCTTAACACGTTAAAAAGGTTTTCTCAAGGTTGTAAATCAGAAATAATGAAACTCTTCTTTGGATAAAACTCAAAGGTTTGTACTGGAAACTGAATGCAGATTTCTTGCTTGTTGTGGTAATAGAATCCGACCAATTATCTCCCACTAAATTACAAATATTGATCAGCTGCTTGGCTCTGGATCTGGAATTACACTAATGGTCCGATCTGGTCCAACATGGAGCCATAAATCAGACAGAGTGTTAGAGGCTGAAGAGCTGCCAACACACTGCAGATACTCCGAGACAAAACACCCTGTAGACCTACTATTCCCACCTGGGCTCACCTGAAAAACACACCTGGACAATATTTCTGTCTTCGGTTCCATCAGGTTTAATGCAGTGTGTTGTGTTTAGGTGTCTTTAGGTTCTCTGTTCTGTCCTGCTTAATGCAGAATGTTGCATTCAAGTGTCTGCATCCTCTGCTCTGTCCTGTTTAATGCAGCGTGTTGTGTTCAGGAGCTGTCAGCCTCTCTTGGTCTCTTGGGGTGTGATGAAGATAAAGTGTGGTTCAGATGGTGTCAGAGCGGTTGAGGAGTGAAGAGTTCTCACTCTGACATCGTTTTGTTGTCAGATGGATGTTTCTTAATAATCATTGGACAGATTTGACATGTTGAGGCTACTTGTCATCATGAACTCTGACTGAGCCGCACACAGCTGATCATCTGGATGTGATCAGATTTCTGTTGTTCATTCACTAATCAAAAAGTTCAATCAATCAATAATGTGTCCAAGCATCATTTTGAAGTTAATGTTCCTTCACACATTTCTAAGAAAGAAAAAATACATTTATTGGTTGTTCACAGATTTCAAAATATTGATGATCTATGTATTTGTATATTGATCAGTGCATTGATTAGGGTGACCGAGATACACTGTGTCTATTGTGACTGGAATCAATTTGAATATTTGAATCTCAGAATGGTTGCACATAAAGATGAATTACAGCAGCTTTTAAAAACACATGATAATAAAATAATATATTTCAGTGATTTAAGACGAAGAGGATGTCATCACATTGTCAACAGAACTCATTCATGAATGTGTAAATAAGTCTTTGAGGTGATCAAGACATGAATCACTTTCATGTGAACGTTTTAATATAAAGTGTGTTTTTAATGTGTCCATAGAAACTAATTTAAATAATCGTAATGATGACATATCGGTGTCATTGGTTCATATTCTACCTGTGAAATAAACATGAAGTGAGTCGACATGTTGGATGGAGACAAAAGTAAATAAAAGATAAAAATCTGACTGAAGCTGTAATAAACGTCTGCAGATGTAGTGTCACTAGTGTTGATTTCACCCTCCTCACCTCACCTCTCCTTCCTAACATGAAAGAGAAGCTACAGTGAACGTCTCCATCTAGATGTTTGTCTGTTCCGTTGTCCGACATGCAAACACTCTCACCTTATTGACAATCTGGAGCCTTCAATCACTTTACATGAACTTCAGAAGCAGATGAACATTTAAAGTCTGTGTAAAGGCAATTCCATGTTTTCTCTTAAACACGTTAAATGTTGGAAAATAATTGCTGAAAACGTGAAAAGACTAAATATTACTGAAATGTGGAGTTAGAGGTTCAAACGGTTTTTCACCTGTTTTCAGTCCAGGATTTTTTGTCTAGTCCTAAAATGAGACTGTATGACACATTGAGGTGAGCATGCAACGGTATAAAAGCCTTTAGCGCAGTGAAGGTGTGTTCTAACACTTTATCCTTTAGTCCGACAAACTCAAAACACATGTTTATTTTTACTTTACATAGACTTTATGGACTTCCTCATATCATAACACCAAGATCTCCAAAGCAGCCACTAAATTTTTCTTTTCTAGAATCAAACTGAATGATTGTTCATCATGTTCTCGTTTTAATAATGAAGTTTAATGTTGTGAATTTAAAATGAACTTTTTCCCGACGTGCCTGCAGATGTTAAGCAGCTGAATCTGTTGAGCTGAGACAAATCACTTTGAAGCGTTGCCGTCACGGAGGATGAAGGTCTTTGTAAGCAGCGTCAGCAGGAAGAAAGTCCAAAAACGTGATGAGGCGGGGGATGGCCGCAAGTCTGTCCGTCCGGCCGGAGGAGGGATTATGGTCTCCTGACAGTCCGTTTGAAGTGAGGAGGCCTTCAGCGCAGAGAGGATTCGGTTAATTACAAAGTGCCAGTCACGATCACGGCGGGGCGTTTCTTCTTCATGTTCCTGTCAGCCGCAGCACGATCACTTATTATGAATGAGATGGGAAAGTAAAAGCTCCTCCAGAGAGACGAGGCCGGCAGGTCAGACGCTTCATTAATAAACCAGTAGCAGATATGAGGAATCGTTTCAACCACAGAGGTTAAATTCACCTCCACCTCCAGAGACGCTGTGAAACATTGATCTGACCCGATTCAGGCTCCTCCAACTTCATCAGCTCAAAACGTCATAATCAACGTGTTAATATGTATTAATAAGAGCGACACACACATGTATAGTTTATGTAGACACTACGTAGGTAAGGACATTTTTGTTTGGTAAATTACCTCTGTTATAAAAATATTTTTGGGCAATAAAAAAATGGTGCCACATTTGTAAGAAACATGCATTTGTGGGACGAGCAGCTGAGCTGAGTATGTGGGTTGTACCCATGAAAAATTTGCCAAATCTTCTGACAATACCAAACAGCATTACCTTGCTGTTGACTCTTGTTTGGTGGATTGGATGATTTAAGTCTGAAGAAACAAGACCGACGGACAATGTATTCATTTAACAAACAGGAGCCTCAGGAGTGCGTGAACCAAACACTGCCACATATTAAATGTATTTTTTTCACTTGCATCAGTTTTAGAGACAAATATTTCTGGTTTATCAGGAGTAACCAGCACTAACTGGGTGGTTTGTTGTTTGTCACTAGTGATGTCATAGCGAGGAGGTGCGGCTTACCTTTATGGGTGAGGCAGCGGATGCTCTGTTTGCTTTGGATGTCCCAGAGTCGAACGGACTCATCATGTGACCCAGAGAGGAGCAGAGTCCCGTCCATGGACACAGAGAGACACGTCACCAGGTTCCTGAGGGAAACATTCAAACTGACTCGTCAAGATCATCTTTGTTTCAGACAGACTGACCTGATGTGACTGAGCTCAGGTTAGGATGGTTCATTGTTTGGTTCCAATAGAATTTTTACACCTATACGAACAGGTGACCTGACCATGGTCTCAGATGGTCTGTTCTGGATAAGTGGTCTGGTCTTTCTCCTCTGAATTATTAAGTCTAAAATCATTGAGTTTGGTACCTTAGTAAGTAAAGAACTTTTAAATCATGTGATTTTATTATTTACCAAATTGAACACTTTGTGAACACACTTATTTTAGTTGAGAACTTTATTTTCATGGAATAAACACAAAGACTTTAATAAGCACTTATTCTTATCTCACCTGTGTCCTTTGAAGACCTGGTTCCCATCGTTGTCGGACTGGAAGGATTTGTCCCGACTGAGAGACTGCAGATGAGAAACACAATGTTCAGTCAATCTTTATTGACATGCTCTGTTCTCATGTTCTTCGGCTTCAAATTATGGGATTGATACTGTGTTTGGGCTGTTGTGGCTTGTTGGCATTAGCATGTTGTGCAGTGTTGTGTAATGCAGTGTTGGCTCAGTTTCTGTTTCTCAGAAAACTGAAATTCTTTTTGGGTTTTGGACAGACGTCCTAACGTCACCTTTGACTCAATTCTAATAAATACAATGAATTACTGAAGAAAATATTCTGCTGATTAAGATGAAGTAATCTAAAAACATTCTCCACTTCTAACCCAAACCTTTCCACGTTAAAGAAAAATTCACTCATGATGCAGATTTTTGCACTTTGCAGAACAGCAGTCAAATTTAAAACATCCTATTTGTTTTAGGTTAAATAATATTTGTAGTGTGAGGCGCTGCAGTGGTTTCATTCAGAGATTTAAACATCCTCAGAGATGGAGACAGGATCGTCAGTTCAGAGGATGAGGAGGAGGTTTACGGAGGATGAGGAGGAGGTTTACGGAGGATGAGGAGGAGGTTTACGGAGGATGAGGAGGAGGTTTACGGAGGACAAGCTCTCTGGTTTGTTTGGAGGATTAACTAGGTAAAGCTTTCAAATGTAAATCTGCTGTGAAAACAAACAGCAGCGTTGAGTCAGAGAAGAAAAGACGATAGAGAGGAATGAAAAAAAAATGAATCATCAGAAACATTTTTCCTCATCACATCTCTTCGTTACAGGAACAATAGCTGTTTGTTCTTGAAGAGCACACTTATTAATGGTGTGTTAAAGATCACAGAACAAACATCTGTAACTCTTTTAATGTTTATGTGAATATGAATTCAAGAGAGCACCACTGATACCGACAAGACTACTGAGTACAGAGATCTGAAAACACAGACTCACCTGAAGATAAACCAACATACTAATGTAGTTTGTAGGTTGTAGTTTGCAGGTGAAGGATGTAGTTTGTAGGGTGTAGTTTGCAGGTGAAGGATGTAGTTTGTAGGGTGTAGTTTGCAGGTGAAGGATGTAGTTTGTAGGGTGTACTTTGCAGGTGAAGGATGTAGTTTGTAGGGTGTAGTTTGCAGGTGAAGGATGTAGTTTGTAGGGTGTAGTTTGCAGGTGAAGGATGTAGTTTGTAGGGTGTAGTTTGCAGGTGAAGGATGTAGTTTGTAGGTTGTAGTTTGCAGGTGAAGGATGTAGTTTGTAGGGTGTAGTTTGCAGGTGAAGGATGTAGTTTGTAGGTTGTAGTTTGCAGGTGAAGGATGTAGTTTGTAGGTTGTAGTTTGCAGGTGAAGGATGTAGTTTGTAGGGTGTAGTTTGCAAGTGAAGGATGTAGTTTGTAGGGTGTAGTTTGCAGGTGAAGGATGTAGTTTGTAGGGTGTAGTTTGCAGGTGAAGGATGTAGTTTGTAGGGTGTAGTTTGCAGGTGAAGGATGTAGTTTGTAGGTTGTAGTTTGCAGGTGAAGGATGTAGTTTGTAGGGTGTAGTTTGCAGGTGAAGGATGTAGTTTGTAGGTTGTAGTTTCCAGGTGAAGGATGTAGTTTGTAGGTTGTAGTTTGCAGGTGAAGGATGTAGTTTGTAGGGTGTAGTTTGCAGGTGAAGGATGTAGTTTGTAGGGTGTAGTTTGCAGGTGAAGGATGTAGTTTGTAGGGTGTAGTTTGCAGGTGAAGGATGTAGTTTGTAGGGTGTAGTTTGCAGGTGAAGGATGTAGAGTAGATGTATGCTTCGATGAGGGACAGAAACTGAGACTCACCTGGCTGCACAGAGACACCTGGAAAATGTTTCCGTCACTTCCTCCACAGAACAGGAAGTACTCGCAGGGGTCAAATGTCACAGACATGATCTCAACATCAAACAGGACAGAGAGGAGCAGCTCACCTGAGGACAACTCCCACACCTGCACAGGAGACACACAGTCAGTCAGTTATATATCTGATATTCTGTATAATGACACTGTACTAAGACATTTTCAAATTCATCCGTTTTTCAACAATTTACCTTTTTCCTGCAGTTAATAATAATCATGTATAATTTGTTGTAATAATTAGTGCAGTTAGGTACAGTATTTGGACCGGTGAGTTGTGGATGTCTTTAAAAACAGCAGAACTTTGGTGTCATCGATTTTATTTAAATAAAGTTTTATTGACCCTCCTCCTCCAACCTCGGGGTAATTCAGCTGCTGGCTATGCAGAATAAAAACTCTACTTTAAAATCTGATGATTTAAAATGTGAGTAGTAGCGACACCTCGGCTCGCGTTCAACAATCAGTTATGATGTCATTACTGAGACTCCGCCTCCTGTGATTTATGTTGGAGGGGATTTTACTGAAATTAAAAACTGATCTGAGGACGACGAGAGGACACGCTGTGTTTAATGCCCATAGTGATGAGGATGTCACAGCATCTGATTGGTTAAAAATAGGGTTCACGTTTAATAAGTCATGAATAAATCTGAACAAATATGATTATTTAGTATGAACTGTTGTACCTGTGCAGGTGTTATAAACTCTACCTGTTGTACCTGTGCAGGTGTTATAAACTGTACCTGTGCAGGTGTTATAAACTGTACCTGTTGTACCTGTGCAGGTGTTATAAACTGTACCTGTTGTACCTGTGCAGGTGTTATAAACTGTACCTGTTGTACCTGTGCAGGTGTTATAAACTGTACCTGTTGTACCTGTGCAGGTGTTATAAACTGTACCTGTTGTACCTGTGCAGGTGTTATAAACTCTACCTGTTGTACCTGTGCAGGTGTTATAAACTCTACCTGTTGTACCTGTGCAGGTGTTATAAACTCTACCTGTTGTACCTGTGCAGGTGTTATAAACTCTACCTGTTGTACCTGTGCAGGTGTTATAAACTGTACCTGTTGTACCTGTGCAGGTGTTATAAGCTCTACCTGTTGTACATGTGCAGGTGTTATAAACTCTACCTGTTGTACATGTGCAGGTGTTATAAACTCAACCTGTTGTACCTGTGCAGGTGTTATAAACTCTACCTGTTGTACATGTGCAGGTGTTATAAACCGTACCTGCTGTACATGTGCAGGTGTTATAAACTGTACCTGTTGTACCTGTGCAGGTGTTATAAACTCTACCTGTTGTACATGTGAAGGTGTTATAAACTGTACCTGTTGTACATGTGCAGGTGTTATAAACTGTACCTGTTGTACCTGTGCAGGTGTTATAAACTGTACCTGTTGTACATGTGAAGGTGTTATAAACTGTACCTGTTGTACATGTGCAGGTGTTATAAACTGTACCTTTTGTACCTGTGCAGGTGTTATAAACTCAACCTGTTGTACCTGTGCAGGTGTTATAAACTGTACCTGTTGTACATGTGCAGGTGTTATAAACTGTACCTGTTGTACCTGTGCAGGTGTTATAAACTCTACCTGTTGTACCTGTGCAGGTGTTATAAACTCTACCTGTTGTACCTGTGCAGGTGTTATAAACTCTACCTGTTGTACCTGTGCAGGTGTTATAAACTCTACCTGTTGTACATGTGCAGGTGTTATAAACTGTACCTGTTGTACCTGTGCAGGTGTTATAAACTGTACCTGTTGTACATGTGCAGGTGTTATAAACTGTACCTGTTGTACATGTGCAGGTGTTATAAACTGTACCTGTTGTACATGTGCAGGTGTTATAAACTGTACCTGTTGTACATGTGCAGGTGTTATAAACTGTACCTGTTGTACATGTGCAGGTGTTATAAACTGTACCTGTTGTACATGTGCAGGTGTTATAAACTGTACCTGTTGTACATGTGCAGGTGTTATAAACTGTACCTGTTGTACATGTGCAGGTGTTATAAACTGTACCTGTTGTACATGTGCAGGTGTTATAAACTGTACCTGTTGTACATGTGCAGGTGTTATAAACTGTACCTGTTGTACCTGTGCAGGTGTTATAAACTGTACCTGTTGTACATGTGCAGGTGTTATAAACTCTACCTGTTGTACATGTGCAGGTGTTATAAACTGTACCTGTTGTACATGTGCAGGTGTTATAAACTCTACCTGTTGTACATGTGCAGGTGTTATAAACTGTACCTGTTGTACATGTGCAGGTGTTATAAACTCTACCTGTTGTACATGTGCAGGTGTTATAAACTGTACCTGTTGTACCTGTGCAGGTGTTATAAACTGTACCTGTTGTACATGTGCAGGTGTTATAAACTCTACCTGTTGTACATGTGCAGGTGTTATAAACTGTACCTGTTGTACCTGTGCAGGTGTTATAAACTGTACCTGTTGTACATGTGCAGGTGTTATAAACTCTACCTGTTGTACATGTGCAGGTGTTATAAACTGTACCTGTTGTACCTGTGCAGGTGTTATAAACTCTACCTGTTGTACATGTGCAGGTGTTATAAACTCTACCTGTTGTACATGTGCAGGTGTTATAAACTCTACCTGTTGTACCTGTGCAGGTGTTATAAACTCTACCTGTTGTACCTGTGCAGGTGTTATAAACTGTACCTGTTGTACCTGTGCAGGTGTTATAAACTCTACCTGTTGTACCTGTGCAGGTGTTATAAACTCTACCTGTTGTACCTGTGCAGGTGTTATAAACTCTACCTGTTGTACCTGTGCAGGTGTTATAAACTCTACCTGTTGTACCTGTGCAGGTGTTATAAACTCTACCTGTTGTACATGTGCAGGTGTTATAAACTCTACCTGTTGTACATGTGCAGGTGTTATAAACTCTACCTGTTGTACCTGTGCAGGTGTCTTACCTTAACAGTTTGGTCTAAGGAGGCAGTGGCGACTCTGGCCTGAGCTCCCATCAGGCCAGAGTGAAGGTCTGTGATTGGCAGAGAGTGATGGGACAGAACATGACGCGGCTCAGGGGTGTGGCTTAAATCTAGCTGGATCACACTGAGACACACATGCACACACAAAAAATAAGATTAAAACAAGTCGTCATCACTCATGTTTTCATGTCTTCAGGTAAGAGGTCAGGTAAGAGGTCAGGTGCATTACCTGGACAGGCTCCACACCAGAGCCAAGTTATCTTTTCCTCCAGAAACAAAATGGCTGCTGTCATCTGTGAACTTCAGACAGGTGACATCCTGATAGTGACGACTGAGAACAGACAACAGCTTACCTGTGGACACCTGAGCCAAAGAAGGAGCAGTTGTTATACACCTGAACCAATCACAGAGGAAACAGACACTTCTAACATTAAATAGTAACACGATTGATCTTTGTTCTGTGGAACTGCCTCCACCGAGATACCTACATTGACTGCTCATTAATTATTAATGATGAAGTGACTCTGTGCTCACCTCCCACAGGTAAACAGCCTCAGAGACAGCAGCAGCGAGGAAGAGTCCGTCAGGTGATGCGGTCAGACAGGTGACCACACCTGGACACACGACCTTCTGCTGCAGCTGGTCCTAGGCCACAAACAGGAAGTAATATAAATTAAATAATGCAAATACTGCACGTCGTCATGAAAACTAAGCTTTAATTTTTGATTCGTTTTAACTGTGATGAAATTATGCATAATAAAGTGGATGTTTTTTCGCGGCTGGCTGGTCTGAAGCGTGAAATCTCGGAGGTCGGTGTGAGTTGCAGCTTCGTGTTTCGTTTAAATGAATCCGGTGATTCACCACGCAGAAGGTACACCTGTGCCGATTACCTGCCTGCAGGCATAGAGCCAATAGGGGCCCTAGGCCTTCAATGTAGTATAATAATAAAATCATTTGAATGTGGCAAACACCTCAACATCCTTCACCAGGAAACAGATGCAAGATGACGTCACTCAAAACAGCGGAGCCAGGTCAGCGGCAGCCTGAGCTGATCACATGGGTCAACATTTCCTAATGTATCCTAAAATGAGCCAGAGACGCCTGAACAGTCCGGTCCGGGAGTTTGACGTTATCCAGGAAGAAGATGAGGCAGGTGAGCTGCAGGTGAGTCTGGTTCATGTCTGAATGTGTTTAGGCTGGAATGTGATTGGAGGATGAGCGAGGGGGCAGGAAGTGTGAAAACAGTTGGAGCTGATGTTGTTGTTGTTGTTGTGTTGCCGTGGTTACTGCCGACAGTAAACGGTGCAGGTGTGCTTCAATGTGCAGGTGTGCTTCAATGTGCAGGTGTGCTTCAATGTGCCGCCGTACCTTCCTCTGGATCTCCCACACGTTGATGAAGTTCTTGCCCAGCTGAGCGGACATTAGATACTGCCCGCCGAGCACGGTCAGTGTCCGGGCGGAGCTGTTCCCTCCCCGGTATGACAGCAGGCTGGAGCCGCTGTGCAGGTCGAACACGGTGCTGTTCCACAGCTGGGAGCCGGAGTCACTGCTCACAATCACCTCCAGAGGGGCCGCCATGTCAGCTCCAACACAACACCACACATGCGGGAAACCGGCAGTCTGTGGCAGCACAGCGACGTCATTTCCGGGACTATGTGCATTGTGGGATATGTAGGAGCGGTCCCGCCCCAAAATAAAACGTTAAAAAAAAATAAACAAATGACAGATAAATAAACAAATGACAGATAAATAAACAAATGACAGATAAATAAATAAATGACGATAAATAAACAAATGACAGATAAATAAACAAATAAATAAACAAATGACAGATAAATAAATAAATGACAGATAAATAAACAAATGACAGATACATAAATAAATAAATAACAAATGACAGTTAAATAAATAAATGACAGATAAATAAATAAATAAATAAATAAATAAACAAATGACAGATAAATAAATAAATAAATAAATGACAGATAAATAAACAAATGACAGATAAATAAACAAATGACAGATACATAAATAAATAAATAAATAAACAAATGACAGATAAATAAACAAATGACAGATAAATAAACAAATGACAGATAAATAAATAAATAAATAAATGACAGATAAATAAACAAATGACAGATAAATAAACAAATGACAGATAAATAAACAAATGACAGATAAATAAATAAATAAATAAATGACAGATAAATAAACAAATGACAGATACATAAATAAATAAATAAATAACAAATGACAGTTAAATAAATAAATGACAGATAAATAAATAAATAAATAAATAAATAAACAAATGACAGATAAATAAACAAATGACAGATAAATAAATAAATAAATAAATAAATAAATAAATAAATATAAATGACAGATAAATAAACAAATGACAGATAAATAAACAAATGACAGATAAATAAATAAATGACAGATAAATAAATAAATAAATAAATAAATAAACAAATGACAGTTAAATAAATAAATGACAGATAAATAAATAAATAAACAAATGACAGATAAAACATAAATAAATGACAGATAAATAAATAAAAACATTTAGAATAAGACAGTGAGGCAGATAAACACACATGATTCATAACATTAATGTTGATTTATAACATGTTGCCGTCATGGAAGTTATATGAGCTACAGACTATAAAATAAAACGTAACACAGTAAACTGTTCCACAACATCCATCCATTATCTGTGTGACCACTTATCCTCAACACACACACACACACACACACACACACACACACACACACACACACACACACACACACACACAGTGCTGATGTAAACAGTCTGTGATCTTGTCAGGTTAATTAGTTTTGACGAGCTGCTCACTTTAATCCTCCTTCCTCTGTCACACTGACCAATCAGAGCTGCTGATGTCATCCATGTGTGTTTTTTAGAGTGTGTGTGTGTGTGTGTCTCAGTCTCTTTGTGTCCGCTCAGTCGCCGTAGCAACAGCAGTTTAAGGACGGAGCTCGTATGAAGCGACACCACGTTCCTGTGAGAGCCGACCACGACCTGCTGACCCCCAACACACAACACACACTGTGAGTACACACGACAACGCACACTGTGAGTACACACGACAACGCACACTGTGAGTATACACGACAACGCACACTGTGAGTATACGACAACGCACACTGTGAGTATACACGACAACACACACTGTGAGTACACACGACAACACACACTGTGAGTACACACGACAACACACACTGTGAGTATACACGACAACACACACTGTGAGTATACACGACAACACACACTGTGAGTACACACGACAACACACACTGTGTATACACGACAACACACACTGTGAGTATACACGACAACACACACTGTGAGTACACACGACAACACACACTGTGAGTACACACGACAACACACACTGTGAGTACACACGACACACACACTGTGAGTACACACGACAACACACACTGTGAGTATACACGACAACACACACTGTGAGTACACACGACAACACACACTGTGAGTATACACGACACACACACTGTGAGTACACACGACAACACACACTGTGAGTATACACGACAACACACACTGTGAGTACACGACAACACACACTGTGAGTACACACGACAACACACACTGTGAGTACACACGACAACACACACTGTGAGTACACACGACAACACACACTGTGAGTACACACGACAACACACACTGTGAGTATACACGACAACACACACTGTGAGTACACACGACAACACACACTGTGAGTACACACGACAACACACACTGTGAGTACACACAACAACACACACTAAGTACACACAACAACACACACTGTGAGTACACACGACAACACACACTAAGTACACACGACACAACACACACTGTGAGTACACACAAACACACACTGTGAGTACACACGACAACACACACTAAGTACACACACGACACAACACACTGTGAGTACACAGGACAACACACACTGTGAGTACACACAACAACACACACTAAGTACACACAACAACACACACTGTGAGTACACACGACAACACACACTAAGTACACACGACACAACACACACTGTGAGTACACACAACAACACACACTGTGAGTACACACAATGACACAACACACACTGTGAGTACACACGACAACACACACTGTGAGTACACACAACAACACACACTAAGTACACACAACGACACAACACACACTGTGAGTACACACAACACACACTGTGAGTACACACAACAACACACACTGTGAGTACACACAACGACACAACACACAGTGAGTACACACAACGACACAACACACACTGTGAGTACACAGGACAACACACACTGTGAGTACACACAACACACACTGTGAGTACACACAACAACACACACTGTGAGTACACACAACAACACAACACACACAGTGAGTACACACAACGACACAACACACACTGTGAGTACACAGGACAACACACACTGTGAGTACACACAACACACACAGTGAGTACACACAACACACACAGTGAGTACACACAACACACACAGTGAGTACACACAACACACACAGTGAGTACACACAACGACACAACACACACTGTGAGTACACAGGACAACACACTGTGAGTACACACCACACACACAGTGAGTACACACACCTGGTTCTAGTTGTTGACGTGGTTCTTGATCTGGGCTTCACAATCTGTACACGGAGTGACACCTTCTGTCATTCAGAACTTCAGTTTGTCTGAATTAAACATCAGAAAGTTGTCGGTCATCCAACTTTTTATATCCTTGAGGCATTCTTGGAGTTTAGTTAATTGACTGACTGTCAGGGTTTTGGTCGACTAATAAACTTGGTCATGTTTCTAGATATGAGAGCTGCTCCATCCAAAGTGGGATGGATGCCGTCTCTCCTAATCAGACCAGGTTTTCACAGAAAGGTGTCCAGTTATCGATGAAGCCCACATCATTTGCTGGACACCACCTCGACAGCCAGAGTCCGACATCGTTTTGGTGTATGGACAAATCGATGACACATTAATTTTAGTGACCTTCGATTGGCATAACCGGGTGTCATCACCGCCCATGTGGATAACAGTTTTATTGTATCTATGTTTATCTTTAGCCAGCAGTTTTCCAGACCAGACCAGACTGTCTGTGAGCAGACTTGACTTGGTTATTGATCTGGATTGATCTGGTTCTTGATCTGCTTACTTGATGTGGTTCCTTACCAGGTTCTTGATCTGGTTCTTGCTCTGGTTTTAGACTTGATTCTTGATCTGGTTCCATACCTGGGACTTGACATGGTTCTTGACCTGGTTCTATCAAATAAATAAATAAGACCTGCTTTCTGGACTCTAGCACCCTCTAAAGGCTAAAATACACTGCATGCAGAACGGCTCCGGAACGGCTCCGTCGCCGATACTTTTCAATGTTAGTCCATGTGTCAGCTCACACAGTCTCCGTCCCCACTGCGTCACGGCTCCAGAACGTCCGGCAGCCCTCCACAACACAGACGCAGAGCTTCTATTGTTTACGGACGCCGGAGCACGGCGCATAAATTCAGCACAGAGCAGATTGTGCAGGGAAGGAAATCAGCTACAAAATACAAAATAAAACCCTGGTTGTTCACCGGGGATCGAGTTTCATTACAAGAACATGTCATAATGGCCGGGGCTGATCTAAAGTGAACAGGTCACAGGTCAACAGCCAAAGGACAGACAAACAGATTATGTGAGAGTTGGCGGACGGTGGAGTACGCAGCCGCTCCTAATGCAGTGTGTTTTAAGGATAACTGTGGTCTCTTAACAGGCTGGGGGTCAGGCTGCATTCTGTAGTCCAGGTGAAGTCAGAGGTTGTGGCTTCTTCATCAGGACACTTGAGTGACTCATCCAGCAGCGAATCAGCTTCCAGGTCAATAAGGCGACGCACCCCCTCTCCAGCTCGTCATCTGCGATTCGAGGATGAGACAGAGAAAGAAGCAGAGTGTCGTTACCTGGAGCGTCAGAGGAGACGGGCGGGGGAAAGAGACACAGGTGTCCTGGTTTCTAAGCCAGACCTGAACCTGTATGTAAAAGGCCAGATGGGGACAGGGCGACAAAGGACTCAGGGAATCAGGCATGCTGTTGATAGACTGCAAAGAGGATGGACAATGGTAGGGGGGGCAGATCAGTGTGACTCTATCTATGGGACAGTTTTAGGAGGTGGAGTCAACCTGAACCTCAATCTACACCCACCTGTACCTGAAGACCGGGGACAGAGTCTATACGGGCCATGCCTCAGCCTGCGGACTGAGCCAATCAGAGAGACCTACATTGGTTCGGCCACAGCTGGTGAAACTAGTGGGGGAGGGTGCGGGATTCGACATATTGCTCCCAACAAGGTGAAGAGGAGGACCAGTCAAGCAGAACTTAATGAAAACCTGGTGAACCTCCTTCAGGCCACGGCCACCACAGATTTGCCTATCAACCCATATGCCCCTAACCAGCTGACCATTCCCACTCAGCCCTCCCATCTGGCCCTGTACTCTAAATGTCAAACCTCATCACTGATGTCACAGAGCACAAAGGCAGGGAAGAATCTGAACCAAAAACAGGAGGAGCCAGGGAGACCTGCAACAGCTGAGCCCCACAGAGAGCTGCAATCTGGGGCAGAGAGGAAGGAGAAGAGCCCCTGTGTGGATGTAGACCTGAAACTCAGTATGAAGAACTCCTCCTCTTCCTCCTCAGAAACTACAGATGAGACAACAGGTGAGAACATTTACATGTATGACATCATATTAACTGTTTTATAATAGAGCTATGATGTCATCTGCTCTGTTTGATAACAGGTTATATTTCATCAAACATAACATGTCTTTGGATTGCTTTACAGCTGAGAGCCAATCTTCACCCACCTCAGATTACAGCAGTGACGGACAGATCAAACAGCCAATGAGAGCAGAGCTTCACTGTGATGACACTTTACTTCTTAAGTGAGTAAAATCCTAAACTGAGGGTCTGTTCGAAGCTACCTTAAAGGACTGTGGTACATATCCTGATAATAAAGACAGATTATACGAATCATGTATACATGTCACTCACTAAACTTCTTCCTGGAGTTTCTGTCTCTGTCGTCCAGCAGGTTCTCGTGGATCGTGGCTGCTGCTGTGATCCTGCATGACGTCCACTACACATATTACTACTGTCATTATTACTACTGTCATTATTACTACTGTCATTATTACTGCTGTCATTATTACTGCTGTCATTATTGCTGCCATATCTCCATCACAGTTCATAGTTAGTTGATGATTTGCTGCTGCTGAGCATCTGTGTCTCTATCACAGGTTCCACTGCTACTGTAATCATTTTATCAGTGTTTGGTTTATTATTAAACATAAAATAAGACCAAGGACACATTAAACTGTTGAACAGCTGAAATCTTCCATCAAGTAAGAATGTGCAGACATTGAGAAAACATAGTGGAAATATTCCAGTTTGACTATTACAGCCAAGACTCATCAATTCACAGATGCTTGTTAGAAGAAGCGCTGATGAACAAAGCGGAAACAACCCCTGTGATGTCAGAGCATGACCCTGTGATGTCAGAGCATGACCCTGTGATGTCAGAGCATGACCCTGTGATGTCAGAGCATGACCCTGTGATGTAATGACTGAACTTTTTTTTTATAGATTCAAAATGTTCATTCTCATTTATCAGTTTAACATTCAAAGTTTCAGTTAAATTTTGAAGTCATAATGTTTTCACATCATTTCACAGTGAGACGTCTTTTTACCAGTCTGTCTCTTCATGTTTGTTCTTGGTATTCCTGGTTCAGTTCTTTGGACCAGCCCAACACATTCGTGGTGTTGTTGATAAACTGACTTGAGAACAGCAGCTGAATGTGACACAGAATGCATTAAATGTAGCTCCATCACAGCTCCATGATCAGAACTGGTATCAGTGCTGCTCTATGAGTTTTTTCCGATGTGATGATGGATGGTCTATTTCCTTCAGCGTCATCAGAAGAAATGAATCTCCTCGTCTTTCTCTGAGACGTCTTTTCTCCGGTGTCAAACTGAGCAGGAATCGAACCGGCAGCCTTGACCGCCACAGCTCGCGACCCTGCCCCTCAGACCCTGACCCCACCCCCTTATGTTCTAGGATGCCCTCTGGCAAACTGAAGAAAACACCATCTGTTCATTCGCTCAGTGTGGTGAGGTCATCAATTCTTTAAACTTCATCATCACCAGCTGCAGAGTTTAGCTGCTGTTGTGTTTCCACTGTCCAGGGGGGGCACTGTTGATCCTCCTCCTCTGACCTGTGTTTTCTGTCTGTCCTCCAGGGGTCACCCTTGTTTCAGTTAAGGAAGTCCTCATCAGTTCAGAGTTTTTTGTTGGAGCAGAAGAAAGATCGTACTACTCGAAATGCTACATATACTGCTGTAAATACTACAGATACTGCAGCTAGTACTGCAAATACTACTCCAAATAAATGGTAAATGGATTGTACTAATATATCGACTTTCTAGTCTTCTGACCTCTCAAAGTGCTTTTACACTACATATCTCATTCACACATTCATACACTGATGGCATTAGCTGCCATGCAAGGTGCCAATTGCTCATCGATTTAAAGGAGCTAACCATTCATACACATTCACACACCAATGGTTCAGCCTTCAGGAGCCGTTTGGGGTTAAGTATCTTGCCCAAGGACACTTCAACATGCAGACTAGAGGAGCTAGGGACCGAACCACAAATTCTGATTAGTGAATGACCTGCTCTACCTCCTCAGCCACACCCAAAATACTACATATACTGCTGTAGATACTACAGATAGCACTGGAAATACTACAGATTCTACTACAAATACTTGTGATGAGGATCAGACCTTCCTCTGGGGCAGGTGACCCAATTCAGATCCAGAACATGTTGGATCATATATCACATATACATATATACACACACTTATATATATATTATAAATATCAATATCAAATATCAAATAAAAAAATCTAATATCTGTTATAAACTGTCAAACTGTTATAAACTCAATTGTTTTCACTGCCGATAAATGTTATTTAATAAACATTAAAACAGGTTTTATTTTCTAAATCAGTTTATTGAAATAAAATTCACATGCAGACAAAAACTTCACTCAACAGCCATGTCAAAAAATAAAATAATAAAAAGACAATGTTTTCATTCAGCAATCAAATACACAATAACAGTTAAACTAAACTGATCAACATGTTCATGGTCTTCAGTCAGCTGTGATTCAGTCATAGTCAGTCATACAGAGTGGTTATCAGTATTATCAATAATGTTATTGTCATGACAGCATTATTTTAGGGCTCCATGTTGGTTGGTAAAGGTTAAAACATGTCGACAGAATAAACATTTTAAACCCTAACTTCCTGTTCCTGTCCATCATAAACTAACAGAGTTTAACTCCTGTTGACCCACTCTGACCTGTGATCAGGTGACCCACTCTGACCTGTGATCAGGTGACCCACTCTGACCTGTGATCAGGTGACCCACTCTGACCTGTGATCAGGTGAACGGTGTCTCTGTCATTCGTACGTCTGTTCTCACTCTATGTAACTTTGGGCTCCGGGTCGGGAGAAGTACGTAACGCTTTACGGCACTAAGTCACACAGCAGCAACTATTTCACTGATTCTGGTGAAACTGGATCATATTTTATGGAGGAAATGTTTTCTGGTTTTCCCTCTGATGTCCTCCGGCTGCTCCGCCTCAACTCTCTGTGATTTACAGAGTTTATGATGGACAGTGAAGTAAACTGCTGACAGCTGTAGCTGCTGGACTAGTCACTGATATCAGCTGCTGCTGGACTAGTCTCTGATATCAGCTGCTGCTGGACTAGTCTCTGATATCAGCTGCTGCTGGACTAGTCTCTGATATCAGCTGCTGGACTAGTCTCTGATATCAGCTGCTGCTGGACTAGTCTCTGATATCAGCTGCTGCTGGACTAGTCTCTGATATCAGCTGCTGGACTAGTCACTGATATCAGCTGCTGCTGGACTAGTCTCTGATATCAGCCGCTGCTGGACTAGTCTCTGATATCAGCTGCTGCTGGACTAGTCTCTGATATCAGCTGCTGGACTAGTCTCTGATATCAGCTGCTGGACTAGTCTCTGATATCAGCTGCTGCTGGACTAGTCTCTGATATCAGCTGCTGGACTAGTCTCTGATATCAGCTGCTGCTGGACTAGTCGCTGATATCAGCTGCTGCTGGACTAGTCACTGATATCAGCCGCTGCTGCTGGGGACCTGGCTGATGTTTGGCTGTTAGCCAAGTTGTCGACTCGCTAGTTTTTGATCAGAAGTAAATGTAAATACTCGAGTACAGCTGAACATAATTAGCACAGTGGGATTACACTCTGAAACTGTGGCAACAAATCACAACAATCTGACGTCATGTTACTTCAAAAGAATAAACAGATTAAATAGTAAAATGTATGTACTGATTACTGAATTTAATTGATTGTCGTATATCCATCATTCAGATTTCTCAACACTGTGGTTTTATTTCATTTCAGCAGAAACAGGAAATAGTTTAACTTTTAACATTTCATCACCAAAGATGTGAAAATTTTACCGTCATGCGTACCGTAAACCTGATGGTGTGGACGATGTGATTAGCTGCTTTGTCTTACCTGTGACCTGATTTCCACTCATTTTTAACAGGCAGTTACCCGACTGGCTGACCTCCAGGACTGCACTTCCTGCTGCTGCTTCACAATAAAACCCTTCCAAAGGGTCAATGAAGAAAGGCTATTATTATGAAGCAGCAGCAGGAAGTGCATTGTTTGAGTTAATGACAGTTTAACAGTAGAAAGGTCCACTGATCAGTAAACTGATCGATAAACGAAACAAAAAATAAAGTGTTAGAGAAACTAACCAAAACATGAAAAACATTAAAAACAACAAACAAATCCACAAACAGGAAGTTTTAGTGTTCTTTTTTTCAGAGATTATGTTCATCAACAAGCGTCAACCTCAGACTAAACAACCAGGATTAAACCTGAAGTAAAGTGATGTAGTTGAGATTAAAATGGAGAAACGATGACGTTAGAAGAAATATCTTAATTTGAAATTATACTGGAGCCAAACTGTGGTTAAAAGTTGCATTCAAGTAGAGTTAAGAGTTTAAAAGGAGTTAAACTGGGATTAAACTTGAGTTTAACTGGAGTAAACAAGAGGTAAATGGAGTGAAGTCAAACTCAAACTGGGTTTAAAGAGGCATTGAACTGGTTATTTTAAGCCCTTTAAATAAAACATCCAAACAAACACAAACGTAAATCTTTAAAACACATCAAACATGTTTCCACCTGGTTTGACCTTTGACCTCTGCAATGATTTTAACAGTCAAACACTCAAAGAACCAAAGTGCCTTTTAAGTCCCACCAGGGATCCGATCCAGTCCAGTCTAGTCCAGTCCAGTCTAGTCCAGTCCAGTCTAGTCTAGTCTAGTCTTGCTAAATTTGAATCTATACATACTGTGTTCCAGTTAAGTCTGTCTATGATATTAGGGTCCAGTAGAGTCCTGCAAGGACCTGATTCAAAACTTACCAAAAAGCTTTTGGTTTTCCAGATTATTTGATTCTGAAAAGAGTTTTTTGTGTCACGCTGATTAAACAAGAACAAGTTGAAATTAATTTAAACATCACAGAACTGAGCTGGAGTTAAAGTGAAAGTAACCTTTGTGTTGAGGTTAACCTACATTAAATACTGCTTTTGTGCAACACTGGTTTAAGGTGGACTAATGGTGATTGGTCTGATTGGTCCCTGACAGCTCAGATGTGTTACCTGTCGTCAGGTGTAGATCTTTACATGATGGATTTTAACATCAAGTCCCAGAATACTTTACAGCACTCATTACCGTCCTACACATGATCAGTCCAGCTGCCCCAAGATCAGGACTTAAATGGTCTGATCAGACTCCAGGAGAGGTCAGCAGAGTCAAGGAGAGTCCAGGAGAGGTCAGCAGAGTCAAGGAGAGTCCAGGAGAGGTCAGCAGAGTCAAGGAGAGTCTAGGAGAGGTCAGCAGAGTCAGGGAGAGTCTAAGAGAGTCCAGGAGAGGTCAGCAGAGTCAAGGAGAGTCTAGGAGAGGTCAGCAGAGTCAAGGAGAGTCTAAGAGAGTCCAGGAGAGGTCAGCAGAGTCAAGGAGAGTCCAGGAGAGGTCAGCAGAGTCAAGGAGAGTCTAGGAGAGGTCAGCAGAGTCAAGGAGAGTCTAAGAGAGTCCAGGAGAGGTCAGCAGCAAGACAAGTTCTGTGCTGACAGGAGGAAGCATCAATCAGAGGATGAAGAAGAGGAGGATGACGACAAAGAGGATGGCAAGCAACACGCCAATAGCACACCACTGACGGCGATCTGTGGAGGACAAAGAGTGACCAACTATTAACTCTAAATAATATTATAAAGACCTGCTCTGTATGAAAAGTGTCATGAGATAACTGAAGTTATGATCTGGAGTTATAGAAATAAAATTGAACTCAATTATTACTATAACTATCAATAACGGATTACTACTAACTACAACGATCAATTACTCTGATTATTACTAACTATAACGATTAGTAACTGATTATTACTAACTATGATGATCAATAAGTAATCTTAATTTGAGTAATTAGAACTGACTTTAATGCAGGTAAATACTAATTATTGTTTCTGATACCTGATCAATACTGAGGGCTCAGCTCAGGATTTCTTTTCTACTTCTGTGGTTTTATTTCTGTCACTACAAACACTGAGAGTGACATCATGTGTTGCCGGGCAGATTACCGCTTGTCATGTGAGACACTTTAGCCAGTTTCTTCATGACGTTGTCCAATCTGGACTGGGTGTTGTCCATCTCATGACCAAAGTCGTCCAACATCCTGAAGGAAAAACACAATGATCATCAGGTCAGGCCATCTCAACCAGGGTTAAGCCAAACCCAACCAGGGTTAAGCCGAACCCAACCAGGGTTAAGCCAAACCCAACCAGGGTTAAGCCAAACCCAACCAGGGTTAAGCCGAACCCAACCAGGGTTAAGCCAAACCCAACCAGGGTTAAGCCAAACCCAACCAGGGTTAAGCCGAACCCAACCAGGGTTAAGCCGAACCCAACCAGGGTTAAGCCGAACCCAACCAGGTCCTGTTTTTACTGGCTCTGTTTTGGGCCTCCATAGGACGGGCCAGTTCCTGATTATCTGATCTGATACAAAACTGCTCCTCCTCCTCAATGAGTGAGCAATACTGAATGAAGCGATGTTAGTGAGAACAAGCCTGTTCAACTTTGAGTTGAAAACTTGATTCAAAGTTCAGAATATGCAAAAATATTGGTCTCCATTTAGACGTTTTGCTTTCATTCAGATATTTGATATTCTCCACTGAGAAAAAACGCAACAAAAAGGAGTGACATCAGACAGATACCTGAACAGTCTCGAGATGTGTGACATGTCTTGTCTTGTGACTAACCCTCAGCTCTTAAAAAGAAATTTGACACGTAGAGCATTTTCACTGATAATACACACTACTCACAAGAAGTTTGGGATAGTTGACTTTCGGGTGAAATTTATGTAAAATGTTCCTGCTACAGTGATATTATATCACGGAAGTAGGATATTTAAATTGAAGCATGCAATGGTAATTTCTTCATCTCAAACAATGTACTGAAACTAAATGGACTTCATGGTTCACACACTTGTTTGTTAGAGAACAGCATGTTCTGCTACAAGTACTGAGACATTGAACAGCTGCAGTCAAAAGTTTAGAGAAGGTCAAATTACGTTCACCTGTAAAGGTAAGAGTGTATTTTAGGTGCACTCTGAAATTTAATCCGAAAGCCAAATATCCCAAACTTTTTGTGAGTAGTTTGTGTGTGTGTGTTGAAAATGGTGACTCTTACACGGCCTGTTCGTCCAGCTCCATGCCGATCCTCTCTGACATGTTCTTCAGGACTCCAATTGTTCCTGACACGAGCTCCAGCTGTTCATCCTGCTGTTCTGCTATCAGCTGATACAAACACATATCAAATGCGTCATTTCAATCCGCCATGACAGAATTTTTCTTTTTATATTACACGATCAAAACAGTTTCATTTTATTGATCAGATATGACTTACCTGCTGCTGGACCTGCTGCTCCTCTATGAACTGAGAGTTGGCATTCTGCAGCTGATGATCCAGTCGGTTGTATTTATCAGCACCAGGCTGCCAGATCGGACCCTGAGCACCGCGCTCGCCGAGCAGAGCCTGGATATCACAACAGCACACATTTTACATGAGCAGCATGTTCCTAAAGGGGAAACTTTCTCATGTCCAGTTGTTGGTAGTGTTGCAGAGGAGGTCCTCTCTGAAGAGCTGGAAGGGGCAGAGCCAGGCAGCGGTCATGAGGTAACATATACCTGTTCAGGTAGGTAGGTGCAGTACCGGAGACAACTTTGTAGGCGAGACCTTATGATAAACTAACTCTGTGGTCAATGTATAACGTTTTTTATGCACCTGGATTGAGGGGGCATTATTTTATTTAATACAAAATAAACACTATAATCTTAAATGTTCTAAAGGCTGCAGTCATTCTTATTAGTGACATTGTACCTGTTTTGCTTTTTCTCTGCCTTCACTGACACACAGTTGTAGTCTAAATATTTGCTCACTTCATACTTAAACAACATTTCATTTCTAAGTTGTTAAACTGATGTTATGACTGTCATGCAGTGCAGCGGGCAGAAAAACAGATCGTACTGTGTTTTGTATCGGATATCGTTTTTTAAAGTTCATTCATTTCAGAATATTGATCATCAGCCTGAACGTGTGCAGGTACCTGCTTGTTCTTTCTGTCCACCGAGGCAGCAGCTGGACTTGACATCTGCTCTTTCATTTCCTTCAAGAAAAAGTCAGTCAGTCAGCAACCAATCAATCTTCAGATCCTCTCAGCCAATCAAATCACTTCTAATCTATTCAGTAATAATGTCTTTCTAAACACATAAAATCTGCAAGTGTGGGCATTACCTGCAGACACTGTACAGTTGTGGATACAGACGGACAGACAGGTGAGTTTAGTTTTACCTGCTGTTAGAGTTGGAGCGTACCTTGACAGTCTGTCTGGTGCTGGTGATGAAGGCTTTCCTCTTCGACAGCTCGGCTGCGTCCAAGTTAAACTTCTTTGGATTGGACTCAACGATGCGTTCACTGACCGTTAAGAAACATGTTTATCTTTAAATGTTCACACTTCAAACCCCTGAACTCCGTGATGCGTTCACTGACTGTACAGAGAGAGTAAAAACACACTGTCATTGTTTGGAGGATATTAATGGTCTCGTCGAGGTCTTCCAGGTCCCACTCGATGGAGCGCAGACTGTTCCTGAGCTCATTGGTCGTCCAGTCCATTTCTTCCTTGGAGGCTCCGCCCCCCTCCTGCAGCAGCTCGCTCCATCTGTGATGGAGGCTCTGTGCTGCGTTCACGGCCTTCTGCACCTCCCTGTTCACAAACACACAGCACAAATCATCACGACCACTCAATCCCATTACAGAATGAACCAGTACAGTCTAGACTGGACCAGTATGAACCAGTCCAGTCTAGACTGGACCAGTCCAGTATGAACCAGTCCAGTCTAGACTGGACCAGTCCAGTATGAACCAGTCCAGTCTAGACTGGACCAGTCCAGTATGAACCAGTACAGTCTAGACTGGACCAGTATGAACCAGTCCAGTCTAGACTGGACCAGTCCAGTATGAACCAGTCCAGTCTAGACTGGACCAGTATGAACTAGAGTTGTCACGATACTAAAATGAGTAACCACGATACTATACCAGACAAAGTATCACGGTTCCGGGTATTATCACGATACTGCAGGCTTTTTTTTATTATTATTATCTTTATAAACTGCAATGTATTTGTACAAGTTAGTTTGAAACAACAACGTTTGTTTTTAAGCAAAATTAGTGTTGCCACCGACAAAGACGCCACGGCAGACTCGCTGCTCGGGCCCGGTGCTTCTGCCACGGTGAGTGTGTCGTCTCGTGTCTGGGCGAGACAGAACTTTAGCTTGTTGTTTGTTTTGAAGCGAGTTTCTATCGAAGCGGAGCTGTCTTCATGGAGTTCATGCTTGCCGGCAGAAACACACGAACAGCCAATCAGCTAACAGACGGGCGGACCCAGCGTGCAACAGCCTATCACATCCCTGGACGTCACCAGTAACAGGCAAACAGCCAATCATTCAGCAGCTGTGTAGTTCGGTTGCAGCACATGCCATGTTTGTTTACGAGTGAGTAGCATGCAGTGAGAAGCCGGGAGGAGAGCAGAGGCGGCCGCTATGTAGCGGAGACTGGCACCGGTGATATAGTAATCCACGGTAGTACCGTCGTGTAAAATTTCTAGTATAGTAGCGACGGGTATGATTTGGCACCGCGGGGTACCGTGTATACCGTGGGTATCGTGCAACTCTAGTATGAACCAGTCCAGTCTAGACTGGACCAGTATGAACCAGTCCAGTCTAGACTGGACCAGTATGAACCAGTACAGTCTAGACTGGACCAGTCCAGTATGAACCAGTACAGTCTAGACTGGAACAGTATGAACCAGTACAGTCCTGTATGAACCAGTACAGTCTAGACTGGACCAGTCCAGTGTGAACCAGTACAGTCTAGACTGGACCAGTCCAGTGTGAACCAGTACAGTCTAGACTGGACCAGTCCAGTGTGAACCAGTACAGTCTAGACTGGACCAGTATGAACCAGTGCAGTCTAGACTGGACCAGTATGAACCAGTGCAGTCTAGACTGGACCAGTCCAGTATGAACCAGTACAGTCTAGACTGGACCAGTATGAACCAGTACAGTCTAGACTGGACCATGAACCAGTACAGTCTAGACTGGACCAGTCCAGTATGAACCAGTACAGTCTAGACTGGACTAGTCCAGTATGAACCAGTACAGTCTAGACTGGACCAGTATGAACCAGTACAGTCTAGACTGGACCATGAACCAGTGCAGTCTAGACTGGACCAGTATAAACCAGTACAGTCTAGACTGGACCAGTATGAACCGACTGGACCAGTATGAACCAGTACAGTCTAGACTGGACCATGAACCAGTACAGTCTAGACTGGACCAGTATGAACCAGTACA
>CM014085.1:37130719-37131841 GCA_004119915.2 Collichthys lucidus
CTGATCAGAGCAGCAGCTGACCACAGATCAGTAACTGATCACCGTCCTGATTATTGTGTCTCAGGTGTGCGAGGTTCAGACGTCCCAGAATGATGTCAGAGATGGTCAACACGCCGCCAAAGGACCCGCTGTAAAGGTGAGTGTTGCATTGTTTGGGTCAAAGCTGTATGATTGAATGTGAATGATGATGTCATAACGGTGTGTGTGTGTGTGTGTGTGTGTGTGTGTGTGTGTGTGTGTGACCTCAGGAGCTGTACGATAACGGATACAGCGAGCAGATGATGGAGGACGAAGACGCCCGGACCAACCTGATCGTGAACTACCTGCCACAGAGCATGAGCCAAGACGAGCTGCGGAGTCTTTTCAGCAGCGTCGGCGACGTCGAGTCCGCCAAACTCATCCGGGACAAAGTGGCAGGTAACTCCTCCTGCAGTATTACTAGTACTACTGCATTACTACTGCATACCCTTGAATACTTGTACTGCAACAGCAAACCTCCACCACAGCAGGACTTGAATACTCCAAGCTGCGACCGCTGCAGGTGAAAGTTCTAAAATACTACTAAGTACTACTGCAGTACTATTGAGCAACAGGCCTAAGTACTACTGCAGTACTAGTATTTTAGTACAACTTTTTTGTAAAAGTTACTTAGACTATACAAATACAACAGTAGTACTGAGGTATAGGAAGTACTCTGAGTACTACTGTGAAGAACAGGTTCTGTAACTACAGTACTAGTACTGCAAGCTAAAAGTGTTTGTTTACTTCATAGTACAGCTTTGTAGTAATAGTAGTAATCTTAGCTGTAGTACAAGTTCAGGTTAACAAAATTGATATCGACACTTTGATACTCTCGCCGCTCGACGTCCGTTAACTGAACACTCGTTAATTTATTTAAAGAAAAAACAAGTTTGGATTTTCTTTGTCGTGGTGTCAAACGAAGTATCAAGTATCGATTTTTAATCAAAGTTTAAATTCTGCTGTTGTGACAACTTATCAGTACTTGTATTATCAGTAAGTAGTACTGTCTGTAGTATTTCCTGTGTACTCTCTCCAGCAGCTGTTTTTTTTTTTTTTTAATTTTAAAGTTTTTTTCAAAAAGTTTTTAGATGTTTTTTTTTT
>CM014086.1:0-51336 GCA_004119915.2 Collichthys lucidus
GCGTTTGGCTGAACAAGTACAGTGCCGGCGAGGCAGTATTATTTGGAGGGGTTGCACGCACACCTGTTCAATGCGTTTGGCGAGGTGATCACCTGAACCAAATCTTATTTTATGAGGAAGATTACAAAAACCATCGCTGTGATTAAGATTGAGATTATCCCACCAATAATGATTTCTAAACTCTTCCTAAGTTAAAATGTTAGTGCTTTGTTGTTTAAAAATGATAGGAACATGTTTTCTTTGAATTAGTCAAGGTCTGAATACACTGCATCTTTTTTTGTTATTTTTACCAGTTGTCATTTCTACAAATAAATGCTCTAAATGGCAATATTTTTAATTTGAAATTTGGAGGAAATGTTGTCATCACTTGAAAAAAAATACCTATAAATAGTAAAACCAGAAAAACTGATAATTTTGTAGTAGTCTAAGATGTACATAATGGTGTTAAAAAATCTCAGTTCACTTGCCCAACAATTTTTTCAGTTTTATAGTATACCCTGAAGAAACTTCTGTTTTTTGTTTTCTTCTCCAGCCAACAGAAGAGCCGGCCATCTACCTTCAGGAGAGAACACTCTTCAGCCCTGTTTTTGGTCTTTGATGGGTCCCGCTGTCTTCTGGCAATTGGAAACACTCCTGTCACTACATTTGCCAAAGAAGAACTTGGTGAAGGTTTGCTGTATCTGATGGGTTATTACTACACCCTGCATTTCACCTATTATAGGGGGGGGTCTCTTCTCTCTGTCATTCAGACAGAAGTCTTACAGGACAGTATCCACGAGCGAGACACCACAGGCTCGTACAAAGAGCCATGGCAGAGTGAAATGCTTTCATTAAGAAATAGAGCTGTTCAGGCTTGGAGGGGGGTGTACAAACTCAAGCCCCTGTGTTTTTTGAAGTTTTACACATACTGAAGACTTGCTGTCTATTTTTGTTTGTATTTTTTTGTCTCATATTTAAATGTTATCAAAGATAATGAGGTTATAGCCTCTGTTACCTCTGAGTGTTTCAGAGGTACTTTTTTATGTTTGTTTTTGCAAACATTATGTTATAATGATTGTAATTACGTAAGGAATCCAGCTATTCTGCAAGCTTGAAAGAAATGTTGTTGACAATATTCTCTGTGTATGATTTTAAATGTATTGATTTAAGATAAAAGCTAATCATAACTCTTGAATTAAGAGAATCATCTTGTTAAGTTGCTCTTGATTTAGGTTTTTTTCACTCAATTTAAGTAAGAAACAAAATTGATATATAATTGAAAAGCTAGTTATTTTATTTTAAGATATTTCTCACTTGCTTATTTTTCTTGTTTTAAGAAATCTTACCAAGTGTGATTATCTTACTGCAACTGACAGAATTTTTTCACTTAATTTTAGTCTATATCTGCTCAACCAAGTATTTATTTCTTATATTAAGACTACCATTTCTTCTATATTCACTCGATGTCTCGCTATGGGATGCAGCCTCCTGCAGCCCTGATAGAAGCATTTATCTCAATCCGCCAATCCTGATTGGCCGGTGAATGTGTTCATCCGCGCCGCACCCTAGTCCCATCTACTATATAGTGTGCGCGGATAACATTCCCCTAATTCAAAACCTCTTCTCACCTGAGAACTTATCTCACGTCAGAGCTTTTCGCTAGCTTAACTGTCCACCAGACGGATCTTGCTAGCTTCCGTCACCGGACGCTAGTGTTGTGCTCTGGCTTCTGCCTTGTCCGTTCATACCAGACCGGACCGGTAAGTATTCTTTTCCGACCCCTCCACGGCGGAATTCCTCTCGGCTCCCCTCCACGGACGCTCGAGTTGGTCGAGCTAAGTTAGCACACCAGCTACCCCCTCGACCCCACGCTAGCACCCAGCTAGCCACGACCCTTTTCTCCACTAGCGCTCCAGCTTGTTGGCGAAATGGAGACCACTAAAAATCCTCACACCAGAGGAGACTCTCGGCTCTGTTGCTGCGGGAACAAATTTCAGGAGGGACACCCACCCGGTGTGCAGTACCTGCCTGGGGGTTGACCACGCCAGGTTAGCCCTCGAAATTCCCGGGTCCTGTGGACACTGCAAAGTGTTCACAGTCAAGAGCCTCAGACGCAGGCTAGCCCGCCAAGCTAGCCTCGCAGACCGTGACCCGTTTCTCCCCCCGCCGACCTAGGCGCAGCCGCGGAGGAAGACGAGGTCATGGCCGGGGAAGTTCCGGAGACTGGCTACGACTGGGCCGCCCAGTGCGAGCAGCTCCGAGCTCCCCCGTTTCCGACGCGGACCGTGACCCGTCTCTCCCCGCCGCTGACCTAGGCGCAGCCGCGGAGGAAGACGAGGTCATGGCCGGGGAAGTTCCGGAGACTGGCTACGACTGGGCCCCCCAGTGCGAGCAGCTCCGAGCTCCCCCGTTTTCCGAGGAAGACGTGCTGGAAATTGGCCTCACAGAGGATGACGATGACGCCTCGTTCCTCATATCAGAGGACGAGGGGGAAGACGACACCTCCGTGGCCCCAGCCCTGGCTGTAAAGCCGAAGCTGCCCGAGTCTACCAACAGGGAGGAAGGCGGGGTGAGCTCTCCAGCTCCCTCCCTCCATGTGGACCTGCTCAGCACGTGCAAACGTGCGGCAGAGAAGCTGGAGGTCCCCTGGCCGGCTGCAGTAGCGGAGCCCACCGGGTCCCGCTATGAAGGCAAGCGGCTCGCCCTGGCTCGTAGTGCGGTAAAACAGCTTCTTCCCGTCTTCCCCGAGTTGCTGGCCGAGCTGTCCAAAACTTGGAATTACTGCCCGTACAGCAACAGGAGCCCCATCTCGGGCGCAGCATCCCTCGACTGCGAGGTGATGGAAGCCCAGGGTCTCCTCTTGATGCCTCCGGTGGAAGCCCCCGTAGCTGCGCATCTCTGCCCGGGCAGCACGAGCCAGCTATCTGCAGCCTCCTCCAGGCGTCCGACGCTGCCAACCAAGCCCGAGCGGTTCCAGTCTGCACTGGCCGAGAGGGCGTATAAGGCAGCCGCCCTTTCGGCCAGAGCTCTCAGCGCTCTCTCCATCCTCACTGCCTATCAGGCAGAGCTGTTTGGGGCATCCGCTGACGAGCAGGACCCCGACGCGTGGGAGGAAATGGCAGTCATCGCCGACTTGTCCCTCCGCATACAGCGCGTCTCAGTCCAGGCCACGGGCAGGGTGATGGCGACCCTCGTCATTCAGGGGCGAGCGAGATGGCTCAGCCTCGCTAACTTGACTGACAGGGAGCGGGATGACATACTAGATATGCCAATTGTCCCGGAGGGTGTCTTCGGCTCTGCATTGGCCACGATGCAGCAGCGATGTGAGGCAAAGAAGAAGGACAACGAAGCCCTGAAACTTTGTCTCCCTCGTAAAGCACCCACACCATCACCTCCAGTGCAGCGCAAATCGTTTGCTCAAGCTGCCTCTCAGCCGCCGCATTTCAAGATGCCGAAGCGGCCGCAGCAGCTCGGCCCGTCCCTCCCTCCGAGGAGAGAGCCCGGAGCCGGCTGGCACAGAAAATCTCCTGCCTCGACCGCAGTCCCGCCGCCGCCACCGGCCGCCGCGGCCTCAGTCCCCCAGGCGAGGAAGAAGAAGAGAGCGGCCTGACAGCCTTCCTCTCTTCGGGTGGAGCGTCCTGCTGTTCCCCGTTATGCAGACCCACCGTTCTGGCTTTTTTGTGTGCGTCCCACGCCGCCGCTGCCCACCCCAGAGCCGGTACACGGGAGGAGAGACATCGCCTCGGAGGCTGCTGCGCCCCGAGCAAAATGTCCGCAAGCACACACATACACACATGTCCCCAAACGTGTGAAAATAAAAAGAAATCTGTCACAGCCAGGCCACGAGCCGAGGGTGCAGATAGCAAAAAAAAGCCAAAATGAACAAAAATACCCTGTCTATTAGCAGTGTGGCCACCAAGCCCTCTGCGGCTCTGCCCCCGAGATGGGCATCTCCATCCCCGGGAGCAGAGCAACAGGCTCCGCCGCTCCTGCGGCGATGCCCAAGGGTTATTTCCCAGCTCTACCGCAAGGGGGCGCCACAGCACCGCTGTCGGAACCTCCCGTGATGGAGCAGGGGCTGCAATGCGCTTCTCCTCTTTCTCTCAAGTGGGAGAATTGGAAAGCAACCGCAGCTTCACCGTGGGTGTTACGCACGATTTCTCGGGGATACCGGCTCCAATTTGCCGCTGTCCCTCCCCGTTTCTCCGGCGTAATACAGTCACGAGCACAGGGAGAATTAGCTCGAATCTTACAGGAGGAAATCCTCTCTCTGTTAGAAAAAAGAGCCATTTCTGTCGTATCTCCCGAACAGAGTCTGTCAGGTTTTTACTCCAGATATTTCCTCGTTCCCAAACGGGGGGGAAGAGGAATCCGCCCTATTCTGGACCTGCGGGCCCTGAACAAGTTTCTGCGGAAATACAAATTCAGGATGCTGACACATGCGGCACTGTTGCGTCTAGTAAGACCGAACGATTGGTTTTCGTCCGTGGATCTGAAAGACGCGTATTTCCACATTCCCATTTACCCCCCTCACAGACGATATCTCCGATTCGCCTTTCGGGGGGTGTGCTACGAATATCGTGTGCTCCCATTCGGCCTGTCTCTCAGCCCGAGGGTTTTCATACGGTGCACAGAGGCCGCCGTGGCCCCGCTCAGACGCCGGGACATACGGCTGGCCACATATTTGGACGACTGGCTCCTGCTGGCGCAGTCAGAACAGGAGGCCAGGGTTCACACATGCATTGTCACGGAACACCTAATAAATTTGGGGTTTGTGATAAATATGGAGAAGAGCCAACTCTCTCCGACGCAGGAGATATGCTTTCTAGGATTATCCCTGCGCTCCGTGCCATTCACTGCTCGCCTCTCGGAGGAGAGAGTGAAAGCTTTCAAAGCGTGCCTCGCGCGCTTCCGTCGACGCAGGTCTGTCCAGTTCAGACTGTGTCTTCGGCTGCTGGGTCTGATGGCTTCAGCCATCCTCGTGACCCGCCTCAGTCGTCTTCACATGCGGAAATTTCAGCGCTGGGTCGCTTCGCTCAGGCTGGATCCCGTGCGTCATGGCGCACGGTGGATAACCGTCACAGCAGACTGCGTGACGGCTCTGCGCCACTGGCGGGCCCCATCTTTCCTGACTCAGGGGGTGTCCATGGGCACTGTCTCATCCAGAAAGGTGGTCACCACAGACACCAGCCTATCCGGCTGGGGTGGCATTTTCGAGGGCAGAGGTGTGAGAGGACGCTGGAGCCAGGCTCTCCAACGCCTTCATATAAACTTTCTTCGAGCTCTCAGCTGTGTTTCTGTCTCTGAAACACTTCCTTCCGTTCCTCTCGGGCCGCCACGTCCTGGTGAGGACGGACAACACGACGACAGTAGCGTATATAAACCGTCAAGGGGGGTTACGCTCTCGTGTGTTGCACACTCTGGCACGCAAACTGATCCTCTAGGGCAGTCTGCACTTTCTTTCCCTGAGGGCGACTCGCGTCCCGGGGACCCTGAACGCAGGTGCCGACCTGCTGTCCAGGGGCGCGCCGATGTACGGAGAATGGATGCTGCACCCGCAGGTCATGGAGCAGATATGGGCGCGCTACAGCCGCGCCAGAGTAGATCTGTTCGCATCCAGAGAAAACGCTCAGTGCGAGCTGTTCTTCTCTCTACGCACTCTGGACGCTCCCCTGGGCGTAGACGCACTAGCGCACGCTTGGCCGCACGAGCTGCTCTACGCGTTTCCTCCACTGGCCCTAATACCCCCCACCCTCGCCAGGGTGAGGGGGCACAATCACAGGCTGATCCTGATAGCTCCACACTGGCCAGCGCTGCACTGGCTAGCGGAGATACATCAGATGCTGTGCGCCCAGCCTTGGCAGCTGCCGGTGCGCAGGGACTTGCTCTCGCAGGGGGGGGAGACGGTGTTCCACCCGCACCCGGAGCGACTGCAACTGTGGGCCTGGCCCGTGAGTGGATCAATTTGACCACTGCTGGCCTTCCGCAGAGTGTGATTAACACTATACAAAACGCCAGAGCTCCATCCACTAGGTCTCTGTACGACTCTAAGTGGAGAGTGTTTGAGCGGTGGTGTCTCGAACGAGACCACATCCCTTTTCAGTGTTCTGTGCCAGCGATACTGTCGTTTTTGCAGGACCTGATTGATAAAGGAAAAGCCTTTTCCACGGTTAAGGTTTATCTGGCGGCTATAGCGGCCTGCCATATAGGATTTGGGGACAAAACAGCGGGCCAACACCCTTTGGTGTGCCGGTTTATGAGGGGCGCGCGTAGGCTTCTCCCTGTCTCCAGACCACTAATACCTCCGTGGGATTTAGCGGTGGTTCTGGAGGGGCTTAAAGGCCCCCCATTTGAGCCATTGCTGGGAGCGAGTCTCAAACACCTGTCCCTTAAGACGGTGCTGTTGCTGGCTCTCGCCTCTGCGAAGCGAGTGAGTGATATCCATGCGCTCTCTGTGAGCCCAGCGTGCGCTCAGTTCCCCCCGGGGAACACACGTATGGTTCTGAAGCCCAACCCGGTATTTGTACCTAAGGTGGTGGGCTCATGTTCCCCGATTGAGCTCGCAGCGTTCGCCGCTTCTCCTGGAGAGCAGCGAGCGCACATGCTGTGTCCGGTTCGAGCTGTGCGCTCTTATATGGACAGAACGCAAAACATCAGGAGGAGCGATCAGCTGTTCGTCTCCTGGGCTGAACCCCGAAAGGGACAGCCGGTCACAAAGCAGCGCCTCGCCCACTGGGTGGTGGAGGCTATAGCTTTGGCGTATACGAGCAGGGGACTGCAGCCGCCGGCGGGTGTGCGTGCGCACTCTACCCGCGGGATGGCCGCATCCTGGGCTTTATTTAGGGGAGTGTCTGTTCAGGACATTTGTTCAGCAGCGAGTTGGTCCTCGCCTCTGACTTTTGTCCGGTTCTACATGCTTGACGTGTCAGGGCCGTGCGTGGCTAGCGCGGTCCTGGAGTCCTAACTGGAACCCATGGACCCTCCCCACTGGCTGGTACTTGTTCGATAAGCTGTCTGGCAATACGGGAGCTACCATATCCCATAGCGAGACACCGAGTGAATATTATGAAGAAGAACGTTTGGTTATCTAACATAACCTCAGTTCTTAGAATAATATGAGCGAGGTGTCTCGCTATGGGATGCAGCCTCCTGCAGCCCTGATAGAAGCATCTCAATCCGCCAATCCTGATTGGCCGGTGAATGTGTTCATCCGCGCCGCACCCAGTAGTCCCATCTACTATATATAGTGTGCGCGGATAACATTTCCCTAATTCAATAAGCAAACCTCTTCTCACCGCCCAGCAAGAAGGGTCGTCTGGCGAGACACCTCGCTCATATTATTCTAAGAACTGAGGTTATGTTAGATAACCAAACGTTTTTGCAGTGTAAGCACATTCAATAACAGATCAGTGACCGACTCAACGCTGTGTCCATGAGCAAGGTGCAGAGACTGCTGCAGCAGGGCCACGACGAGTGGTACGTGGAGCGACGTGACCTATACCACACTCTCTTGTACGAGGCCCACACAGCTGGATCCGCATCATCTCAAAAAGGCATCCTGTCCTTTGCGAGAGCAGCTGCCACTTACACCCCTCTTATTGCCCCGTCTCCCCTTCCGTCGGCACGTGTTCTGAGGCGTGCTCACCTGATCATGGAGATCGAAAAGATGCCCATGTACAGACACCAACTCCTCACCGTGACTGGAGAAATCCTGTGCATTGATGGTACTAGAAAAGTATGTATAAAGTACTTGTGATCATATGGAACAGACAGACTATTAATAAACACCATGAATGTTCTGCTTTGTTTTCATAGGCCCTCAAGAAGATATATGGCGATGGCCAGGGCACCATGCAGTACGTCACCAGTGTGCTGAACGAGTGGGGCCAGTTTGTGACGACAGCAGTGGTGGTGGCAGCAGCAGCTGAGTCTGAGGGGTGCTACGCGTGCATGGCAAGAGGTCTCATTGCCAGGTTTCGACGTGCCAATGCTCCTGGCGTACAGCTGTATGTTTCTGTGAAGGTGGTGGTGCTGAATGGCGTTTGGCTGAACAAGTACAGGTGCCGGCGAGGCAGTAATTATTTGGAGGGGTTGCACGCACATAGTTTTAATTATACGTTTTATTTCACAGCTTTAGTCATCACTTCTACACTGCAAAAATTAACCAAGTCTTCCAATCTTGTATGTAGCCAAAAAGTCTTTTTGATCTTGTTTTGAGAGCAATATACTATGCAAGCACAGAATGTGTAAGATTATTATTCTTGTTCTGAGAATATTTGTCTTTTTATTTCTTAGTCAGTAAGTAGATCCTAAAACTATATATTTTTCACAGATAGTAAGCCGAATTATGTCAGATAGATAGATAGATATAAAACCTGTTTCAAGACCTCCAAGTAAGCATTCACACACTCTCTGATCACAGTTGTAACATGTTTATTCACATTCAATGTCTAAGTACAGCAACATCACCAAGATAATATTTTGTCAGAACATACGTGGTGTTTTTGAAACTGACAGGGTAATATGATGTATGATCCACTACCTTTTCAGCATCGATTAACTCTGTTGCTTGAGCAAGATAGGGCAGGGTTTGTCACGTACATCTACTGGTCACAAAGCAAAACTCTGCTGTGGCTGAATTGGACATGTCCAACTCCATCTGTCCTGACAGAACAAGGTATTTTAACACACACTTAATTTCCATGGGTGCAACACCCTCAAGAATGATGTGCATTATGTCCTGTGGAGTTTGCCGAATGAGGTCAAAGGCTGGAAAATCAACCAGCTTGCTCCTTCTGTTTATACCATAGGTGGTTTTAAGGGGTTAATTTCAAGAAGTCTGTGCTGGCCTTTTCTATTTCACGGCACTGTTGAATATGTTTTTCCATTGTCCTTTTTGTAAAGCTCTCTTCATTAAAATTAATTTGCATTTCCTCAAAAGTACATTCACAATGCCTACACTTACTGTATGCAAAACCAACTCCTTCCTTGAAACCAGCAAGCTCATGCTGCGCAAGTGTGTCACCACACACTGAAACTATAGCACCAAATAACTCAAATCCATCACTCTGTGTTTGGATTGTGACACCATTATACAGCAACTTTAAGTCTTCATTAATTCTTTGTAATACAAAATTAACACCACACTTGTCAATATCATCAACTTTTGCTATAGCAAGGAGCCTGATTGCAGTCAGCTTTGACCTAAACTTGGGGTTTATGTTTCCTAAAGTATAATAAACCATCAGTAATTTATTTACTGAAGCATGTGACCGAGAGGATTGCAGATCTCTATTTCATTAGTGTATAAAATGATCTGTAAAGCAGAAGGTTACACTGAAAACAGTGGGTGGGATTTGAAAATGCTCCCATCAACAATATCATGCAAAAATCCATCTTTGTGGCAACTCTGTGGCATGGTGCGGATCATATCAAAAATCCTAGAATTGGACAACAGCTGTTCAAGACTCTTAACCAGGGATATATAGTAAAAACTTCTGTTTTTAATTCCAAAAACTCTTGATTGTCCTTTCTTAACTTGACAAACCCTCTGAGACATAACTACCTCATCTGGATTAACTGGGTTAAAAAGCCTCTGGATGGTGCTGTCTTGCATATATGTGGTGGCCATGAAGGAGAAGGGAATCTTGCAAATTGTCTAATGTTGTCAGTACTTCCTCTTGTAGCTGCTCCATGCTGTCTGAATGTCTTTCAAAGATCCTCTTCATTGTGTCCCTCAAGGTGCTCAGAAGAGTAGTTTGATATTGCTGGACTTCGGAAACAATGTTGTTGACGCTCCTCTGAAACACAGTCAAGAATGAAGTGTAAGATACATGATGCCATTGTTAAGACTCATTTGAAGATAGATCATACCAAAATGGTCACTGTCCTTGAACAATGTGGAGCATTTGCATATTCAAAATGACATCAAAATATGTCTCCCTTGTTGCTTGTAGTTACTGGAAAATGCTAACACTAATACTAATTGCATCCTAATAGTACCAGCATTACAACAATTAAAGCTAACATTAAGTTTTGAAAAATATTGAAATTGAGGATAAATATGGGGCTGTTGCACCAAAAACAACGTATGTAACTTTTAAAGTGATGATTATAAATGTTTACTCCTTATGTAAGCAACAAACCAACGTATGTATTTTCATAATGGTGATTGTTTACAGCTACTAATGTGTGTAACACTGTTACTGTGATAAATATTGAAATATTTATACTTAACATTTAATCTGTGTCTATAATAACCAGATCCTGAAATGTAGATGTGACATGAGGGTTTCTGAATAAAGAGCACTAACGTGTGCATTACACATGAACATATATACATACATATAGTACACACACACAGACACACACACACACAGACAGACACACACACAGACAGACACACACACACACACACACACACACACACACACACACACACACACACACACACACACACACACATATATATATATATATATATATTATAGACACAGATTAAATGTTAAATATAAATATTTCAATATTTATCATCACAGTAACAGTGTTACACACATTAGTAGCTGGTAGCTGTAAACACTCAGCATTAGAGAAATACATAAGTTGGTTTGGTGCTTACATAAGGAGTAAACATTTATAATCATCACTTTAAAAGTTACATACGTTGTTTTTGGTGCCTGTTTGTTTCCCAGATATATTAGTGTGTGTGTGTGAATGGGTGTGTAAGAGGCATTAACTTAAAGGCGCTTTATGAAGTTCAGTCCATTTCCTTGTATTAGTTTACCGGCAGATCTGCCCGAAACAATATGGCGGCGCCGTTTACGTACGATTCAGCGCTGAATGCTGCGTCTATGTATATATGTCTATGGTCGGGACTAGATTCTGCTGCGGTAAGTAGAAAATAACGTTATAAAAATTATAAAGTTATACATTTTACAATTACGTTACAGTTTTACCCTTCACATTGACTCCACTCATCGCGAAAACTGCGGCCGTATCAATGAATAAATCGGCCTCTTCAATCTGAAATCCAGCTCGCTAATTTAGCTAATGTTAGATGACTTTGCAGGTTTGGCGCTACAACACGGTTAGAAATGTTTTCTTGTGCTTTTCTCCTGCGACTAATTAAAAACGTTGTTGATTTTTATCATGTGCTCTATGAATGTGGATATATTGAAAGCAACAGTAACGTGCTAGAAGGGTGCTAATACACATGAAGCAAGCAGGTGAGCGCAGCTCTGTGTGGATGAGAGGGAGGCCTGGCTAGCTAGGTGTGCTGAGCACGCTCTGTAAAAAAAGAAAATCATCGTGTTTTATTGATTTGACATGTGTTGTGGTGATTCAAACCACCCCGAATTCTGTAGACCTGATGTAGAGAAGAGAGATGTTTAGTTTAAAGAAGACAAAGACGAGTACTTCAGTTTCACCTGTTGCAACAGGGAGAACCCAGCTTTCAGTTCTTACAGACCCCGCGGTCTGTACACCTTCACGCTCTGCTGAGTTCTGGGGCTCTCTGGCTCCGGCTCGTTTTATTAATTCACACAAACGGACATACATCACACAGTCTAGGGCGTTTACATATTTGTTATTATCTTCATACAGGGTTATCTGCTGGGTGCAGCCGTTGCCTGGGTGTGGGTGTGGGTGTGTGTGTGTGTGCTCTTTTCTCAGGCCATCCTGACCTTGGTAGTATCAACATGTGGATTCAGATGGTTTGTAACAGTTTCTAGTACACCCTGTGCCCTGGTGCGATCTCTTGTTATGCTCACACACAGACCTCAGCACTCAGACACAAGCTGCAACTTCTGCAAAAACACTCTGGTTATACAACATTCTTAAAAGCAATAGTTCAACATAATCACACAGTTTAATATCTTTAAATGATTATTAGGCACTTCAGATAATATAATCCACACATGATTCAGGTTAGAACTGTTTTGAATCTGTGAATGAAGGATATAGGAGAAAGTGTATTCATCATAGCCAAGGCTAGCTAAGCTGGAGTAGCTTTAAGGTGGTAAATGGTTGAATAATGACATTTAAGTTACTGTTTGCCCTATTGTTTGTCATTTCCACATATTGAATTTAGCCTGTGTCACTTTTGACAGCTGAAAGACTGAAAACCTGGTCTAGACTGATCTAACTTTACCTATCCATGACATGTGATGTTTTTTTGTGCCTTCCAGGATCAACCAAAAGGGCCTTAACATGGAGGAATTGGATGATGTTACTGTTTCAGTTCTAAATGGTATGTTTAGGTGTTGTCGCATATGCTAAATAATATTGATGTGTATTACCATTTAACTGAATTATTGATTATGCTTTTTTTTCTACTTAGATTTATTCATAGATAATAGATAAAATAACAGGCATTGCAATTTACTTTGTCAAGTTGATTAGTGTTAAGTATGTGTATATGTATGCGATTGCCCTACCTGTGTCTTGTTTCCTCATGTATCTGACCTCAGTGTTTTCCCGGTTTTGTCCTTTGTTGGTTCGTCTGTGTCTGTCATTAACCTTGTAATAATTATGTTTTCTTTCTGAGGATGAGAATGCCACTTTACCAGACAAAGCTGGCCCAGGTGAAACAGGAACTGTGTCATCACTTCAAAGATCACCTCCAGTATCCTCCCGCACATCCACTCCTGTGGTGAAGAAAACCCTACTGCTTCCTAGTCTTTCACAATATGTGATCTACACAGACACTGAGTTGGAACTAGCTCGTAAGCACCATTTTGAGATGGCCTGCACTGGTAGAGAGGGGGAATCTGCCATGTCCAAAGAGCTGAGATGCAGGCTGGTGAGGAACACTGTTACCAGCATGATTTCAATCTTGAGAGCAAGTCACCAAGGAGAGGAGCTCTGGTACCCTTCAAAGCATGAGGTCACTGCAATGGCTAAGAGACTAGTGGAGTATTATCCCATGCTACAGGATAAAGATGAACCCATCAAACATGTCAGTGATGACAATTCTAGCCATATTATTTTCTTGAAAAGTTGTGTGATATTCAAATATTTTTCAATAAGTGACTTTCTTCACCACAGATGAGCATGTACAGTTATCTTCAGAAGAGAATTCTGAATGTGAAGACCCCACAGAAGAGGCAGGGGCCCAGACCAGAGAGAAGCAGTTCAACCAAAAGACGTCACAATGACTTCTCTCCAAGTGACCAGGGAGAAGATTATGATGCAGACTCAAGTGGTGGATCAACAATTCTTTTACTAGCTGGGAGCAGTTCTGAAGACGACAGCTCAGGTGAGTGAAAGTAATTTTGGCAATAATGATGGACACGAAGGCTAGGTAATGCTATCAAAAAATTATGAGACCACTCTCACAAATGTTACCTAAATCAGCATCTCTACATCTATGGCAGCCAGTCCATTCCAGTGTTTGTTAGATTCCAACACAAGCCTCATTCTACTTAATGAGACATTAATCAGGTGATCACCTGAACCAAATCTTATTTTATGAGGAAGATTACAAAAACCATTGCTGTGATTAAAGATTGAGATTATCCCACCAATAATGATTTCTAAACTCTTCCTAAGTTAAAATGTTAGTGCTTTGTTGTTTAAAAATGAATAGGAACATGTTTTCTTTGAATTAGTCAAGGTCTGAATACACTGCATCTTTTTTTGTTATTTTTACCAGTTGTCAATTTCTACAAATAAATGCTCTAAATGGCAATATTTTAATTTGAAATTTGGAGGAAATGTTGTCATCACTTGAAAGAAAAATACCTATAAATAGTAAAACCAGAAAAACTGATAATTTTGTAGTAGTCTAAGATGTACATAATGGTGTTAAAAAATCTCAGTTCACTTGCCCAAGCAGTTTTTCAGTTTTTTAGTATACCCTGAAGAAACTTCTGTTTTTTGTTTTCTTCTCCAGCCAACAGAAGAGCCGGCCATCTACCTCCAGGAGAGAACACTCTTCAGCCCTGTTTTGGTCTTTGATGGGCCCCGCTGTCTTCTGGCAATTGGAAACACTCCTGTCACTACATTTGCCAAAGAAGAACTTGGTGAAGGTTTGCTGTATCCGATGGGTTATTACTACACCCTGCATTTCACCTATTATAGGGGGGGCGTCTCTTCTCTCTGTCATTCAGACAGAAGTCTTACAGGACAGTATCAACGAGCGAGACACCACAGGCTCGTACAAAAGAGCCATGGCAGAGTGAAATGCTTTCATTAAGAAATAGAGCTGTTCAGGCTTGGAGGGGGGTGTACAAAACTCAAGCCCCTGTGTTTTTTTGAAGTTTTACACATACTGAAGACTCGCTGTCTATTTTTGTTTGTATTTTTTTGTCTCATATTTAAAATGTTATCAAAGATAATGAGGTTATAGCCTCTGTTACCTCTGAGTGTTTCAGAGGTACTTTTTTATGTTTGTTTTTGCAAACATTATGTTATAATGATTGTAATTACTGTAAGGAATCCAGCTATTCTGCAAGCACTTGAAAGAAATTTTGTTGACAATATTATCTGTGTATGATTTTAAATGTATTGATTTAAGATAAAAGCTAATCATAACTCTTGAATTAAGAAGAATCATCTTGTTAAGTTGCTCTTGATTTAGGTTTTTTTCACTCAATTTAAGTAAGAAACAAAAATTGATATAAGAATTGAAAAGCTAGTTCTGAGATTATTTGGCTTGCATACAGTTCTTGGAATGAGTGTTTCACCACCTTTTTAAAGATATTTCTCACTTGCTTAGTTTTTCTTGTTTTAAGAAATCTTACCAAGTGTGATTATCTTACTGCACTGGCAGAATTTTTCACTTAATTTTAGTCTATATCTGCTCAAACCAAGTATTTATTTCTTATATTAAGACTACCAGTTTTTGCAGTGTAAGCACATTCAATAACAGATCAGTGACCGACTCAACGCTGTGTCCATGAGCAAGGTGCAGAGACTGCTGCAGCAGGGCCACGACGAGTGGTACGTGGAGCGACGTGACCTGTACCACACTCTCTTGTACGAGGCCCACACAGCTGGATCCGCGTCATCTCAAAAAGGCATCCTGTCCTTTGCGAGAGCAGCTGCCACTTACACCCCTCTTGTTGCCCCGTCTCCCCTTCCGTCGGCACGTGTTCCGAGGCGTGCTCACCTGATCATGGAGATCGAAAAGATGCCCATGTACAGACACCAACTACTCAGCGTGACTGGAGAAATCCTGTGCATTGATGGTACTAGAAAAGTATGTATAAAGTACTTGTGATCATATGGAACAGACAGACTATTAATAAACACCATGAATGTTTTGCTTTGTTTTCATAGGTCCTCAAGAAGATATATGGCGATGGCCAGGGCACCATGCAGTACGTCACCAGTGTGCTGAACGAGTGGGGCCAGTTTGTGACGACAGCAGTGGTGGTGGCAGCAGCAGCTGAGTCTGAGGGGTGCTACGCGTGCATGGCGAGAGGTCTCATTGCCAGGTTTCCATGTGCCAATGCTCCTGGCGTACAGCTGTATGTTTCTGTGAAGGTGGTGGTGCTGAATGGCGTTTGGCTGAACAAGTACAGGTGCCCGCGAGGCAGTAATTATTTGGAGGGGTTGCACGCACTTACACCCCTCTTATTGCCCCGTCTCCCCTTCCGTTGGCACGTGTTCTGAGGCGTGCTCACCTGATCATGGAGATCGAAAAGATGCCCATGTACAGACACCAACTCCTCAGCGTGACTGGAGAAATCCTGTGCATTGATGGTACTAGAAAAGTATGTATAAAGTACTTGTGATCATATGGAACAGACAGACTATTAATAAACACCATGAATGTTCTGCTTTGTTTTCATAGGTCCTCAAGAAGATATATGGCGATGGCCAGGGCACCATGCAGTACGTCACCAGTGTGCTAAACGAGTGGGGCCAGTTTGTGACGACAGCAGTGGTGGTGGCAGCAGCAGCTGAGTCTGAGGGGTGCTACGCGTGCATGCCGAGAGGTCTCATTGCCAGGTTTCCACGTGCCAATGCTCCTGGCGTACAGCTGTATGTTTCTGTGAAGGTGGTGGTGCTGAATGGCGTTTGGCTGAACAAGTACAGGTGCCTGCGAGGCAGTAATTATCTGGAGGGGTTGCACGCACACCTGTTCAATGCCATTCCTTCACAGAGATGTGGGATTATGCTATTCCAAGTAAGTAATTAAAATATAATATTTATACATATAAACCTTTATTAGAGACACAGGTCGATATAACACATCATACATTATAATAATAAAAATACACTTTGATATAGCATAGTTTCAATGATACGTTTTATTTCACAGCTTTAGTCATCACTTCTACACTGCACAAATTAACTATCTAACTAAGTCTTCCAATCTTGTATGTAGCCAAAAAGTCTTTTTGATCTTGTTTTGAGAGCAATATACTATGCAAGCACAGAATGTGTAAGATTATTATTCTTGTTCTGAGAATATTTGTCTTTTTATTTCTTAGTCAGTAAATAGATCCTAAAACTATATATTTTTCACAGATAGTAAGCCGGATTATGTCAGATACTCTTTCATGACCACTTCCTAGCTTAGAAAACCTGTTTCAAGACCTCCAAGTAAGCATTCACACACACTCTGATCACAGTTGTAACATGTTTATTCACATTCATTTTAATGTCTAAGTACAGGAACATCACCAAGATAATATTTTGTCAGAACATATGTGGTGTTTTTGAAACTGACAGGGTAATATGATGTATGATCCACTAGCTTTTCAGCATCGATCACATTACATCTACTGGTGACAAAGGAAAACTCTGCATGGCTGAATTGAACATGTCCAACTCCATCTGTCCTGACAGAACAAGGTATTTTAACACACACTTAATTTCCATGGGTGCAACACCCTCAAGAATGATGTGCATTATGTCCTGTGGAGTTTGCCGAATGAGGTCAAAGGCTGGAAAATCAACCAGCTTGCTCCTTCTGTTTATACCATAGGTGGTTTTGAGGGCTGATTTCAAGAAGTCTGTGCTGGCCTTTTCTATTTCACGGCACTGTTGAATATGTTTTTCCATTGTCCTTTTTGTAAAGCTCTCTTCATTAAAATTAATTTGCATTTCCTCAAAAGTACATTCACAATGCCTACACTTACTGTATGCAAAACCAACTCCTTCCTTGAAACCAGCAAGCTCATGCTGCGCAAGTGTGTCACCACACACTGAAACTACAGCACCAAATAACTCAAATCCATCACTCTGTGTTTGGATTGTGACACCATTATACAGCAACTTTAAGTCTTCATTAATTCTTTGTAATACAAAATTAACACCACACTTGTCAATATCATCAACTTTTGGTATATCAAGGAGCCTGATTGCAGTCAGCTTTGACCTAAACTTGGGGTTTATGTTTCCTAAAGTAAAATAAACCATCAGTAATTTATTTACTGAAGCATGTGACCGAGAGGATTGCATATCTCTATTTCATTAGTGTATAAAATGATCTGTAAAGCAGAAGGTTACACTGAAAACAGTGGGTGGGATTTGAAAATGCTCCCATCAACAATATCATACAAAAATCCATCTTTGTGGCAACTCTGTGGCATGGTGCGGATCATATCAAAAATCCTAGAATTGGACAACAGCTGTTCAAGACTCTTAACCAGGGATATATAGTAAAAACTTCTGTTTTTAATTCCAAGAACTCTTGATTGTCCTTTCTTAACTTGACAAACCCTCTGAGACATAACTACCTCCTCTGGATTAACTGGGTTAAAAAGCCTCTGGATGGTGCTGTCTTGCATATATGTGGTGGCCATGAAGAAGGGATCTTGCAAATTGTCTAATGTTGTCAGTACTTCCTCTTGTAGCTGCTCCATGCTGTCTGAATGTCTTTCAAAGATCCTCTTCATTGTGTCCCTCAAGGTGCTCAGAAGAGTAGTTTGATATTGCTGGACTTCAGAAACAATGTTGTTGACGCTCCTCTGAAACACAGTCAAGAATGAAGTGTAAGATACATGATGCCATTGTTAAGACTCATTTGAAGATGGATCATACCAAAATGGTCACTGTCCTTGAACAATGTGGAGCATTTGCATATTCAAAATGACATCAAAATATGTCTCCCTTGTTGCTTGTAGTTACTGGAAAATGCTAACACTAATACTAATTGCATCCTAATAGCACCAGCATTACAACAATTAAAGCTAACATTGGGTTTTGAAAAATATTGAAATTGAGGATAAATATTTGGATCTGTTGTTACTCTGGCAGTGGAAATATGATGTGATAAAAATGGTCTCCTACTAAGCAGTTTACTGACCAAACACTCTATAGTGAATCATTTAAGAATATAGAGCATTTTTAACACTTGCTTTATAAAATCAAGTGTCCTACAGCAGGATAAACATGTTACCATAATGTTAACATTATAATAATGATGAAAATATTTACACTGGGTTATGTGCAATACCTGAGACAGGTGACATCTCTCCCTCACATTGATAGCAAATGCAGCTGCACGTCTAATATTTGCACTTGATGCACCAGCTCCTTCCTGTAAATATGTTGTGTTAATAATATACATTAATATACTATGTACATATAAGACTGGTTCACATCAAATGTTGAATAATATTATCGTACAAAATTGACAATATTGGACCTTACCTGATTATCAGGGTGTGGAATCTGATGACATGTAGGCTCTGGGTTCAACATTTCATTTGAGATGACAGGTGTGTTGACTTCACTGTTGGTCCTTTGCATTCCCCGTGTTTCAGTTGTCAGAAAAAACTGGGATGTCAAAATGTTCACTTCCAACCCGAGACAGATCACTTGTAGCTGATGTCATACATCCAGTAGGTGCGTTTCCAGTGACAAAATATACAGCATGTGTGCGTCTAATATGGTAGTAAAAGGAGTTGAAGACTCTGTATTCAGCAGTACAGCAAAAAAAAAAAAAACTCATCAGATGCTGGCTAACTTTGAACTAAAACTTGATTTATTCTGTTCTAGTGGAATCCAACATTGCCTTGTTCACAACCCACACTCTTCCCCTCACAGTCTGCACCACCTAAGAAGATGGGACAGGCCAGGAAAGGAAAACTCTGCATGGCTGAATTGAACATGTCCAACTCCATCTGTCCTGACAGAACAAGGTATTTTAACACACACTTAATTTCCATGGGTGCAACACTCTCAAGAATGATGTGCATTATGTCCTGTGGAGTTTGCCGAATGAGGTCAAAGGCTGGAAAATCAACCAGCTTGCTCCTTCTGTTTATACCATAGGTGGTTTTGAGGGCTGATTTCAAGAAGTCTGTGCTGGCCTTTTCTATTTCACGGCACTGATGAATATGTTTTTCCATTGTCCTTTTTGTAAAGCTCTCTTCATTAAAATTAATTTGCATTTCCTCAAAGGTACATTCACAATGCCTACACTTACTGTATGCAAAACCAACTCCTTCCTTGAAACCAGCAAGCTCATTATTATACAGCAACTTTAAGTCTTCATTAATTCTTTGTAATACAAAATCAACACCACACTTGTCAATATCATCAGCTTTTGCTATAGGAGGAGCCTGATTGCAGCCAGCTACGACCTAAACTTGGGGTTTATGTTTCCTAAAGTATAATAAACCATCAGTAATTTATTTACTGAAGCATGTGACCCAAGAGGATTGCAGATCTCTATTTCATCAGTGTATAAAATGATCTGTAAAGCAGAAGGATTCGCTGAAAACAGTGGGTGGGATTTGAAAATGCTCCCATCAACAATATCATACAAAAATCCATCTTTGTGGCAACTCTGTGGCATGGTGCGGATCATATCAAAAATCCTAGAATTGGACAACAGCTGTTCAAGACTCTTAACCAGGGATATATAGTAAAAACTTCTGTTTTTAATTCCAAGAACTCTTGATTGTCCTTTCTTAACTTGACAAACGCTCTGAGACATAATTACCTCCTCTGGATTAAAAAGCCTCTGGATGGTCCTGTCTTGCATATATGTGGTGGCCATGAAGGAGAAGGGATCTTGCAAATTGTCTAATGTTGTCAGTACTTCCTCTTGTAGCTGCTCCATGCTGTCTGAATGTCTTTCAAAGATCCTCTTCATTGTGTCCCTCAAGGTGTTTAGAAGAGTAGTTTGATATTGCTGGACTTCAGAAACAATGTTGTTGACGCTCCTCTGAAACACAGTCAAGAATGAAGTGTAAGATACATGATGCCATTGTTAAGACTCATTTGAAGATGGATCATACCAAAATGGTCACTGTCCTTGAACAATGTGGAGCATTTGCATATTCAAAATGACATCAAAATATGTCTCCCTTGTTGCTTGTAGTTACTGGAAAATGCTAACACTAATACTAGTTGCATCCTAATAGCACCAGCATTACAACAATTAAAGCTAACATTAAGTTTTGAAAAATATTGAAATTGAGGATAAATATGGGGCTGTTGTTACTCTGGCAGTGAGATATGATCGGATAAAAATGGTCTCCTACTAAGCAGTTTACTGACCAAACACTCTATAGTGAATCATTTAAGAATATAGAGCACCCATTCACACACACACTAATATATCTGGGAAACAAACAGGCACCAAAAACAACGTATGTAACTTTTAAAGTGATGATTATAATTGTTTACTCCTTATGTAAGCACCAAACCAACGTATGTATTTTTATAATGCTGATTGTTTACAGCTACTAATGTGTGTAACACTGTTACTGTGATAAATATTGAAATATTTATATTTAACATTTAATCTGTGTCTATAATAACCAGATCCTGAAATGTAGATGTGACATGAGTGACACGTGACCAGGGAGAAGATTTTGATGCAGACTCAATGCATATATATATGTGTGTGTGTGTGTGTGTGTGTGTGTGTGTGTGTGTGTGTACACATATATATACGTATACACACATGTATGTATAGATGTTCATGTGTAATGTACACGTTAGTGCTCTTTATTCAGAAACCCCCATGTCACATCTACATTTCAGGATCTGGTTATTATAGACACAGATTAAATGTTAAATATAAATATTTCAATATTTATCATCACAGTAACAGTGTTACACACATTAGTAGCTGGTAGCTGTAAACACTCAGCATTAGAGAAATACATAAGTTGGTTTGGTGCTTACATAAGGAGTAAACATTTATAATCATCACTTTAAAAGTTACATACGTTGTTTTTGGTGCCTGTTTGTTTCCCAGATATATTAGTGTGTGTGTGTGTGTGAATGGGTGTGTAAGAGGCATTAACTTAAAGGCGCTTTATGAAGTTCAGTCCCTTTCCTTGTATTAGTTTACCGGCAGATCTGCCCGAAACAATATGGCGGCGCCGTTTACGTACGATTCAGTGCTGAATGCTGCGTCTATGTATATATGTCTATGGTCGGGACTAGATTCTGCTGCGGTAAGTAGAAAATAACGTTATAAAAAATTATAAAGTTATACATTTTACAATTACGTTACAGTTTTACCCTTCACATTTACTCCACTCATCGCGAAAACTGCGGCCGTATCAATGAATAAATCAGCCTCTTCAATCTGAAATCCAGCTCGCTAATTTAGCTAATGTTAGATGACTTTGCAGGTTTGGCGCTACAACATGGTTAGAAATGTTTTCTTGTGCTTTTCTCCTGCGACTAATTAAAAACGTTGTTGATTTTTATCATGTGCTCTATGAATGTGGATATATTGAAAGCAACAGTAACGTGCTAGAAGGGTGCTAATACACATGAAGCAAGCAGGTGAGCGCAGCTCTGTGTGGATGAGAGGGAGGCCTGGTTAGCTAGGTGTGCTGAGCACGCTCTGTAAAAAAAGAAAATCATCGTGTTTTATTGATTTGACATGTGTTGTGGTGATTCAAACCACCCCGAATTCTGTAGACCTGATGTAGAGAAGAGAGATGTTTAGTTTAAAGAAGACAAAGACGAGTACTTCAGTTTCACCTGTTGCAAGAGGGAGAAGGCAGCTTTCAGTTTTTACAGACCCCGCGGTCTGTACACCTTCACGCTCTGCTGAGTTCTGGGGCTCTCTGGCTCCGGCTCGTTTTATTAATTCACACAAACGGACATACATCACACAGTCTAGGGCGTTTACATATTTGTTATTATCTTCATACAGGGTTATCTGCTGGGTGCAGCCGTTGCCTGGGTGTGGGTGTGGGTGTGTGTGTGTGCTCTTTTCTCAGGCCATCCTGACCTTGGTAGTATCAACATGTGGATTCAGATGTTTTGTAACAGTTTCTAGTACACCCTGTGCCCTGGTGCGATCTCTTGTTATGTTCACACACAGACCTCAGCACTCAGACACAAGCTGCAACTTCTGCAAAAACACTCTGGTTATACAACATTCTTAAAAGCAATAGTTCAACATAATCACACAGTTTAATATCTTTAAATGATTATTAGGCACTTCAGATAATATAATCCACACATAATTTAGATTAGAACTGTTTTGAATCTGTGAATGAAGGATATAGGAGAAAGTGTATTCATCATAGCCAAGGCTAGCTAAGCTGGAGTAGCTTTAAGGTGGTAAATGGTTGAATAATGACATTTAAGTTACTGTTTGCCCTATTGTTTGTCATTTCCACATATTGAATTTAGCCTGTGTCACTTTTGACAGCTGAAAGACTGAAAACCTGGTCTAGACTGATCTAACTTTACCTATCCATGACATGTGATGTTTTTTTGTGCCTTCCAGGATCAACCAAAAGGGCCTTAACATGGAGGAATTGGATGATGTTACTGTTTCAGTTCTAAATGGTATGTTTAGGTGTTGTCGCATATGCTAAATAATATTGATGTGTATTACCATTTAACTGAATTATTGATTATGCTTTTTTTTCTACTTAGATTTATTCATAGATAATAGATGAAATAACAGGCATTGCAATTTACTTTGTCAAGTTGATTAGTGTTAAGTATGTGTACATGTATGCGATTGCCCTACCTGTGTCTCGTTTCCTCATGTATCTGACCTCAGTGTTTTCCCGTTTTTGTCCTTTGTTGGTTCGTCTGTGTCCATGCTGTGAGTTCCTGTGGTGCCTCTGTGAGTTAATAAACTCTTTTTTTGTTTTACTGCACTAGTTTTCAGGGTCCAGTTCCCTGAACTGTAACATGTTGTTTCTAATTGTGTCTGTCATTAACCTTGTAATAATTATGTTTTCTTTCTGAGGATGAGAATGCCACTTTACCAGACAAAGCTGGCCCAGGTGAAACAGGAACTGTGTCATCACTTCAAAGATCACCTCCAGTATCCCCCCGCACATCCACTCCTGTGGTAAAGAAAACCCTACAGCTTCCTAGTCCTCCACAATATGTGATCTACACAGACACTGAGTTGGAACTAGCTCGTAAGCACCATTTTGAGATGGCCTGCACTGGTAGAGAGGGGGAATCTGCCATGTCCAAAGAGCTGAGATGCAGGCTGGTGAGGAACACTGTTACCAGCATGATTTCAATCTTGAGAGCAAGTCACCAAGGAGAGGAGCTCCGGTACCCTTCAAAGCATGAGGTCACCGCAATGGCTAAGAGTAGTGGAGTATTATCCCATGCTACAGGATAAAGATGAACCCATCAAACATGTCAGTGATGACAATTCTAGCCATATTATTTTCTTGAAAAGTTGTGTGATATTCAAATATTTTTCAATAAGTGACTTTCTTCACCACAGATGAGCATGTACAGTTGTCTTCAGAAGAGAATTCTGAATGTGAAGACCCCACAGAAGAGGCAGGGGCCCAGACCAGAGAGAAGCAGTTCAACCAAAAGACGTCACAATGACTTCTCTCCAAGTGACCAGGGAGAAGATTATGATGCAGACTCAAGTGGTGGATCAACAATTCTTTTGCCACCTGGGAGCAGTTCTGAAGACGACAGCTCAGGTGAGTGAAAGTAATTTTGGCAATAATGATGGACACGAAGGCTAGGTAATACAGTACATCACAGTTTTTTACATGATGATATATTACAGGTATCTAAACTTTACATTGAAGTCATGAATAGGCTTTCATGTATTGTGATGTTACAGTAGTTTTCATTTGTTCCAGTTTCCATTGTGTAAATACTGAAGCATAACAATCAAAATGTTATGTTTGCTGGCGGCATATCATTCAGATGTCCAATACCTGTTGCTGATTTGTATTTCCTTTTAGCGGACAAAGATAGTCTGATAACACAGGCCAGGCATTACAAGACTGTGCAGGAAATGTACAAGAAACCAAAACCCAACCAAGATGCTGTCTGCCAGATCCTTGACCTCGAGTTTCAAGCAAGAAGAGCCTTCATTGACAGTGCCATCCTGAAAGAAGAGAACAGACTAGCAAAGATTTTTGAGGCATATCCATGTTTCAGAGAGCTTCATCATGTAAGTGAAGCACTTGTTGTTTTTGGCTTATCCACAAAGCTAGCATCGTTGTAGATTTTAACACTTATTTGCATTGCAGGTGATGGATAAGCTGCGGCGGATACTGGATAAGGACGACAGCAAGTTCTTAGATGAAGTAAAGAAGAGATAGGCCGACATCTGCTCCATGGTGCAGTTCAGCGCCGGTCCTGGCCACATTTGCGCCCTGAATGTGAATGTGATTAGGGCATTCCTGCAAAAGAGAGCCTCACTCTCAGTGAACCTACCCTGAATAAATAAAGGTTTTAAAAAAAACAACTCATCAGATGCTGGCTAACTTTGAACTAAAACTTGATTTATTCTGTTCTAGTGGAATCCAACATTGCCTTGTTCAGGGCACTACCCACACTCACAGTCTGCGCCACCTAAAAACCGTTGCTGTGATTAAAGATTGAGATTATGCCACCAATAATGATTTCTAAACTCTTCCTAAGTTAAAATGTTAGTGCTTTGTTTAAAAATGAATAGGAACATGTTTTCTTTAAATTATTCAAGGTCTGAATACACTGCATCTTTTTTGTTATTTTTACCAGTTGTCAATTTCTACAAATAAATGCTCTAAATGGCAATATTTTGAAATTTTTGAAATTTTGTCATCACTTGAAAGAAAAATACCTATAAATAGTAAAACCAGAAAAACTGATAATTTTGTAGTAGTCTAAGATGTACATAATGGTGTTAAAAAATCTCAGTTCACTTGCCCAAGCAGTTTTTCAGTTTTTTAGTATACCCTGAAGAAACTTCTGTTTTTTGTTTTCTTCTCCAGCCAACAGAAGAGCCGGCCATCTACCTCCAGAAGAGAACACTCTTCAGCCCTGTTTTGGTCTTTGATGGGTCCCGCTGTCTTCTGGCAATTGGAAACACTCCTGTCACTACATTTGCCAAAGAAGAACTTGGTGAAGGTTTGATGTATCTGATGGGTTATTACTACACCCTGCATTTCACCTATTATAGGGGGGCGTCTCTTCTCTCTGTCATTCAGACAGAATTCTTACAGGACAGTATCCACGAGCGAGACACCACAGGCTCGTACAAAAGAGCTATGGCAGAGTGGAATGCTTTCATTAATTAAATAGAGCTGTTCAGGCTTGGAGGGGGGTGTACAAAACTCAAGCCCCTGTGTTTTTTTGAAGTTTTACACATACTGAAGACTTGCTGTCTATTTTTGTTCATGAAAAGTATTTTTTTTGTCTCATATTTAAAATGTTATCAAAGATAATGAGGTTATAGCCTCTGTTACCTCTGAGTGTTTCAGAGGTTCTTTTTTTGCAAACATTATGTTAGAATGATTGTAATTACTGTAAGGAATCCAGCTATTCTGCAAGCACTTCAAATAAATGTTGTTAACAATATTCTCTGTGTATGATTTTAAATGTATTGATTTAAGATAAAAGCTAATCATAACTCTTGAATTAAGAAGAATCATCTTGTTAAGTTGCTCTTGATTTAGGTTTTTTTCACTCAATTTAAGTAAGAAACAAAAATTGAAATAAGAATTGAAAAGCTAGTTCTGAGATTATTTAGCTTGCATACAGTACTTGGAATGAGTGTTTCACCCCTTTTTAAAAGATATTTCTCACTTGCTTATTTTTTCTTGTTTTAAGAAATCTTACCAAGTGTGATTATCTTACTGCACTGGCAGAATTTTTCAATTAATTTTAGTCTATAGATGTCTAAAGATGCCCATGTACAGACACCAACTCCTCAGCGTGACTGGAGAAATCCTGTGCATTGATGGTACTAGAAAAGTATGTATAAAGTACTTGTGATCATATATATATATGATATATGATATATATATATGATATATATATATATATATATTATTGCAAGAATACTGGGTGAAGACGGGTACTGTGGTCATTTACATAGTTTTCTCTGGTCTCAAACTTGAGAGTGATTAACAGTAGCCTCAGTCTGTTAAAATCAAAGGCCCGTCCAACAACAACAACAACCCAATCAGGTCAAAATCCACAGCTACCCAGCAGATGGGTTATGAAAATAACCTAACATTTTTTAGTGTGTATGCGTTACAGGAGACTGCTTTGGTGATTGAGTCCATCATTGCCGAGTTCAGGGGACCAGCAGGCCTTGACATCGATGGAATCCACCTGTTCAAGTCGACAGAGGCAGTTGATGCTCACTGGACAATTGCGAGCAAGCATCTCTGTTGCATGCAGGTGGGTTAATGTCTTTGCAGTCATCGTGTTTCATTATAAAACCGTTCAAACTTGTATAGCAACATTTTAAAGGACACAATAATAAATAAGGACCTTGTAATATGTTGTGCTTTACAGGATCCCCCTGGCGTACAGCTGTATGTTTCTGTGAAGGTGGTGGTGCTGAATGGCGTTTGGCTGAACAAGTACAGGTGCCTGCGAGGCAGTAATTATCTGGAGGGGTTGCACGCACACCTGTTCAATGCCATTCCTTCACAGAGATGAGGGATTATGCCATTCCAAGTAAGTAATTAAAATATAATATTTATACATATAAAGCTTTCTTAGAGACACAGGTCGATATAACACATCATACATTATAATAATAAAAAAAACACTTTGATATATCATAGTTTCAATGATACGTTTTATTTCACAGCTTTAGTCATCACTTCTAAGCCCGTACAATAACAGTCAAAATGGTCATGTGTTTCAGGTATACTTGATAACCTTTGCTGTGCAGTATGCCATGTGCCAGTCCACCAGCTTCACTGCTAGGGACTACTATGTGCAGAAAGTTACAGTACTTAATCACACACTTCAAAAGTAGTAGTACCCATGAAGCAAGGTTATCCTTAGTAATCCATAGTTTTTCATGCATAGTCTAGGAATGATAATGAACATAGTATAAAGTTAACTTTTAAAGCATGAAGCCAAGAAACCATGCATATTATTGAAGGAATCCACAGGTGGTGGTTGTAACTACACAGACACATTTGTGATCAATACAATTATATGTTTGCAGTTGAGGAAGGGAGGTCACGTGAGGAAGAGTCGGAGGAGTCGGCTGAACAAGAACAGGGTGAAGATGAAGAGATGGCAGACGAGGGTCTTGGCATGTCTTCAGAGTCAGAGGAGGATCCTATTGACAGCGTCTGTAGGAAGCATGCTGTCCTCACCCAGGCAGAACAGGTGGAGGAGGAGGATAGTCCTGCTCTGCAAGATGTGCTCATGAGCCAGAGACATCTGCATCTGCCAGGAATAGAGGAATGGAGGCACTGGCAGACAACAGCGACCTTCACCTAGTGCCAGTGGACCTCAGGCAGAAGATCACCACCACCGCCAGCTCTCTGCACAAGCACAAGACCACCGCTCGATTCGTTAAACAGTACGAATCCATGTGGGGCTACACACTGTTTGGTCGGTGCCTTGGGGCTGACTCACCCGAGACCACAGCAGCCCAGAAGACCAAGTTTGGTTGGATGAAGTACCCTCAGGTGGCACAGGTGACGGAGGGCAGTCGTCTGCTCTACCTCCTCCTCAAAATGCTCAAAAACCGAGCGCCGGCCAATCAGCTCTCCTCCCCCAGCAAGGTCACAGCTTCTCTGAAGGGGCAGTATAAATGGATTGTAGACCGACTCTGAGACGAACCCATCCTTGGCGGTTAGGGTTAGGGTTCTTGACCTTCACTGCAAAGGAGGAGAAAAGGACCAACTACAGGGCAACAGTAATGCCAAAGGTAACGTCTCACCTGAAAGTGCTGTCGGAGACACTGTTTCCAGAGGCTCCTGTGCTGCCAACATCCCTACTACTACCAGATCGACCTCAAGTACAGTACCAGCACCTTCATCACAAGGCTGGAAAAAGGCGTGGTGAGAAGCGGAGGTAAGTTGTCATAAGCACTTCATTTTACCTGTCAGCTGTGAAAAGCAAATAGCACACAGCATATACTCATCATCACGTGTGTGTTTTATATTTCTAGGTTATTTGTTGAAGAGCCAGAACCAACTCCTGTGGACCGGCCCATTCTGCCAAAGCCTACCTTGTCCACCTACATTCAGCCAAAGCCTGCTGCGTCCACCTACGAACCACCCGCGGTGTCGGCAGCACCCGTACTCCTGGTTCTTCCTGCACAGCCACAGGCTCCCTCCATCATATTTCATGGACCATCATGCAGTCAGAGCTTTGTACCTGTAGCAAATCCCCCTGCACCAACAATAAAGCCCTACATGCCAAATAAGTCCTTGCAGCCATGTGGGGCTTGCCATGTGCATCAGTGTGGTGGAAAGGGTAGAGGTACACACCCTCCAAGGCACAAAGCAGCTGGAAGCATCCAGAAAATCTTTTTCCTATTTGCCCATCAACTAGGAAATCCACCACCTCTGAATTTGAAGATGTTGTTATGACAGTTTTAAAACACGGACAAAGTGTGGTGGATTGTACAGTGGGAAAAGAGGAAAAACAATTAAATTACCTGTTGACTGTACACCTGTGTGATGCCACTTCTCCTGTGCCATCTGTAAGAGGGACAGAGAAAAAGGGGTTTGTTGAGTGTTTCATATATTTAAAGTTTCCAAAGTGTTTTAGCTGGAGCTATACAGTCTTTATTTTAAAAATGCCTTGTCTGTTTTTTTTATTTTATATTGTGTGTAAAAATGCACTTTGTAGTATTTCTTTCATACAAACAGGTCTATATCAGGTCTATTTCCAATATCCTCCAAAATCGAACCTGTTTCAATCCTACACCATCAGTTTACATACCCTTTATTGTTAGTTTATGTTCAGTTAATCTGTATTTTTGTCATACATGTCCTCGTGCTGTGTGTATGTCTTTGTCAGCTTCATGTCCTTGTGATGTTTGTATGTCTTTGTCAGGTCCATATTTAACTAAATGTTTGCAAATGTTAGTCTCTCGTCTTGTCTCGTCATCTCACTCGTGGCCTGAACCTTGTCATGGTGAGTGAGCTTTAAAACTAATCAGGTCTTGTCTACTTGTATTTGTCTGTCATAAAAATCATGTATCTGTGCCCCATACATGGAATTTGAGTGCATATGTAGTAAATGGAAAATGTTGATGTTGAAACCTTTACATTGGGTTCTTTGCACATTTTGAATGCATTTTAAACACCAAACACATTCTAGTTAAAGAATAAAATAATATAAATAAAAGTGTTTCAAGTGTTTGGAGTCTCTGTATGCTTGGGTTTCAGGAAAAAAAGAGGAGGGTGGGACATGTCAAAAATGATTGTAGGTCAAACACCTAGGGTAGAAGCACTAAGAAAATAGTTTTACCAACATCCAATTTATTAGGCTAATCATGGGCTTCATGGTAAGTAGGATGGTGGGGCCTATCTCATGTACGCCAAACGTGGTCTGACGTCTCCAAGTCGGACGTGAGAAACAGCCCTGAGAAGTGTCATTTTGATAGATAAATCATCACAAAACGCAAGGATTCCGTTTGGACATGTATCTTCTTTTGCCTGCGTTAAACCACATCCCCATGGTGCATCAGTGGCCTTTTGATTTAGTTTGGTTTAAAGTTTCATTTGTTTTTTATGGACAAATGGCCACTACAATCAAGTAAAAAACCCAGGCTTGGATTCAAAGGAAGGATCTTTCATCATTGGACAGATTGGACCTTTTTGGACATATCCAATGGTCCAATCTGTCCAATGATGAAAGATCATCAGTCCATAGACTGATGATCTTTCATCATAAGATAAACTCTGTAAAACCACACTCCCAGTTTTCATGGACATCCTCGACCGCATTAGCTCGCATTAAAGCCCAGGACGAAAAGGCAGCACTGATGCAGCGCGTTGCTGTGCTCAAAAGGAAACATTTAATCGAAGATAAAGAGGAAAAACTGAAAGTACAACTGGCTGCAACAAGTGCAAAACTTAATGTTCTGGAGATTAATTCATCTGTGTGTGGCTCAAAACGTTCAGACGGGAGGAACTCTTATTTTGAAACGAACATTTGTCAAAGAGCAAATGTATTGAATCCTGATGCTAACATGTTTGTACCAGTAACTTTGGATAAAAAGGTGAATGTTACTGATGTGCCTGTCATACCTCAACCACAAGCTGTTATGCCTAAAAAAAGCAGAGAAACACGAACGGATGGGACATTTTTGGATTTTGGTCAATCAGTGCATCATTGCATCGGCTGCTGATCAAGATCAAGCAGGACTACACCCTCAATATCATGCTCTGACAAATGGTTCTCACGATGCTGATCATCAGTCCATAGACTGATGATCAGCATGGATTGTTTTGTTCAACACGTTTTGTAACATCTTCGACATCAGCGCGACACGGCTTGTGGCTCAGATAAGCAAAAGTGCTGCTCAGCCTATCCCCACAAGAAACTTGTATGGATACTACTGCTGTATTGGACAACAGCCAAACAAGTGGAGTTTGGAAGTTAATATTTCATGTCAAATCGGAAAAGTTTGAACGGCGCTGAATAGTCGGCGCTAATAGTACGTCAACATTACGCACACTTTACGCATAGCTCTCAGCAGCTTCCATTCATAAAATTGCTTAGTGTGTGGTGCTGTGAGTGTGATGAAATGGATCTGATCAGCCAATAATTCAATTGTTTTTGCTTTGTTTTATCCATTTTGGGTTTTGATTGCTGCACAACAAGCAGTTTTGAAAAACTCAAAATGTCTGATGATACACTGAAAGAGGCTGAATTGGTGTCAGCTAAAAGTACATTTAAACTCAGATCTAGATGATTGTGTTTCTATATAGAAATGAGCCAGGAAAAAAGGAGTGTAAAGTTCAAACAAGCAAAAAAGTCTGTGGAAAAAATCACTGTGTTAATTGAATGAAATGATAATGTCGATTCTGTGAACTTGGAGCTTGCAAATCTTATCCAGTGTTGTCAAGACGCAAAAGAGCGGCATCTTTCTTTAATAAACTTACCTTTGCCACAAGATGAAATTAAAAGACAATGTGAATACTTCGAGGCAAAGATGAAAAAGTTGAATGATTTCACTGAAACAAACGGAAATGTTGAATCTCCTGATGATCAAGGTGTCACTGATGAAATAAATCCTGACAATAGGGCTTCCAATGTGTCAAGTGTAAAGATAAACTCTGTAAAACCACACTCCCAGTTATCATGGACATCCTCGACCGCATCAGCTCGCATTAAAGCCCAGGACGAAAAGGCAGCACTGATGCAGCGCGTTGCTGTGCTCAAAAGGAAACATTTAATCGAAGATAAAGAGGAAAAACTGAAAGTACAACTGGCTGCAACAAGTGCAAAACTTAATGTTCTGGAGATTAATTCATCTGTGTGTGGCTCAAAACGTTCAGACGGGAGGAACTCTTATTTTGAAAAGAACATTTGTCAAAGAGCAAATGTATTGAATCCTGATGCTAACATGTTTGTACCAGTAACTTTGGATAAAAAGGTAAATGTTACTGATGTGCCTGTCATACCTCAACCACAAGCTGTTATGCCTAAAAAAAGCAGAGAAACACGAAGGGATGGGACATTTTTGGATTTTGGTCAATCAGTGCATCATTGCATCGGCTGCTGATCAAGATCAAGCAGGACTACACCCTCAATATCATGCTCTGACAAATGGTTCTCACGATGAAATTGTAAACATTATGCAGAGACAAAATGACATCGCTGCTTTGCTGGCTCAACAAAATCTAAGCTCTGTCCTTATAATAATATAATAATATCCTCTGCTGCCAAAAGGGAACATTTAATCGAAGATAAAGAGGAAAAACTGAAAGTACAACTGGCTGCAACAAGTGCAAAACTTAATGTTCTGGAGATTAATTCATCTGTGTGTGGCTCAAAACGTTCAGACGGGAGGAACTCTTATTTTGAAAAGAAAATTTGTCAAAGTGCAAATGTATTGAATCCTGATGCTAACATGTTTGTACCAGTAACTTTGGATAAAAAGGTAAATGTTACTGATGTGCCTGTCATACCTCAACCACAAGCTGTTATGCCTAAAAAAAGCAGAGAAACACGAAGGAATGGGACATTTTTGGATTTTGGTCAATCAGTGCATCATTGCATCGGCTGCTGATCAAGATCAAGCAGGACTACACCCTCAATATCATGCTCTGACAAATGGTTCTCACGATGCTGATCATCAGTCCATAGACTGATGATCAGCATGGATTGTTTTGTTCAACACGTTTTGTAACATCTTCGACATCAGCGCGACACGGCTTGTGGCTCAGATAAGCAAAAGTGCTGCTCAGCCTATCCCCACAAGAAACTTGTATGGATACTACTGCTGTATTGGACAACAGCCAAACAAGTGGAGTTTGGAAGTTAGTATTTCATGTCAAATCGGAAAAGTTTGAACGGCGCTGAATAGTCGGCGCTAATAGTACGTCAACATTACGCACACTTTACGCATAGCTCTCAGCAGCTTCCATTCATAAAATTGCTTAGTGTGTGGTGCTGTGAGTGTGATGAAATGGATCTGATCAGCCAATAATTCAATTGTTTTTGCTTTGTTTTATCCATTTTGGGTTTTGATTGCTGCACAACAAGCAGTTTTGAAAAACTCAAAATGTCTGATGATACACTGAAAGAGGCTGAATTGGTGTCAGCTAAAAGGACATTTAAACTCAGATCTAAATGATTGTGTTTCTATATAGAAATGAGCCAGGAAAAAAGGAGTGTAAAGTTCAAACAAGCAAAAAAGTCTGTGGAAAAAATCACTGTGTTAATTGAATGAAATGATAATGTCGATTCTGTGAACTTGGAGCTTGCAAATCTTATCCAGTGTTGTCAAGACGCAAAAGAGCGGCATCTTTCTTTAATAAACTTACCTTTGCCACAAGATGAAATTAAAAGACAATGTGAATACTTCGAGGCAAAGATGAAAAAGTTGAATGATTTCACTGAAACAAACGGAAATGTTGAATCTCCTGATGATCAAGGTGTCACTGATGAAATAAATCCTGACAATAGGGCTTCCAATGTGTCAAGTGTAAAGATAAACTCTGTAAAACCACACTCCCAGTTATCATGGACATCCTCGACCGCATCAGCTCGCATTAAAGCCCAGGACGAAAAGGCAGCACTGATGCAGCGCGTTGCTGTGCTCAAAAGGAAACATTTAATCGAAGATAAAGAGGAAAAACTGAAAGTACAACTGGCTGCAACAAGTGCAAAACTTAATGTTCTGGAGATTAATTCATCTGTGTGTGGCTCAAAACGTTCAGACGGGAGGAACTCTTATTTTGAAAAGAACATTTGTCAAAGAGCAAATGTATTGAATCCTGATGCTAACATGTTTGTACCAGTAACTTTGGATAAAAAGGTAAATGTTACTGATGTGCCTGTCATACCTCAACCACAAGCTGTTATGCCTAAAAAAAGCAGAGAAACACGAAGGGATGGGACATTTTTGGATTTTGGTCAATCAGTGCATCATTGCATCGGCTGCTGATCAAGATCAAGCAGGACTACACCCTCAATATCATGCTCTGACAAATGGTTCTCACGATGCTGATCATCAGTCCATAGACTGATGATCAGCATGGATTGTTTTGTTCAACACGTTTTGTAACATCTTCGACATCAGCGCGACACGGCTTGTGGCTCAGATAAGCAAAAGTGCTGCTCAGCCTATCCCCACAAGAAACTTGTATGGATACTACTGCTGTATTGGACAACAGCCAAACAAGTGGAGTTTGGAAGTTAGTATTTCATGTCAAATCGGAAAAGTTTGAACGGCACTGAATAGTCGGCGCTAATAGTACGTCAACATTACGCACACTTTACGCATAGTTCTCAGCAGCTTCTATTCATAAAATTGCTTAGTGTGTGGTGCTGTGAGTGTGATGAAATGGATCTGATCAGCCAATAATTCAAATGTTTTGCTTTGTTTTATCCATTTTGGGTTTTGATTGCTGCACAACAAGCAGTTTTGAAAAACTCAAAATGTCTGATGATACACTGAAAGAGGCTGAATTGGTGCCAGCTAAAAGGACATTTAAACTCAGATCTAAATGATTGTGTTTCTATATAGAAATGAGCCAGGAAAAAAGGAGTGTAAAGTTCAGACAAGCAAAAAAGTCTGTGGAAAAAATCACTGTGTTAATGGAATCAAATGATAATGTCGATTCTGTGAACTTGGAGCTTGCAAATCTTATCCAGTGTTGTCAAGACGCAAAAGAGCGGCATCTTTCTTTAATAAACTTACCTTTGCCACAAGATGAAATTAAAAGACAATGTGAATACTTCGAGGCAAAGATGAAAAAGTTGAATGATTTCACTGAAACAAACGGAAATGTTGAATCTCCTGATGATCAAGGTGTCACTGATGAAATAAATCCTGACAATAGGGCTTTCAATGTGTCAAGTGTAAAGATAAACTCTGTAAAACCACACTCCCAGTTATCATGGACATCCTCGACCGCATCAGCTCGCATTAAAGCCCAGGACGAAAAGGCAGCGCTGATGCAGCGCGTTGCTGCGCTCAAAAGGAAACATTTAATCGAAGATAAAGAGGAAAAACTGAAAGTACAACGGGCTGCAACAAGTGCAAAACGTAATGTTCTGGAGATTAATTCATCTGTGTGTGGCTCAAAACGTTCAGACGGGAGGAACTCTTATTTTGAAAAGAACATTTGTCAAAGAGCAAATGTATTGAATCCTGATGCTAACATGTTTGTACCAGTAACTTTGGATAAAAAGGTAAATGTTACTGATGTGCCTGTCATACCTCAACCACAAGCTGTTATGCCTAAAAAAAGCAGAGAAACACGAAGGGATGGGACATTTTTGGATTTTGGTCAATCAGTGCATCATTGCATCGGCTGCTGATCAAGATCAAGCAGGACTACACCCTCAATATCATGCTCTGACAAATGGTTCTCACGATGAAATTGTAAACATTATGCAGAGACAAAATGACATCGCTGCTTTGCTGGCTCAACAAAATCTAAGCTCTGTCCTTATAATAATATAATAATATCCTCTGCTGCCAAAAGGGAACATTTAATCGAAGATAAAGAGGAAAAACTGAAAGTACAACTGGCTGCAACAAGTGCAAAACTTAATGTTCTGGAGATTAATTCATCTGTGTGTGGCTCAAAACGTTCAGACGGGAGGAACTCTTATTTTGAAAAGAAAATTTGTCAAAGTGCAAATGTATTGAATCCTGATGCTAACATGTTTGTACCAGTAACTTTGGATAAAAAGGTAAATGTTACTGATGTGCCTGTCATACCTCAACCACAAGCTGTTATGCCTAAAAAAAGCAGAGAAACACGAAGGGATGGGACATTTTTGGATTTTGGTCAATCAGTGCATCATTGCATCGGCTGCTGATCAAGATCAAGCAGGACTACACCCTCAATATCATGCTCTGACAAATGGTTCTCACGATGAAATTGTAAACATTATGCAGAGACAAAATGACATCGCTGCTTTGCTGGCTCAACAAAATCTAAGCTCTGTCCTTATAATAATATAATAATATCCTCTGCTGCCAAAAGGGAACATTTAATCGAAGATAAAGAGGAAAAACTGAAAGTACAACTGGCTGCAACAAGTGCAAAACTTAATGTTCTGGAGATTAATTCATCTGTGTGTGGCTCAAAACGTTCAGACGGGAGGAACTCTTATTTTGAAAAGAACATTTGTCAAAGAGCAAATGTATTGAATCCTGATGCTAACATGTTTGTACCAGTAACTTTGGATAAAAAGGTAAATGTTACTGATGTGCCTGTCATACCTCAACCACAAGCTGTTATGCCTAAAAAAAGCAGAGAAACACGAAGGGATGGGACATTTTTGGATTTTGGTCAATCAGTGCATCATTGCATCGGCTGCTGATCAAGATCAAGCAGGACTACACCCTCAATATCATGCTCTGACAAATGGTTCTCACGATGCTGATCATCAGTCCATATACTGATGATCAGCATGGATTGTTTTGTTCAACACGTTTTGTAACATCTTCGACATCAGCGCGACACGGCTTGTGGCTCAGATAAGCAAAAGTGCTGCTCAGCCTATCCCCACAAGAAACTTGTATGGATACTACTGCTGTATTGGACAACAGCCAAACAAGTGGAGTTTGGAAGTTAGTATTTCATGTCAAATCGGAAAAGTTTGAACGGCGCTGAATAGTCGGCGCTAATAGTACGTCAACATTACGCACACTTTACGCATAGCTCTCAGCAGCTTCCATTCATAAAATTGCTTAGTGTGTGGTGCTGTGAGTGTGATGAAATGGATCTGATCAGCCAATAATTCAATTGTTTTTGCTTTGTTTTATCCATTTTGGGTTTTGATTGCTGCACAACAAGCAGTTTTGAAAAACTCAAAATGTCTGATGATACACTGAAAGAGGCTGAATTGGTGCCAGCTAAAAGGACATTTAAACTCAGATCTAAATGATTGTGTTTCTATATAGAAATGAGCCAGGAAAAAAGGAGTGTAAAGTTCAAACAAGCAAAAAAGTCTGTGGAAAAAATCACTGTGTTAATGGAATCAAATGATAATGTCGATTCTGTGAACTTGGAGCTTGCAAATCTTATCCAGTGTTGTCAAGACGCAAAAGAGCGGCATCTTTCTTTAATAAACTTACCTTTGCCACACGATGAAATTAAAAGACAATGTGAATACTTCGAGGCAAAGATGAAAAAGTTGAATGATTTCACTGAAACAAACGGAAATGTTGAATCTCCTGATGATCAAGGTGTCACTGATGAAATAAATCCTGACAATAGGGCTTCCAATGTGTCAAGTGTAAAGATAAACTCTGTAAAACCACACTCCCAGTTATCATGGACATCCTCGACCGCATCAGCTCGCATTAAAGCCCAGGACGAAAAGGCAGCGCTGATGCAGCGCGTTGCTGCGCTCAAAGGGGAACATTTAATCGAAGATAAAGAGGAAAAACTGAAAGTACAACGGGCTGCAACAAGTGCAAAACGTAATGTTCTCGAGATTAATTCATCTGTGTGTGGCTCAAAACGTTCAGACGGGAGGAACTCTTATTTTGAAAAGAACATTTGTCAAAGAGCAAATGTATTGAATCCTGATGCTAACATGTTTGTACCAGTAACTTTGGATAAAAAGGTAAATGTTACTGATGTGCCTGTCATACCTCAACCACAAGCTGTTATGCCTAAAAAAAGCAGAGAAACACGAAGGGATGGGACATTTTTGGATTTTGGTCAATCAGTGCATCATTGCATCGGCTGCTGATCAAGATCAAGCAGGACTACACCCTCAATATCATGCTCTGACAAATGGTTCTCACGATGAAATTGTAAACATTATGCAGAGACAAAATGACATCGCTGCTTTGCTGGCTCAACAAAATCTAAGCTCTGTCCTTATAATAATATAATAATATCCTCTGCTGCCAAAAGGGAACATTTAATCGAAGATAAAGAGGAAAAACTGAAAGTACAACTGGCTGCAACAAGTGCAAAACTTAATGTTCTGGAGATTAATTCATCTGTGTGTGGCTCAAAACGTTCAGACGGGAGGAACTCTTATTTTGAAAAGAAAATTTGTCAAAGTGCAAATGTATTGAATCCTGATGCTAACATGTTTGTACCAGTAATTTTGGATAAAAAGGTAAATGTTACTGATGTGCCTGTCATACCTCAACCACAAGCTGTTATGCCTAAAAAAAGCAGAGAAACACGAAGGAATGGGACATTTTTGGATTTTGGTCAATCAGTGCATCATTGCATCGGCTGCTGATCAAGATCAAGCAGGACTACACCCTCAATATCATGCTCTGACAAATGGTTCTCACGATGCTGATCATCAGTCCATAGACTGATGATCAGCATGGATTGTTTTGTTCAACACGTTTTGTAACATCTTCGACATCAGCGCGACACGGCTTGTGGCTCAGATAAGCAAAAGTGCTGCTCAGCCTATCCCCACAAGAAACTTGTATGGATACTACTGCTGTATTGGACAACAGCCAAACAAGTGGAGTTTGGAAGTTAGTATTTCATGTCAAATCGGAAAAGTTTGAACGGCACTGAATAGTCGACGCTAATAGTACGTCAACATTACGCACACTTTACGCATAGCTCTCAGCAGCTTCCATTCATAAAATTGCTTAGTGTGTGGTGCTGTGAGTGTGATGAAATGGATCTGATCAGCCAATAATTCAAATGTTTTGCTTTGTTTTATCCATTTTGGGTTTTGATTGCTGCACAACAAGCAGTTTTGAAAAACTCAAAATGTCTGATGATACACTGAAAGAGGCTGAATTGGTGCCAGCTAAAAGGACATTTAAACTCAGATCTAAATGATTGTGTTTCTATATAGAAATGAGCCAGGAAAAAAGGAGTGTAAAGTTCAGACAAGCAAAAAAGTCTGTGGAAAAAATCACTGTGTTAATGGAATCAAATGATAATGTCGATTCTGTGAACTTGGAGCTTGCAAATCTTATCCAGTGTTGTCAAGACGCAAAAGAGCGGCATCTTTCTTTAATAAACTTACCTTTGCCACAAGATGAAATTAAAAGACAATGTGAATACTTCGAGGCAAAGATGAAAAAGTTGAATGATTTCACTGAAACAAACGGAAATGTTGAATCTCCTGATGATCAAGGTGTCACTGATGAAATAAATCCTGACAATAGGGCTTTCAATGTGTCAAGTGTAAAGATAAACTCTGTAAAACCACACTCCCAGTTATCATGGACATCCTCGACCGCATCAGCTCGCATTAAAGCCCAGGACGAAAAGGCAGCGCTGATGCAGCGCGTTGCTGCGCTCAAAAGGAAACATTTAATCGAAGATAAAGAGGAAAAACTGAAAGTACAACGGGCTGCAACAAGTGCAAAACGTAATGTTCTGGAGATTAATTCATCTGTGTGTGGCTCAAAACGTTCAGACGGGAGGAAGTCTTATTTTGATAAGAACATTTGTCAAAGAGCAAATGTATTGAATCCTGATGCTAACATGTTTGTACCAGTAACTTTGGATAAAAAGGTAAATGTTACTGATGTGCCTGTCATACCTCAACCACAAGCTGTTATGCCTAAAAAAAGCAGAGAAACACGAAGGGATGGGACATTTTTGGATTTTGGTCAATCAGTGCATCATTGCATCGGCTGCTGATCAAGATCAAGCAGGACTACACCCTCAATATCATGCTCTGACAAATGGTTCTCACGATGCTGATCATCAGTCCATAGACTGATGATCAGCATGGATTGTTTTGTTCAACACGTTTTGTAACATCTTCGACATCAGCGCGACACGGCTTGTGGCTCAGATAAGCAAAAGTGCTGCTCAGCCTATCCCCACAAGAAACTTGTATGGATACTACTGCTGTATTGGACAACAGCCAAACAAGTGGAGTTTGGAAGTTAGTATTTCATGTCAAATCGGAAAAGTTTGAACGGCACTGAATAGTCGACGCTAATAGTACGTCAACATTACGCACACTTTACGCATAGCTCTCAGCAGCTTCCATTCATAAAATTGCTTAGTGTGTGGTGCTGTGAGTGTGATGAAATGGATCTGATCAGCCAATAATTCAAATGTTTTGCTTTGTTTTATCCATTTTGGGTTTTGATTGCTGCACAACAAGCAGTTTTGAAAAACTCAAAATGTCTGATGATACACTGAAAGAGGCTGAATTGGTGCCAGCTAAAAGGACATTTAAACTCAGATCTAAATGATTGTGTTTCTATATAGAAATGAGCCAGGAAAAAAGGAGTGTAAAGTTCAAACAAGCAAAAAAGTCTGTGGAAAAAATCACTGTGTTAATGGAATCAAATGATAATGTCGATTCTGTGAACTTGGAGCTTGCAAATCTTATCCAGTGTTGTCAAGACGCAAAAGAGCGGCATCTTTCTTTAATAAACTTACCTTTGCCACAAGATGAAATTAAAAGACAATGTGAATACTTCGAGGCAAAGATGAAAAAGTTGAATGATTTCACTGAAACAAACGGAAATGTTGAATCTCCTGATGATCAAGGTGTCACTGATGAAATAAATCCTGACAATAGGGCTTCCAATGTGTCAAGTGTAAAGATAAACTCTGTAAAACCACACTCCCAGTTATCATGGACATCCTCGACCGCATCAGCTCGCATTAAAGCCCAGGACGAAAAGGCAGCACTGATGCAGCGCGTTGCTGCGCTCAAAAGGAAACATTTAATCGAAGATAAAGAGGAAAAACTGAAAGTACAACGGGCTGCAACAAGTGCAAAACGTAATGTTCTCGAGATTAATTCATCTGTGTGTGGCTCAAAACGTTCAGACGGGAGGAACTCTTATTTTGAAAAGAACATTTGTCAAAGAGCAAATGTATTGAATCCTGATGCTAACATGTTTGTACCTAGTAACTTTGGATAAAAAGGTAAATGTTACTGATGTGCCTGTCATACCTCAACCACAAGCTGTTATGCCTAAAAAAAGCAGAGAAACACGAAGGGATGGGACATTTTTGGATTTTGGTCAATCAGTGCATCATTGCATCGGCTGCTGATCAAGATCAAGCAGGACTACACCCTCAATATCATGCTCTGACAAATGGTTCTCACGATGAAATTGTAAACATTATGCAGAGACAAAATGACATCGCTGCTTTGCTGGCTCAACAAAATCTAAGCTCTGTCCTTATAATAATATAATAATATCCTCTGCTGCCAACGGGAGGAGCCAGCCACACCCCCTGCAACACACAAGCTCTGCAGGGAAACAGAAATGGAAGGGGGAAACAGAAAGAGCACACACAGAAAAAATACAACAACCAAGACATAATAAACTCAACCTCCCCTTACACTTTGTCCATTTACATATTGTTTGATCACAGTTGTCTTACTTTATAAAAGTGCTCCATTTCATTTTCTCGGGTCAACTCAGTGGCTCAGATGCACTCTGTGTCTGTAAGTACTCCAGTATGCTGGCATGCTTTAGGATAAACACACACCACCACAGCAAACATCTGAGCTGGACTCAGTGACTTCTTTGAGAATACCTAGAAAAAAACATGAACAAATATTTAGATTATCAGACTGTATCATAAACAAGGACAAATAAAGCAAATCTCCAAACACCAATGTCTACCAAACTCATGACTTAAAATCCTACAACCTACAATTCGGAAAATACAAGGCACTGCATAGAATTCACTTCACTGGGCAAAGGATGTTTAAAATGTGATTTCGGGAACTGATTATAAAGAGTCTAGACCTGCTCTGTATGAAAAGTGTCATTAGATAACCTTTGTTGTCTATGATATAGCACTATATAAATAAAATTGAATTGAATTGAAGTGAATTTCCAGGGATTCAGAATGTGATTGTTGCAGGTTTTGCCCAGCAGGTGGCAGCAAACACCACACAATGATGACAGTTTAGGCAACGTTTAGAACTGTTCATCTTTATGTCATATTATTGGGAGCTGTGTTTGATATTTAGATCTGTACAGTAAGGGAATTATTTAGAGATAAGATTATTTTATTCTTATTTTTCTGTTTCACACGAACATGTATGTGCGCCCACACACAGAGCATACTTCAGGATTAAGTTTTTCTTTTTTACAGCGTTTTCAAGCATGTTTATGTTTGATATGATATGTTTAGGCCACTTATTCAGACTCATTCGAACAGTCCCCAAATGTTTCAGGCTGGCCTTGGCATCTCTGTTGCCCTCCCTTGCTGCCTCATGTTGAGCACACTGTAACAATAATCACATTTCTTTCTCAGCTTTAGAGAGAGAGAGAGAGAGAGAGAGAGTGAGAGAGAGAGAGAATCACACACACATAAACACAGACACAGTGGAGGCCTCAGACATCTCCAGGAACCAGGCCCTCCCATGCCTCACCTCACTCTCAGGGGCCTGCTCTCCGGGACTGGGTTGCGCTGGCCCCAGGGACCCCCTGACCTCCTCCCTGGTGTATGGGCCAACCAACCAACCCCACTAGACCAGGCTCTCCAGCCGAACCTGCGTACCTACTCTTAAGCACCCTTCCCTTGGTTAAAACCCAATAGCCCCGCTGGCAGGAGCCTCGTGCCCCTAGTACAGCTGGGGTTGGTTTCGTGCCCCTGGGAGACTAGCTGAGGTAGTAGACGTTGCCGTTTTTTTCCTGGTTGGAGGCGACGTCACATGCGACAAGTCAAACCATTTACAGTGACAAAACTGAATTGAATTTTTTAAATACTGTGTACTTAAAAGTGAAAATCCATTAAGATGACTGAAAAAATTAGCAGTGAATTCACTTTTTTAAAGTTTTGAGTTAACACAACTTAATCCTTTTAACAAACTTGTACTGTTTGGTTTTACAGTGTACCACTACTACTACAACTAATGATAATAAACAATGACTATTGAAGAAGAAAAGCTTTGTTCCCTGCCGAGATGTGAATAAGCTTACAATAAGCTTGCCTATCTCAGCGTCTTAATCAAGGCTCACGTCCCGACCAGGGCGTTACGCTCAGCTCATACAAACCGTCTAGTTGTACCCTCGCCTCTCGCAAAGCGAGGTCACTCTAAACTCTTCTCTGTGGTCGTCCCCAAATGGTGGAATGACCTACCAACGGCTACAAGAACTGCAACATCCCTTTCTACCTTTAAAAAACTTCTAAAAACCTTTCTGTTTCGAGAATGCTTCCCTGCCTAACAAAACTAACAAAACTAACAAACTACTCTGTGCTCCTTTACACCTTTTCAGCTTATGTCCTCCTCTGTAAGTCGCTTTGGATAAAAGCGTCTGCTAAATGCAATGTAATGTAATGTAATGTAATGTAATGTAATGTAATGCTTACGGCACCTGGCATTCCCCTATGCGGCTGTCAGCCGACCAATGGTTGAGCAGAGCTGAGCAAAGTTGAGCGCTCAACAGACCAATCATAGAGCGAGGAATTGAAACGTCATCTAATTTTTTGGGCCACTAGCGGTGAATGTTATGGTCGACATCTCTTCATTCAGGTGAGTTTTATGTCTTCATCCTTCGCTGCTAATTAGACATTTGTTAGGCATGTATGAAGCTGTGCCAATTTTGTCAGAGGAGAAAAGATTGTCTGGAAATCAGAAACTGACATCGTTGACATATGCGGGATTTGGCTTGTTAATGTGTAATGACTCTGCAACGACATGACACTGACAACCTGCCGGTGAGCTACATAAGTAACACTAGCAGCTAACGGGACCTGGTGACACAGAGACACAGTGATACAATGTGCTGTTTCATCGTGCATAACTATCTGAGGTTAAACTAGGGGCTTTTTGATTGAAAATTTAATTTAAATTATAGACAGATTTTATGTAGTGCTGTACTATATTAAATATATCTATACTAATTTAAATATTTTTCTAAGTCTAAATGATCTGTTTTTAATTTTACTCATATTTCTTCATATTTTACTGCACCAGGTGAAACATGGAGAGACCTGGACACCATTGCAGTGTGTGTAACAAGACGTTCACTGAGAAGTCTAACCTGACAAAGCACAGGAAAAATCATTTTGCCAAGGAGAACTGGGTCTGTGATGTGTGTAGCAAAAGCTTCACCACCAAATCATCGTTGAACATTCATCAAAAGCAGCACCAGTATCCACACATTTGTTTGTACAGGCGAGGAGAGGCCAGGCTGCAGTGTACAGATGCAGCAAAGTCTGTGGCACAGGTCCCCAGCAAGGTAGAAGACCCTACATGGCTGGATCCCAAAAAAGCAGAGGCAGCTGCCAAGATATCCGGGGGTGAACTGTGGAAAGGCCAGCTGGTCATTACATTCGGGAAGTACGCTGGACAGACATTCAGATGGCTTCTTGAAAATGATGTCGGCTGGCTTGTACGTTTGCTCTTTGAGTACTGCCAGAAAGGTGAGAAAAATGAGCTTCTGATGTGGCAAAAGGAGCGATTGCTGGAGTATGCTAGAGAGTTCCCTCCCGTCACATTGCATCTTGACAGGAGGTTGAAGGTAAGATAAACTGGGTTATCTTTTAGACCTGAGTAATTTATGAGATGTTGCACAGTGATCAGTACTAGTAAAAGTATGTTTTAATAAAAATATTCTACTGTTGTGTTTTATTTTCTGCAGAAACAGCAGTCAAAGAAAGAAACGGCTGAATCAACCATCTCCGAGGTCCAGCAGCATCCAAACTATGCAAGTGATGCTGAATTGTTGGCTGCTGCAGGTAATATTATGCTGAAATGAACATGAAATGACTTTGTATTATGCTGTGGACCTGCTGGGACTTGTGTGTTTGTGCCATGTGAAATTCATCAGTATGTATCAAGCAATGCAGTTGATACATTTTTGTGGTATATCTTCTTCTTAAGTTAACTATCTTAAGTTAACTGACATGTACATCACTTGGATTATCAAATTCATCATAGGTTTCAATGGAATTGTTATTAAACTTACCGACAGCAGTTGTTGTCTGCATACAACACTTTATTAAAGCTTTTTTAAAGCTGATGAGCCATACAATGATGTTATGGGAAAGAGTAGTAGAAGCTAGACTAAGGGCAGAAGTGAGCATTTGTGAGCAGCAGTGTGGTTTCATGCCAAAAAAAAGACTACCACGGATGCAGTATTTGCTTTGAGGATGTTGACAGAGAAGTACAGAGAAGGTCAGCTGCACTGTGTCTTTGTAGATCTGGAGAAAGCTTGTGACAGGGTGCCCAGAGAGGAACTGTGTTATTGTATGAGGAAGTCTGGAGTGACAGAGAAGTATGTTGGAGCGGTGCAGGACATGTATGAGGGCTGTAAGACAGTGGTGAGGTGTGTTGTAGGTGTGACAGAGGAGTTCAAGGTGGTGGGAGGTGGGACTGCATCAGGGATCAGCTCTGAGCCCCTTCTTGTTTGCTATCGTGATGGACAGGCTGACAGATGAGGTCTGTCCATGGACTATGATGTTTGCAGATGACATTGTGATCTGTAGTGAGAGCAGGGAACAGGTGGAGGAGAAGCTAGAGAGGTGGAGGTTCGCCCTGGAAAGGAGAGGAATAAAGTTTAGCCACAGCAAGACGGAGTATATGTGTGTGAATGAGAGGGACGCAAGTGGAAGAGTGAAATTACAGGGAGAAGAGATAAAGAAGGTGGAGGATTTTAAGTAATTAGGGAACAGTCCAGAACAATGGAGAGTGTGGAAAAGAGGTGAAGCAGAGGTGGAGAAAAGTGTCAGGTGTGATGTGTGATAGAACAGTTTCAGCTAAAATGAAAGGAAAGGTGTACAAAACTGTGGTGAGAGAGGTTCTCTTTGGGAGTGACCAAGATGGATAGGATCAGGAATGAGTACATCAGAGGGAGAGCACACACACACACACACACACACACACACACACACACACACACACACACACACACACACACACACACACACACACACACACACACACACACACACATATATATGGACTTGCTCTCAGATATTTCTGGTAGTAACTGCCAGCCTCAAGTAAGACAGGTCTAAATGACCTTTTATTGTTATTAAGAACTAAGTTTTCACCTAATGTGTCTAATGGTGAGGCAAAACTATATTTGCCCTAATATTCTTTTAACTTAACATGTTTCTGAGGTAAAAACTAGTATAAACATATTTCTGGTTAAGGTCTCTAACACAGAATGAGAACTAAAAGTAAAATAAGTGGCCTAAACATATCTACAAAAGGAGCACAATTCTAAATCATGTTTCTGCAGGCTGAAACTAAACAGATAGTGGAGTAAAATCCTGTTTGTGTTATTTTACATGCTTGTAAAATCTGTAAAAAAGAAAAACTTAATCCTAAAGTATGCTCTGTGTGTGGGCGCGCATACGTGTTTGTGTGAAACAGAAAAATAAGAATAAAATAATCTTATCTCTAAATAATTCCCTTACTGTACAGATCTAAATATCAAACACAGCTCCCAATAAAATGGCATAAAGATGAACAGTTCTAAACGTTGCCTAAACTACTACCATCATTGTGTGGTGTTTGCTGCCACCTGCTGGGCAAAACCTGCAACAATCACATTCTGAATCCCTAGATTCACTTCAATTCAATTAAATTTTATTTATATAGTGCCATATCTAACAAAGGTTATTTAATGACACTTTTCACACAGAGCAGGTCTAGACTCTTTATAATCAGTTCCCGAAATCACATTTTAAACATCTTTTGCCCAGTGAAGTGAATTCTATGCAGTGTTTTACGTCATGAGTTTGGTGGACATTGGTGTTTGGAGATTTGCTTTTTTGTCCTTGTTTATGATACAGTCTGATAATCTAAATATTTGTTCATGTTTTTTTCTAGGTATTCTCAAAGAAGTCACTGAGTCCAGCTCAGATGTTTGCTGTGGTGGTGTGTGTTTATCCTAAAGCATGCCAGCATACTGGAGAACCTACAGACATAGAGTGCATCTGAGCCACTGAGTTGACCCGAGCAAATGAAATGGAGCACTTTTATAAAGTAAGACAACTGTGATCAAACAATATGCTTGATCTTGATCAGCAGCCGATGCAAATTGAACTGATTGACCAAAATCCAAAAACGTCCCATCCCTTTGTGTTTCTCTGCTTTTTTTAGGCATAACAGCTTGTGGTTGAGGTACGACAGGCACACCAGTAACATTCACCTTTTTATCCAAGGTTACTGGTACAAACATGTTAGCATCAGGATTTCACTTGTTGCAGCCAGTTGTTCCTTTTCTCTCTTCAGTTTTTCTTCTTTATCTTCGATTAAATGTTTCCTTTTTAGCGCAGCAAGGTGCTGCATCAGCGCTGCCTTTTCAGCCTGGGCTTTAATGCAAGCTGATGCGGTCGAGGGTGTCCATGATAACTGGCAGTGTGGTTTTACAGAGTTTATCTTTACACTTCACACATTGGAAGCGCTATCATCAGGATTTATTTCATCAGTGACACCTTGATCATCAGGAGATTCAACATTTTAATTCACATATGGATGACCCAGTTCGGAAAGCCAGTTTTACCGTTTCAGTGAAATCATTCAACTTTTTCATCTTTGCCTTGAAGTATTCACATTTTGAGACATTTTGAGTTTTCCAAAACTGCTTGTTGTGCAGCAATCAAAATCCAAAATGGACAAAACAAAGCAAAAACAATTGAATTATTGGCTGATCAGATCCAGTTCATCACACTCACAGCACCACACACTAAGCAATTTTATGAATTAAGCTGCTGAGAGCTATGCGTAAAGTGTGCGTAATGTTGACGTACTATTAGCGCCAACTATTCAGCGCCGTTTAAACTTTTCCGATTTGACATGAAATACTAACTTCCGAAATCCACTTGTTTGGCTGTTGTCCAATACAGCAGTAGTATACATACAAGTTTCTTGTGGGGATAGGCTGAGCAGCATTTTTGCTTATCTGAGCCACAAGCCGTGTCCCGCTGATGTTGAAGATGTTACAAAACGTGTTGAACAAAACAATCCATGCTGATCGTCAGTCCATAATCCAAAAAGGTCCAATCTGTCCCATGATGAAAGATCCTTCCTTTAAATCCAAAGCCGGGTTTTTTACTTGATTGTAGTGGCCATTTGTCCATAAAAAACTAATTAAACTTTAAACCAAACAAAATCAAAAGGCCACTGATGCACCATGGGGATGTGGTTTAACGCAGGCAAAAGAAGATGAATGTCCAAACGGAATCCTTGCGTTTTGTGATGATTTATTTATCAAAATGACACTTCTCAGGGCTGTTTCTCACGTCTGACTTGGAGACGTCAGACCACGTTTGGCGTACATGAGATAGGCCCCACCATCCTACTTACCATGAAGCCCATGATTAGCCTAATAAATTGGATGTTGGTAAAACTATTTTCTTAGTGCTTCTACCCTAGGTGTTTGACCTACAATCATTTTTGACATGTCCCACCCTCCTCTTTTTTTCCTGAAACCCAAGCATACAGAGACTCCAAACACTTGAAACACTTTTATTTATATTATTTTATTCTTTAACCAGAATGTGTTTGGTGTTTAAAATGCATTCATGTGCAAAGAACCCAATGTAAAGGTTTCAACATGAACATTTTCCATTTACTACATATGCACTCAAATTCCATGTATGGGGCACAGATACATGATTTTTATGACAGACAAATACAAGTAGACAAGACCTGATTAGTTTTAAAGCTCACTCACCATGACAAGGTTCAGGCCACGAGTGAGATGACGAGACAAGACGAGAGACCACCATTTACTAACATTTGCAAACATTTAGTTAACTATGGACCTGACAAAGACATACAAACATCACAAGGACATGAAGCTGACAAAGACATACACACAGCACGAGGACATGTATGACAAAAATACAGATTAACTGAACATAAACTAACAATAAAGGGTATGTAAACTGATGGTGTAAGATTGAAACAGGTTCGATTTTGGAGGATATTGGAAATAGACCTGATATAGACCTGTTTGTATGAAAGAAATACTACAAAGTGCATTTTTAACAACAATATAAATAATAAAAAAAGACAAGAACAAGTGCATTTTTTAAAACTATATAAATAAACTGACTGTATAGCTCTACTTGCTAAAACACTTTGGAACACTTTAAAATAATATGAAACACTCAAACAAACAAGCCCTTTTTCTCTGTCTCTTACAGATGGCACAGGAGAAGTGGCATCACACAGGTAAGTCACAGGTATTTAATTGTTTTTCCTCTTTTCCAACTGTACATCCACCACACTTTTGTAGTGTTTAAAACTGTCATAAACAACATCTTCAAATTCAGAGGTGGTGGATTTCCTAGTTGATGGGCAATAGGAAAAGATTTTCTGGATGCTTCCAGCTGCTTTGTCCTTGGAGGGTGTGTACCTCTTACACTTTCCACCACACTGATGCACATGGCAAGCCCCACATGGCTGCAAGGACTTATTTGGCATGTAGGGCTTTATTGTTGGTGCAGGGGGATTTGCTACAGGTACAAAGCTCTGACTGCATGATGGTCCATGAAATATGATGGAGGGAGCCTGTGGCTGTGCAGGAAGAACCAGGAGTACGGGTGCTGCCGACACCGCGGGTGGTTCGTAGGTGGACGCAGCAGGCTTTGGCTGAATGTAGGTGGACAAGGTAGGCTTTGGCAGAATGGGCCGGTCCACAGGAGTTGGTGGTTCTGGCTCTTCAACAAATAACCTAGAAATATAAAACACACACGTGATGATGAGTATATGACGTGTGCTATTTGCTTTTCACAGCTGACAGGTAAAATGAAGTGCTTATGACAACTTACCTCCGCTTCTCACCACGCCTTTTTCCAGCCTTGTGATGAAGGTGCTGGTACTGTACTTGAGGTCGATCTGGTAGTAGTAGGGATGTTGGCAGCACAGGAGCCTCTGGAAACAGTGTCTCCGACAGCACTTTCAGGTGAGACGTTACCTTTGGCATTACTGTTGCCCTGTAGTTGGTCTTTTTCTCCTCCTTTGCAGTGAAGGTCAAGAACCCTAACCCTAACCGCCAAGGATGGGATCGTCTCAGAGTCGGTCTACAATCCATTTATACTGCCCCTTCAGAGAAGCTGTGACCTTGCTGGGGGAGGAGAGCTGATTGGCCGGCGCTCGGTTTTTGAGCATTTTGAGGAGGAGGTAGAGCAGACGACTGCCCTCCGTCACCTGTGCCACCTGAGGGTACTTCATCCAACCAAACTTGGTCTTCTGGGCTGCTGTGGTCTCGGGTGAGTCAGCCCCAAGGCACCGACCAAACAGTGTGTAGCCCCACCTGGATTCGTACTGTTTAACGAATCGAGCGGCGGTCTTGTCGTGCTCGTGCAGAGAGCTGGCGGTGGTGGTGATCTTCTGCCTGAGGTCCACTGGCACTAGGTGAAGGTCGCTGTTGTCTGCCAGTGCCTCCATTCCTCTATTCCTGACAGATGCAGATGTCTCTGGCTCATGAGCACATCTTGCAGAGCAGGACTATCCTCCTCCTCCACCTGTTCTGCCTGGGTGAGGACAGCATGCTTCCTACAGACGCTGTCAATAGGATCCTCCTCTGACTCTGAAGACATGCCAAGACCCTCGTCTGCCATCTCTTCATCTTCACCCTGTTCTTGTTCAGCCGACTCCTCCGACTCTTCCTCACGTGACCTCCCTTCCTCAACTGCAAACATATAATTGTATTGATCACAAATGTGTCTGTGTAGTTACAACCACCACCTGTGGATTCCTTCAATAATATGCATGGTTTCTTGCCTTCATGCTTTAAAAGTTAACTTTATACTATGTTCATTATCATTCCTAGACTATGCATGAAAAACTATGGATTACTAAGGATAACCTTGCTTCATGGGTACTACTACTTTTGAAGTGTGTGATTAAGTACTGTAACTTTCTGCACATAGTAGTCCCTAGCAGTGAAGCTGGTGGACTGGCACATGGCATACTGCACAGCAAAGGTTATCAAGTATACCTGAAACACATGACCATTTTGACTGTTATTGTACGGGCTTAGAAGTGATGACTAAAGCTGTGAAATAAAACGTATCATTGAAACTATGCTATATCAAAGTGTTTTTTTTATTATTATAATGTATGATGTGTTATATCGACCTGTGTCTCTAAGAAAGCTTTATATGTATAAATATTATATTTTAATTACTTACTTGGAATGGCATAATCCCACATCTCTGTGAAGGAATGGCATTGAACAGGTGTGCGTGCAACCCCTCCAGATAATTACTGCCTCGCAGGCACCTGTACTTGTTCAGCCAAACGCCATTCAGCACCACCACCTTCACAGAAACATACAGCTGTACGCCAGGGGGATCCTGTAAAGCACAACATATTACAAGGTCCTTATTTATTATTGTGTCCTTTAAAATGTTGCTATACAAGTTTGAACGGTTTTATAATGAAACACGATGACTGCAAAGACATTAACCCACCTGCATGCAACAGAGATGCTTGCTCGCAATTGTCCAGTGAGCATCAACTGCCTCTGTCGACTTGAACAGGTGGATTCCATCGATGTCAAGGCCTGCTGGTCCCCTGAACTCGGCAATGATGGACTCAATCACCAAAGCAGTCTCCTGTAACGCATACACACTAAAAAATGCTGGGTTATTTTCATAACCCATCTGCTGGTAGCTGTGGATTTTTTGA
>CM014086.1:51436-91436 GCA_004119915.2 Collichthys lucidus
ATCTCACTCACTGCAGGAAAACCCAGACGGGCCTCACACTGTGGCACTCGATGAGCTCTTGTCTCAGAGCGTGTGGCGTGAAACTGCCTGACAGATTTACTCATCAGGAAGATCCATCTCCATTCAGCTCTCAGCTGACGGTCTGAATCATCAGGATGCAGACGCCTCGGAGCAAAGCACTAATTGGTTTGGATAAAAGCCGCCCGCAGACATTTATCGTCATAAAACAAGTGCTCAGCAACAATTTAGATCTCAGACCTGAATTATCCTGTCGCGCATGGACGTGTTGTTCTGTCAGATAGGTTGTTGTTGCACTGTGGAGGATCACAGAGCAGTCTGTGGGGACGTCACGGAGACTACGTCCAGTTTTAGACAGTCTGCGGAGACGTCACGGAGACTACGTCCAGGTTTTAGACAGTCAGTCTGCGGAGACGTCACAGAGACTACGTCCAGGTTTTAGACAGTCTGCGGGGACGTCACGGAGACTACGTCCAGGTTTTAGACAGTCTGCGGGGACGTCACGGAGACTACGTCCAGGTTTTAGACAGTCTGCGGGGACGTCACAGAGACTACGTCCAGGTTTTAGACAGTCTGCGGGGACGTCACGGAGACTACGTCCAGGTTTTAGACAGTCTGCGGGGACGTCACGGAGACTACGTCCAGGTTTTAGACAGTCTGCAGGGACGTCACAGAGACTACGTCCAGTTTTAGACAGTCTGCGGGGACGTCACAGAGACTACGTCCAGGTTTTAGACAGTCTGCAGGGACGTCACAGAGACTACGTCCAGTTTTAGACAGTCTGCGGAGACGTCACAGAGACTACGTCCAGGTTTTAGACAGTCTGCGGGGACGTCACGGAGACTACGTCCAGGTTTTAGACAGTCTGCGGAGACGTCTCGGAGACTACGTCCAGGGATTAGACATTCTGCAGAGACGTCACGGAGACTACGTCCAGGTTTTAGACAGTCTGCGGGGACGTCACGGAGACTACGTCCAGGTTTTAGACAGTCTGCGGAGACGTCACAGAGACTACGTCCAGGTTTTAGACAGTCTGCGGGGACGTCACGGAGACTACGTCCAGGTTTTAGACAGTCTGCGGGGACGTCACAGAGACTACGTCCAGGTTTTAGACAGTCTGCGGGGACGTCACGGAGACTACGTCCAGGTTTTAGACAGTCTGCGGAGACGTCTCGGAGACTACGTCCAGGGATTAGACATTCTGCAGAGACGTCACGGAGACTACGTCCAGGTTTTAAGCAGTCTGCAGAGACGTCACGGAGACTACGTCCAGGTTTTAGACAGTCTGCGGGGACGTCACAGAGACTACGTCCAGTTTTAGACAGTCTGCGGGGACGTCACAGAGACTACGTCCAGTTTTAGACAGTCTGCGGGGACGTCACAGAGACTACGTCCAGGTTTTAGACAGTCTGCGGGGACGTCACAGAGACTACGTCCAGGTTTTAGACAATCTTTGTGTTCTGTTTCGTTCCTTTGGACTTGTGTTGTTCCTGACAGGAATGAATTTGAATTCATGACTTGATGAAACTCTGGATGCATCCTGACGTGCTCGTCTCGTCCTGACGTGCTCGTCCTGAACTCGTCCTCTCCTCTCGTGTCCTCATCCTCCTGCACTTCCTAACATTTCTTTCACTGCTCTTAAATAATTGGATTCCCATGAAGTTCTGCTGAATGATGTCGCGGTCCTCGCTGACCTCGGGAATCCTCTGGGAAATTCATTTCTGTTGACATGCTCTGAATCCGTTTTGTTCTTTGTGTAACACAGTGCAGTTATTTCCCAACATGTCTCTTATCTTTGAATAAGAATCAGCTGCTGTGTAAAGTCTGATGTTTCGTTGTATCGGGCTTCCTCTCTGCAGGTTCTGTGTGTTGTTCTGCTCTGCTGGCTGCAGTCCGGCTCGGGCCTGATGGATTTCATGTTGTTGCATTTGTTGAACTGTCAGTGAGTCTTTGTGTTGCTCCTGATGGACACGCTGCGAACCGGTGACTGAAAGTAACGTACTGTAAATAAAATGTATAATTACTGTGAATACACAGAACACTACTGTGAAATGGTTTACAGTAAAACAAACTGCAGTTCAACAGCAACAGAACCAGGTTCAGCAGCAGGACTGGACCAGACTCTAAGACAAACAGGGAATGACGTTACACCCTGAGGTGGAAATGAACAGTCAGAGCGCTCGCTGTCAAAGTTTAGCAGTTCAACGTTATCTTGTCTTTTTGTATTTGACAGCACCTGACAGCCACGCCCCCTCATCAGACCAGCTCACCTGCCTGACTCACCTGGTTCCCATCACCAATCGAGCCGGTATTTAACTCTTCCCTGCTCACTCTGTCAGATTGTTCCTCATGCTCAGACTCTCAGCCAGGCGCGCAGATAGGTTTGAGAAACTGGGGGGGGACGAAGCTGCCCCCAATCGAAAATTTGCGAGGTTATTGTCGGGCGCTCGTGGCGCCCCCCACGAAATGGCGCCCCTGTACCTAAAACCGCTACTGGCACACACCTCAGTAAACCAAATATTATGTTAATTCATATTTTGGTTTCCTCGTGATGCTTGAATCAGAAGATTTGAAGAAGACAAAGTTTAAAAAACAAAACAAAACAAAAACAAAACGTTAAGCTACATAAAAGTGGGTGGGACGGATCTACGGTCATTCAAAAGTGGGTGTGTCATGACACACCTGACACACCCACTATTTGCGCCCCTGCTCTCAGCACTTTTCTCCGGACTGATCGCTCGTTGCCGACTCTGCCTTCTGTTCCCGATAGGGCTGCCACGATTAGTCACGATTATGTCAACTAATTTAGTAGTCGACATATTGTTTTTTTTTTCTTTTTTTTAACTTTGCTTTTCTCTTGAAACTGCGGCTGCAGCTTCCAGAGCCGCGTCTGCGCAGTAGTGGTAGTCGGCATGACTGCACCGTAAATGAAACGATACCACAGACCCTCCAGGAATTCACCATGTTGCGATTTGCAACTTCAGTGAATTTCTGTGAATTCAGGGCGGTGTTTATTTTAACCAATCATTGCGATTTTCCTGCAACTTCCGCGCAGTCTGCCCGGGGGATTCAACTCGGGTCAGGGACGGCCGCACGGTGCGGGAGGATCCCCTCATGGGACTTCTCCCCGGCGCTGACTGGCCTCCGCCGGGAGCATTTCCTGCACGGCGGCTCTGGGTCGGCATGGAAAGACTCTGGGGCGAAGGTGGCTCATGACTCCGTCCATGAGGTTTACAGCGCCCGCCCACCCGCCCCTTTCCGGGACAGTGAATTTACCTATGATCCGATTAGTCGACAAATCGAAAAAATAATCGGCGATTAATCGACTATCAAAATAATCGTTTGTGGCAGCCCTAGTTCCCGACCACGAGTTCAGCTTCTGTCCTGATTCTGCCAGCTGGTGACGGCCCGGCTACCGGCGGCTCGTTCATCCAGTGTGCTGCATTTAGGTTCTTACTACACCTGTTACACAAATCTGATGTTGTTGCAAGAACGTGGAGCCAAGATGGTGAAAATGTTTGTCTGTAGTTTCAGCACATCAAACCTCCTGAACATCTTCATCCAGCCCACATGTTCTTTCAGTGCAGTGACGAGGTCTCTCACCCTGATCGCTGCTATTTGCAGAGTTACCGTGTTGAGCTGAGTCTGACTCGCCGCTGAAGTGGCGTCTCGTTCTGTCGCTCTCGTTTTGTCCCTCCAGCTCGGTTTCCTGGAAACTGTCTCAGCGTGTTGCTGCTGAGGAGGACACTTGTTCCTGCTGCGTTCATACTCATGGCCGTGTCTCTGATTGCTCGCTGCCTCGTTCTTCAACGTAATTGCTTGACTCAATTGGTCTTTATTTTCTGCTCCTGTTGTGAAGACATCCATCACGATTAGGCATGTCCACTGTCCACAGAAGGTGTCCCCTGATTTAGAGACACCGTCTGTACATTGTTGATTCAAACCAACATTGAACTTCTCATAGAATACGGTTTTAAAACATGTTGATGCTGCCCTGATATTACACAACTGTAGCTGCTGTTAGCTCAGTTTGTACCACAGAAGTTTTATTGTGAAGGAAACGTTCACATCCTGCTGGTCTCCACCTGTAGACCAGAAGTCTGTGTGAACCCTCTTCTGTCACCATAGCAACTGATAGCAACGCCACAGGGTGTGTGGATAACATCGATTCATTAAAATAACACAAATGCCAAATGACATTGACAATGACAATGACACACCATGAAGAGTCCCTGCAGCAGCAACATTGATTATCTGATGCTGTCACTTCCTGCTCGCTCCAAACACTCAGCTCACTGCCCGGCTAACAGACTGAGCTAACAGCAGCTAACAAACTGAGCTAATAGCAGCTAACAAACTGAGCTAACAGACTGAGCTAACAGCAGCTAACAGACTGAGCTAACAGCAGCTAACAGACTGAGCTAACATGAGCTAACAGACTGAGCTAACATGAGCTAACAACAGCTAACAGACTGAGCTAACATGAGCTAACAACAGCTAACAGACTGAGCTAACATGAGCTAACAGACTGAGCTAACATGAGCTAACAACAGCTAACAGACTGAGCTAACATGAGCTAACAACAGCTAACAAACTGAGCTAACGGCAGCTAACAGACTGAGCTAACATGAGCTAATAGCAGCTAACAGCCAGCTCCGCTAACAGGAAAAAAACAGGAAAAACAACTTTTGACGATGGTGACGAAAACTGAAAACAGCCCTTACGCTATATTAAAAATAACGTAACGGGGGGAAATTGCCGTTGCGGTCTGAAATTTTAGCGTAGCGGGCCGCAACCATATAAAGCGCTGGCGAGACCCATGATGTCAGTGTTTCAGCCCAGCACTTGCGTTTAGGCATTGTAGCTGCGGACGCACATGTGCTACTCTGCTCTGCTTCCGTTTCGCTTGTGAACACACTAGCAACTCAAGACTAAAAAGCAGTGACTGAAGTTGAGAAGGGCGTGACTAATTTGAGAGCGACACAGAGAAACCTGGAATGGAGTAAAACGGAACGGAGTGGGGAGTGGAATTCTATTGGCAATACATTGTGTTTTGAGACACTCGCACGAAATCCCGGACGATTTTGAAAATCCCCCCGGACATTTTTTTAGGTCCCAAAAGTAGGACATGTCCGGGGAAAAGAGGACGTCTGGTCACCCTAGCTAACAGCAGCTAACAGACTGAGCTAACATGAGCTAACAGCAGCTACAGCTGTCAGCAGTTTACTTCACTGTCCATCATAAACTCTGTAAATCACAGAGAGTTGAGGCGGAGCAGCCGGAGGACATCAGAGGGAAAACCAGAAAACATTTCCTCCATAAAATATGATCCAGTTTCACCAGAATCAGTGAAATAGTTGCTGCTGTGTGACTTAGTGCCGTAAAGCGTTACGTACTTCTCCCGACCCGGAGCCCAAAGTTACATAGTGTGAGAACAGACGTACGAATGACAGAGACACCGTTCACCTGATCACAGGTCAGAGTGGGTCACCTGATCACAGGTCAGTGTGGGTCACCTGATCACAGGTCAGTGTGGGTCACCTGATCACAGGTCAGAGTGGATCACCTGATCACAGGTCAGAGTGGGTCACCTGATCACAGGTCAGAGTGGGTCACCTGATCACAGGTCAGAGTGGGTCACCTGATCACAGGTCAGAGTGGGTCACCTGGTCACAGGTCAGAGTGGATCAGCAGGAGGTCACAGACGTCAGTTTGCGTTGCTGTGTTTTCTTCAGTCTCGGTCACAGTGGGTTCATCAGTGCGTTTGTTCAAAGCTAATTCAGCAAACTTTTCCTGACTCCCACAATAAGACCTTTCTGTTTTTGCATACTCTGTGTTTTGCCTTGAAGATGTAAATTTTTACAGCATCATCAAGTTTCAACATCCACAGAATCAGCACATCAGCTAATTATATGTGACTGGATATAGAGTTCTGTACACTGATTGTGTTTTATGAAGTGATCTGAAGCTTCTTTTCTTCTGTGTCGGAGTTATTCTCACTCCTTTGGGCAGGAATCGTCATTTTTGTGCATCGTGGCAGTTTCCTGTCCATGATCACACACAGGGGGCACCTGGCATGCCTTTGCACCAGAATGGGGCACTGAGTCCAGGTCCTGGAGGAGAGATTAGTGGTTATTGTAGTGTTTTATAGCTTTGCCTCACATGGACAAACACGTTTGTCTCGTTTTAAAAAGGGGAAAATGACCTTTGATGAGCTCAAAGCAGCGACTGAAGACATTTGGGATTGAAAATGTCTGCAACCAGGTTGTTATATTGTTTCTGTGGATCTGTCATGATGAGTTCTTGTATGTGAACACATACCTGACCAGACATAATTTAGATTCTGATACACGTGCGCGTTGTGTTTTTCCTCTGTGTTTAAACGTGAATATTTCTTTGCACGGCTCGTAGCTGAACTCTGACAGCTCCTTTATGTTACTGCTCGTTCTGCCTCATTGCACCAACAGGACAGACGGAGGAAGGAGAGAGGATTCCCTCAGATAAAAACTAAACCTGCAGCTGCAGAAATACATTTACTGAAGAGAAGCTGCAGCTCGTCAGAAGCTCTGCGCTAAAAGTTGATGAAGTGACTAAAGTCGGCACAGTGCAGGTTTGTTATTGGCTCAGGGTCAAACCTCGCGGCGAGGTGCCACATGTGTTGGAGCAGCAGCCGCTCGGCGTGTGACGGATGGAGACGGATGGTTTGACCTTGTTGTTGGATTTCTCTTCACTAAACGTGGAGCTCTGTGTGAAAACTGAACCTGCTCTCAGTTTGTCCACAGATATTATGAACCCCCAGTGCTGACGAGTGATTTAAAGAAAAACGAACGAAGCAACATTTTGCAATTCTGACTTGCTCTAAGAAGAATGAAAGTCTTTTAATTTTGACCAAACTTTGGTTGAACGGCTACGATCTCCCACGTGAAGTTTCACCAGGTATCTGACAGATGTGACATGAAACTGAATGTTTCGTCCAGCTCCTGAACTCTCAGTGATGGAGCTTCCTGTAGCTGCCGTTAGCTCAGATAGACACGCTGCTTGGACTGGGAGCGCTCGAGCAACGGGGGAGTTATAAGAAGGCTTGGTGATCCGTCACACCTGACCAGGTTCTTCTCAACAGTAACCACACCCACCTGTCAATCAAAGCGTCCACACTCTTAACCCTGCATAACTTTAATCCTTAATATAATGTGAACAGGTGAGTTGTATATAAATTCACCCTCAGTACAGTTGTCATGAACGGGGAAATTAGCTACAGAGACCAAAACTGTTTTTTGTACCAGGCTGTAAACATGTTTATTTCTGCTGTGAAACATGGGGACTTATGGAGACTGACTCACTGCTGGAGCCAGCCTCAGGTGGACGTTAGAGGAACTGCAGGTTGTGGCACCTCTGCATTGGGGTTCTGGTTCTGTCACGCAGAGGCTTGACCCGGAGGCGGGATGAGAGCTGTGAAGGAAGAACTGGTGCCGGTGTTGCATTAACCTGTAACATCTTGTCAAGGCAGGTCAGTCAGACTGACAGTGACATCACACACACACACACACACACACACACACACACACACACACACACACACTCTGTCAGTGTGATTAAGCCTCCTTGACTTTTAATCAGTTTAATTAGGCAGCTGTAAAGGCCAGCGTGTGGTTTAGCGCCCAGACAAACGAGCAGGAGCGGCCCGGCCTTTGTTGGCTCATTAAAGCAACACATAGATTTAGTTTTCTAGAGCTGCAGGGATAACGATTACTGACTCCAGCGTGCCCGGTAAATCTCTGCAGTCTGTTCTGGTTTCTGTCATAATGAGGAGAGACGACGCCGGACCTCCAGTGTCTGAAGACGCCGCACACTGTTTATTAAAAGAACCCTGTGGAGTTTTATTTACCAGCAACATCACTCTGCACAGAAGCTTTCAGATGTAAATGTGTCTGGATTTCCTAAAAGTTCCCAGATAATAAACTGCTGCTGCCGCCAAAGTTTGAGTCAGATCACATTTAATAATATGGAAGAAAAAGAAAAACGTGATTTCTTTGAAGTATTCTTCTTCATTTCAGAGTTTGTCATGTCCTGATGAAGAAGCTGCTGACGAGGCTGGTCCAGGTGATTTACAGACTTTGGTCAGTGGTGAACTGCTCACTGTGTCCGGTCATGTTCTCTGGAAGGTGGACTCGCTCCTGTAGATGCCGTCACCACGACACGTCTCTGTCTGTTTTTACAGGAATCATGTAAAAAATGGAAACAGGTCACCATTCATCATCCAAGTGTGAGAAGTGAATATTTCTTTGTCATATTTGTTGTTCGGACAGAAACAGGCAGACGGCGTCTCTTTATGAGTGAGGTAGTTCTGAGTTTAATCACCCTCCTGTCTCTTTTTGTCCGTATGAAGTCCTCCTCCTCCTCGTCCTCTTCCTCCTCCTCCTCCTCCTCCTCCAGCCGCTGCTATCAGAGCTGAACAGGACATCTTGAAGCTGGCAGGAGATCCACAGACTCCATCATTTGCTGTTATTCCCACAGCTTGCATTGACCCTCCCACTGAAGCACTTTTTATTTTCCATTTCCTTTTGTCCTCGTGAGTCTGCGTGGCGCCTCAGCAGAGCAGCAGCTCATTCATACATACAAATGTAAAATATACATGTAGTCACAAGAAACAGGAGAATCAATTTGGAAACAGTTCTCTGCATCTGATTGTGTTTATTTCAGGCTGATCGTACAATCACGATGGAGATGCATGTAATCTCAAACAGAGTGAAATCTGAGCCCTGAAAACATAACCGTAGTCATAGTTCAGTCAGAAGTTGTTCATGTTATTCCTAGGCTTACAAAAAGGATGATGTGTTCGAGGAGTCGACGTCTGTCAGAGTGATCACTGATTCCTCTTTATGTAACTAATCTGCACCGTGCATGAGCAGCTCCAATAAAAAAGTTTGTTTGTCTTTGTTGCTCACAACTCAGAATCTGTCCGCCGCCCCGATGATGGCCGACACCGCCTGATCTGTTGTTGATTAAACTTGATGATGATGATGATGATGATGATGATGATCTGCTGGAGGCTTCGGCTCGCCCACAGCCGGACGCACCGCAGCAACACCGCAGTGCTTCCTCTGACTGCTGCTCAGTTTGTACGAGTGAGAGCAAAGAAACTCAAAATACATCTTATATATATTCAATCGTCTACACACACACACACACACACACACACACACACACCACACACACACACACACACACACACACACACACACAGGACTCCCATTAGAGGGCTCCAATTGTAATGAGACAGTCATGAATAAATTAGCATGTCATTGCCGGAAGAAATCGCACAGATTCAGTTGGGCATGGATTTAGGAAATCGTGTGTGTGTGTGTGTGTGTGTGTGTGTGTGTGTGCGTGTGTGTGTGTGTGTGTGTGTGTCCACATGCTCACACACTGTTTGTGAATTCAGACTTCACGTTAACGAGGCAGCGAGTCGAGTTTAAGAAGCTTTTCGGTTCAATGAAGAAGAAACTGAATGTTGCTGTTGTTAAGCTGGTGTCGGCGTGTAACACGGGCCCGAACACGACCTCGGAAAGCAGCGGCGTCCAGTCCAGCATCAGCAGCAAATATGTTGTGAATAAAATCTGAATGTAAAATTCATACACGCCGTACCCTGAGTGCAGGACGACATCATCAACAAGCTTTTATGGTTTATCACAAAATGAAGAACTTTGTGTCGGCGTGATGGACAGATGGGACAGTTTGACTTTAAATCACATTCACTCATGTTGGATGTTTGAAAGTCTCGTTCAGTACACTGAGATTTTGCTGTCAGTCTGCTGGTGTTGCCTCGGGTTACACATGTTATTGCTTGCAAACACAAATATTAAGTCATTTCAAATTACCCAGGAACCATGAAAATTCCCTTTTCAGCAGTGGTACAAAGAGTCCGGGCTTTCAGCTCAGCCCGTTTAATTCTGAAGGTGCAGAGTGAAGATAGCTGCTCGCCGCTCAGAGTCCCGCTGTGGATACAAGTGCATGTTTTTGTGGGTGACTGATAGCATGACAATGCTGTTAAGTGAATCAAAACCATATCCCAGTCTATTTAAATTCTTGACGGGTGCAGACAGAGTGACGTCTCACCGACTGCTGCCCTGTATCAAGAACTGTGTTAAGATAAATACAATAATATTAAAAATATATTTATCATACATAACTCTGAAAGGTCTGCTCAGCTGCAGAAGTGAATTCATCACTGACATGGAAAGCCAGAATGTCCAAGAAGAAATTTAATTCTTGGTGTTCATTGAAAACTGCACCACAAAACAAGAGTTATGAAATGAAAGCACTTGAAATTATTAAAGAATCATAAAATGTCTCTGAAACTGTCCAGCCTGAATTCTGGAGGTGCCACATGGGTCAGTCACACCGACGTGAAGTCAAGCTGGGTTTTTGTTCTGTCTTGTCATCTCTGTTTTATTTTGAAAGGTAACTCTCCTGTCGTTTCAGGTCACTTGCACTTCCTCATGTGTCACCGGTCTGATTGTCTTCCCTGATTCCCAATTGTGTCCACCTGTTCCCCATTTACCTCCACGTGTTCATATAGTTTTGTCCCGTGCGTCCACCACAGCTCAAGTATTTCTTCAAGCCTGTTTTCACCTCAGCGCCTCCTCGACAGAGTGATTTTTGCTTTGTGTTTTTCATAGTTTAGAGTTTTACTAGTGCTGGATTTTCAGTTTAGTTTTTTGTTTTTCTTCCTCTGGAGTGATTTTTATTTCTTTAGTCTTCCTCCAGTTTCAGGAGTGATTTTTAGTTGAGCTATTTCTTTATTAGATCAGGTTATCCTCCGGCTGGAGCGTCTTTTGTTTTCGTAGTCATAGATAGTTTAAGTTGTACTTCCTCCGACTGGAGCGATTATTGTTTTGTCACCTACCATAGCCGTTTACTTTGCTCTCTGTAGTTTTCATAGCTTTGTCATAGTCTTAGAAGTTTTCATAGCCTGTTTTTGTTTCATAACTGTTGTAAGAGGCGTACCTTGCTGCCAATCAATGAAGCCTGCTGGTCTTTGACACCATCTCTGCACCTGAGTCCTAACAGGCTCTTCATTATCCTGTGCTGTCATATGCGTCTTTATGCAGATGATGCCTTAATATATTTTACTGTTTCTTTTCTTTCTGTTTAATGATTTCTGAGATTAAGACTGACTTGGTAGTTAATATGCACTATTCCAAGAAGAACATATGATTAGATATTTAATGTTCACATTAACAAACTTTATTCTTAGTTCATGTCACAATTTAATCACCTGTTTAAAGCTTCCACAGGTGAACAGGTTCATTAGTTACAGGTGATAGTAGCACGATCGGGAGTCACTCAGTCATTCACATCAAGGAAAGTTTAGGAATCTTTGTCGACGCAGTTGAATGAATTTCTGGATTTCATCATGTACAATCCAAAGTATTAATCAAAGATTCAGAGAACTCTCTGCATTAAAACCAAAATTACAGGGCTCGGGAATACAGAGAAAAAACTCTAAAAAAATAAGCATGCAAATAGAAAGACAGATATCAATGACATCCAGAAACACTGCACACTTCTCTGGACCCGAGTTCCTCAGTTTTTTTTGGGATTCATGCACCTTTGGTCCTCTGGCGTACATTTTGGCACAGGGTCAGGGTCCACGCCGCCTCTCGCCCAAAGCTCTGACTTTTAGCAGATTGTTATTTTAAAATTAAAGTGAAATTTAGTGACTACTGAATTTACAGACGTGTGATTTATGGCTCTTTTCAGCTCCAAATATCTGCTCATAAATCTCCTCTGCAGTCTTTGACAGTACCGAGGTCAAAAATAAAGAAGAGGGTCATTTTTGTCGACGTTTTGATTTAGCTCTCGGTGCCCGTCGGGTTACTTTTCATAAATCTTTGAACCCTGCTGGAGAGAAGCTACAGTGAAGCTTATTCTGTCCCAGGAAATGTGTTATCTCGCCCCGGGGATAAACAACCATAAAGTCTGATCATGTTACTTAGTGCTGTGTGACTTAGTGCCGTAAAGCGTTACGTACTTCTCCCCAGAGTGGGTCACCTGATCACAGGTCAGAGTGGGTCACCTGATCACAGGTCAGAGTGGGTCACCTGATCACAGGTCAGTGTGGGTCACCTGATCACAGGTCAGAGTGGGTCACCTGATCACAGGTCAGAGTGGGTCACCTGATCACAGGTCAGAGTGGGTCACCTGATCACAGGTCAGTGTGGGTCACCTGATCACAGGTCAGAGTGGGTCACCTGATCACAGGTCAGAGTGGATCACCTGATCACAGGTCAGTGTGGGTCACCTGATCACAGGTCAGAGTGGGTCACCTGATCACAGGTCAGAGTGGGTCACCTGATCACAGGTCAGAGTGGGTCACCTGATCACAGGTCAGTGTGGGTCACCTGATCACAGGTCAGTGTGGGTCAACAGGATATTTTGAGGTGGGAAAGTTACAGGAAGGTGAAACAGAAAGGCGGTGGATTAATCATCTGGCTTCAGGCTGAGCTGACCAGGTGATTTAAGTCCCATTCTGCTTCGTGAAGACTGTGGACAGATCAATAAGGTTTTTCCCTGCTAGGTAATGAACATCATCTTCGACCCAGTGATTCTTAAATGCCTCATCCGAGAAATAGTGAAGCGTGGCCGATTCACAGAAAGATTTGATCTCTCTAAATTTAAAGCAGGAAATGGTTTGCCGCCCACAGACATCACTTTGGTTCAATAGATGAAAGCCCAAGCTGTCGGATCCCTGATTGCTTCATATGTCTGCCTCCTTTTCCCACATCTTTACGTTAACGTGTCTCACTTACGTCTTTGTCCACCTCTCATGTGTGCCTGTCCAACAATGAGGCATTGAGAAGCGGCTACATGAAGGTCCAATCAGCGGAATCAGATGGTGAAGTGCTCGGTGTTAATGAAAATCCTATCCTCACATTTCTGTAGATTGGACGCAGCTGATCCTCGACCTGAGGGGGATGTTTTCACAATATGTTCAATACGACGTATCAATATCATCCTTACATTGTCTTCTCAGACCTCACTGCTGCTTGGATTTGAATTCAGCCTGAGAGAAAATGCTCACCGGGGTTGTTTAAAGTAGGTTTTAATCATCATGAATATTACAGTGATCATGTTACTATAATAAGTTTGTATCATTAGTAATTATGGCATGTGGAGGAAGAGGCTCGTGAGTGTGGAAACAAAGGAAGCACATCCCAGCAGGAGGTGTTTCTACTATGAGCATGTAGAAGCGACTGCACGGGGCGTTGTAGAAGCGACTGCATGGGGCGTTGTAGAAGCGACTGCACGGGGCGTTGTAGAAGCGACTGCACGGGGCGTTGTAGAAGCGACTGCACGGGGCGTTGTAGAAGCGACTGCACGGGGCGTTGTAGAAGCGACTGCACGGGGCGTTGTAGAAGCGACTGCACGGGGCGATGTAGAAGCGACTGCACGGGGCGATGTAGAAGCGACTGCACGGGGCTTTGTAGAAGCGACTGCACGGGGCGATGTAGACGTGACTGCACGGGGCGTTGTAGAAGCGACTGCACGGGGCGTTGTAGAAGCGACTGCACGGGGCGATGTAGAAGCGACTGCAGGGGCGTTGTAGAAGCGACTGCACGGGGCGATGTAGAAGCGACTGCACGGGGCGATGTAGAAGCGACTGCACGGGGCTTTGTAGAAGCGACTGCACGGGGCGATGTAGACGTGACTGCACGGGGCGTTGTAGAAGCGACTGCACGGGGCGTTGTAGAAGCGACTGCACAGTTCGTTGTAGAAGCGACTGCAGTGGAGTGCAGCTGATGAGAACAAGCAGGTTCTAACCATGGAGCAGCTGCTCCTCATTGTTTCCTTTGCCAACTGGTTTGTCAAACTTTTCCAAAGAAAGCATGGATCTGAAATGAACAAAATACAGACTCGGTTTCAGGTTGGGTTTGGGGCCCGGGAACTCTTTACAACATAATTCAGTTCTGTAACTCACAGACACCAAGAACTCTTCTATTTATCTTCAGCTGTCTTTTGTCTTATTATTCCTTTTCACTCTGCTTCTGCATATTTGCCTCTTCTAATCCTGGTACAGAAGTGGACGTGGCCAGACAGCGTCTGCCCTCTCTGAATGCTGATCTGTCACAGCAGGTTAATGTGATGAGCACAGGTCGGCTTCATCGTCATTCGGACCTGACAGCAGGCCAGAATTAATAATGTGTGTGGGGGGGTTTAATATGTCAGGACATGTTTTAGAAACATGGCACCAAACAGGTGAACGACAACGTCCTCAAAATGGGAGATGACCGGTCAGGTCAACAGGACTATAACTCCCCCTGCTTTTCTCTTCTTAGCTTCCTCCGTCAGCGTCCTCTTCACTCTCTTCTCCTCTGCCATCATGTCCATAGAGGCTGCTGACTGCTGGGCTGCTGTAAACCTCCTCCTCCTCGTCCTCCTCTGTAGACCAACAGGAGGAAAGTTACAGGATGTTTCTTGTTTCTTCACTGTGTGAACTCTTGTTCCTCTCATTGACAGTTTCAGCCTGTCCTCTCTCTTCAGGTGTGTGGACTGTCCTGCAGATGTTCCTGCTTTTCCTCGACAGTTTGCCGCATTGCAGTCATAAATAAAAAGGACGACATGAAATACATACTGCATGAACCCAGACACATGAGTCAGTCAGTGGTGCTGCTTTCTTCTAATTTATCTAAGAGGTTGTGCTGGATTTTATTCATTTGTTAAAGAAATGGATTCCCACAAGGCAGATGGTGATAGTCAGTGTTCCAGGTCAAACTGTGTGAGATCCATCGTGATTTAAATCTCTAACAGACTCGTAGGTGAAGATTTGCATGAGGATTTACGTGGCCTACCAACTTCCAGAGAGATAAAGTTGGTTCTTCTAAAAGCAGTCTCAGAAATTATGTTCAGATTTCACACCTTGTGATTTACGTCCATGAGTGGGGGAGTGTGCTGGATCAGGCATCACGTCGTGTTTTTACTAGTGCTGTCAAAATGAACGCGTTTTGGCGATTAACTTTAAACAATTAACACGTTTAAAAAAATAACTGAGCTAACATGAGCTAACAGCAGCTAACAGACTGAGCTAACATGAGCTAACAACAGCTAACAGACTGAGCTAACATGAGCTAACAACAGCTAACAGACTGAGCTAACATGAGCATACAGCAGCTAACAGCAGCTAACAGACTGAGCTAACATGAGCTAACAGCAGCTAACAGACTGAGCTAACAGCAGCTAACAAACTGAGCTAACATGAGCTAACAACAGCTAACAGACTGAGCTAACATGAGCTAACAGCAGCTAAAAGACTGAGCTAACATGAGCTAACAGCAGCTAACAGACTGAGCTAACATGAGATAACAGCAGCTAACAGACTGAGCTAACATGGGCTAACAGCAGCTAACAGACTGAGCTAACATGAGCTAACAGCAGCTAACAGACTGAGCTAACATGAGCTAACAGCAGCTAACAGACTGAGCTAACATGAGCTAACAGCAGCTAACAGACTGAGCTAACATGGGCTAACAGCAGCTGCAGCGGCTTCTTGCTCGCTCACTCTCTCCTTTTCTCTTTAGCTTCCTCCGTCAGCGTCCTCTTCACTCTCTGCTCCTCTGCCATCATGTCCATGTCCAGTTTTGCTCATCTCAGCGCTGCTCCTCCTCTCACCATTAAACTTTGTTACAACAAAAACTTAAAATCCACCTCCCCTGAGTCCTGAACTTTATTAACCTTCTCTTCACATACTGATGAAACTGACACTTAAACCTTGGCATGAAAATGAATTTAGGTTATTTCCCAAAATGTCAAAGTATTCCTTTCAGACCGCGACTGACAAGGTGTAAAGTCACATTATGTTCAATATTAATGAAACTGTAATCTGTATTTATTGTGGATTTTTTCTTTGGTAGTTTATTTAGATGAAAACATTTAAGATTTATTGGTATTTTGTGCTTGATTCACATACAATGAACAGCTCAGGACATAAGAGTCATTTCATTAATAGTAATATTAAGGAGTTCTCAGTACAGACAGTTGTAGTATAAAGCATTTTACATACATTCACAGTTCATCGTGCTTTGAGCATGGCGTGTTGGGTTCAGTGTTTCTGACAGACTGCATGCAGACACAGTGAGACACAAAGAGGTGAACACGTTCCCCTCAGGAGACTGACCCGGGTCAGATGAACACAAACATGACTCGACACTTTATCTGAGTGAAATGAATGAACATGCATTAAATGATGCCGTGTCCTCTCAGCTCTTTGGAAGGGTTTGAAACAAATGAGCATTCTTTCACTTCAGTGATGAAAACAGAGACAGTTTAAACAGCCGCATTGATCCCGGAGCTATTATCAAAGCGTTCTTCTCTCGCGGCTGCACGCCGGATCAATAATGCTGATTTGTGCTGCAACATGTTTTTTTTTTTCCTCTGGTGTATTAGTGCAGGGAGCGATTACAGGAGGTGATTTAGGAGAACATTACATCCTGCAGAGCGTGGACGTAACGCTGCTCTGCTGAATTATTGATGCTTCGATTTAAATCACAGAATAAAACAAATACAATCAAACGTGACGACTCAGAATCAGAATCAGAATCAGAATATCTTTATTTGTCATTGTCACTTGTACAATGAAATTAAAAGTGCCAACCAGTCAATGCAGAGATTTCACCAAGTGCAAAATTAACAAAGTGCAAGAAATTACATAAACAACAACAACAACAACAACAACATAATTTCACTAACAAGGACCACGCCCGTACAGATGGAGTTTGGACATGTTTATTACGAGTGATGTTCAGGAAGCATGGGTGATATGCTGTGGGAGGGTTAGGGGGGATGAAGGGATGAGGGTCGAGGGATGAAGGGATGAGGGTCGAGGGGATGAGGGTCGAGGGGATGAAGGGATGAGGGGTGAAGGGATGAGGGTCGAGGGGATGAGGGTCGAGGGGATGAAGGGATGGGGGTCGAGGGATGAAGGGATGAGGGTCGAGGGATGAAGGGATGGGGGTCGAGGGATGAAGGGATGGGGGTCGAGGGATGAAGGGATGGGGGTCGAGGGATGAAGGGATGGGGGTCGAGGGATGAAGGGATGGGGGTCGAGGGATGAAGGGATGGGGGTCGAGGGATGAAGGGATGGGGGTCGAGGGATGAAGGGATGGGGGTCGAGGGATGAAGGGATGGGGTCGAGGGATGAAGGGAGGGGGGTCGAGGGATGAAGGGATGGGGGTCGAGGGATGAAGGGATGTAGGGATGAGGGAATGAGGGGAGGAAAGGCGAGAGATGAGAGGGATGAAGGGAGGAGGGATGAAGGGATACGGAAAGGCGAGAGGGATGAGGCGGGACCATCGGCGGAGTGGTCCTGGGGTTGACCGGAGGAGTCCTGGAAGGAACCTGGGGGGATGGAGACTCTTGAGTGGGGGAACCGTCTCTCTGCGACTCTACGGATTAGAGCCCCTGGTACCTGTGTAGGAAGGGAGGTGAGAAAAGGGGAGACAAATCGAGAAAGAGGGTATGGGAGGGGTGGGATGTGACAGCGGTGTCGAAGAAGGAAGGAGTGGACGGAAGAGAGAGATAGCTTAAGCATGGAGAACGGAAATTGAACGAGTACGAGGCGTGGCCCTTGTTCCCGAACCCGGTTTATAAAACCCCATCATGTGGAACAGATTACTGTGTGAGTGATTGTCAGCGTGCCTTAGTTTTAGCAGCGTTTAAACAGGTGATTGCAGTGGGGTAGAAGCTGTGCATGAAACTATTTGTCCGTGTCCTGATTGATCTGTACCGCTTCCCTGATGGCAGCAGTTCAAACAGGGTGTGAGGTGTTTTTATTATATTGTGGGCTTTTTGACACACCGCAAGCGTTGAAGATCTTCCAGCGTGGGGAGGGGGCAGCCAACAATCTTTTGGGCGGTCTTGATGACCCCCTGGAGCGCCTTCCTCTGAGCTGCTGTGCTGCTAGCGTACCATATACATATGCAGTATGTTATTACACTTTCTATGGTGGTTCTGTAGAAACAGATGAGCAGCCTTTGTGTGATGTTATTCTTTCTGAGTGTCCTGAGGAAGTACAGTCTGTGTTGGGACTTCTTCAGCAGCTCAGAGGTGTTTGCGCTCCAGGTCAGGTTGTCCTCAATGTTGACTCCCAGGAAGCGAAAGTCTGTTACTCTCTCCACGCTTTGCCCGCTGATGTTAAGTGGAGGGATGTCTGACCTTTTTTTCCTAAAGTCAATAATCAGTTCTTTTGTCTTTGAGGTGTTCAGGAGAAGGTTGTTGGCCACACACCATGACACCAGCTGCGTTACCTCGTCTCTGTAGCAGACTCGTCACCCCCAGATATGAGCCCCACCACCGTGGTGTCGTCTGCAAATTTAGCGATGGTGTTGCTCTGATGGACAGGGGAGCAGTCATGTGTGTACAGGGAGTAGAGCAGTGGGCTGAGCACACAGCCCTGGGGAGAGCCAGTGCTGAGGCTCAGGGCTGGGGATGTGTGGTGGCCGAGTCTCACTCTCTGTTTGCGGTCGGAAAGGAAACTGTTAATCCACATGCAGGTTGTGTGAGGAAGCCCCAGGTCTCTCAGCTTGGTCACCAGTCTGTGTGGGAGGATGGTATTAAATGCTGAGCTGTAATCCACGAAGAGCATCCGCACATAGTTCCCTTGTCCCTCCAGATGTGACAGGGCGGCATGGAGAGCTGTGGCCACGGCGTGGATCGGTTTGCTCTGTACGCAAACTGGTGGGGGTCAAGGCTGCGTGGCAGGGCTGATGTAATGTGACTACGGACCAGTTTTTCAAAGATCCTGAATTAGTCTTTAAACTCATTAGTCAGGTGAGTTAACGTTTCCTAAACGAGTTGACAAAATGAAATTCAGACGTTCTCTTAGAGACAGTTTGCATCTGCAGGTCGATGCCTTCCTCTCATTTTTATGATTTTAATCTCGTGTCTACAGTATTTCAGTGTCCTGTATTAAAAGGTGCTTCATAAATAAATGATCGTGCACTGTTTGTCGACACTTTTATTGAAGCTGAATCTAAAATCCAAACTTAAATTTTGGATCTACAGAAGCTCCACTCACCTGTCACATGGTTTACCTGTCTGCACTAACAGGTGGACCGGGATCAAGACGTCAATCAAACTTCAGTTAATTAGTCGTTTCTGTGCAATAATTGAATTCAGTTTTCGTCGTCGTTCCCTCTGCAGCGCCGTCGTCTTCCAGCCCAGCAGGCGTCAGAGCGCCCACGCTCCTGAATTTATTTCTCTCTTATCGCCGTTTCCGCGCTCGTTCACAGCCTCATCTGTCTCAAACAAAAGAATAAATGAACCCATCTATTCTCTGTTTATCAGCCAATTACGTGTACACACACACACACACACCACACACACCCACACACCACACACACCTGAGCAGTGACATCCACATTATTTCCACTCTTCATTCGTGTCTGTATCTCGCAGTGTTCACCTCCAGCTTCCCTCAGCTGAGACTGTCCACTGATCCTCTGATCCTCATACCGATCTGCTGCTGTCCATCAGATCCATGATTCATCATCAGCAGCTCCAGCATGGACGCTGAAAATTCACGTTGAAAGGTGAAAATGTTAAAGTCTGTCCGATAAAACATCTGCGAAGCTTTTGAAACATGTCAAACCCGGTGTCGTGTCTCCAGGTTCAGACAAACCGTGGACGTGGACTTTAAATCCTGCAGCTATCAGGAACGTCGGGATGTTCAGAGGAGGACTGGAACAAACCCTGAGGCCTCCGGACACCGCGTGTTTCCTCGTGGCTGACTGATGCTGTCGCCTGTTTGCAGCCTGGAAATGTTTCAAGGCGGCTGGCTCTCTCCTTGCAGGCTGGTTTGGCTCGGTCAGTTTAAGTCAGCACTGAACCCAGCACAGCATCGATCACCATGTTACGTTGCTCAGTCAGAGAGCTCGACGTCCTCGACGACCTCCTGAACATGCAACTTTGAATCATTTAGTCATAATCAATATCGTTTATCGTCTCCCTCCGTCTTCTGACTTCCACACACATTCAGAAAACTGGAAACGTGTGATTGAATTTTATTAAGCGCACGTTACAATATGCAATCCATCCACATTCATAAAAACTACAAGACAAATACTAACACGGTGAAGCCAAAGCATGACGGAGCAGCACAGATTCAAACACATTCAAACAGTCACAGTTCAACACGATGCAGCTTCGTTCATCTCGACACATTCTTCACATTTTTTACATTTCAAACATGAAAACAAACGTTATTCAAGTTTGTTCAGCTGTTTCCTCTCAGCTCGTCTGTACACTGACTCTGCTGATTAAAGCCTGTCATGTGTTTGTGAATGGATCCGGGTCCAGAACCGGGTCCTGGTCCTGCCCTGTACTAACACAGCAGGAGGTTCACCTCCATCCACGGGTGACTAATATTGAGATTGGACGAGCAGTTAACGGGGCCGACAGTCATTGTCTTAATCTTATTTGTCCAGAGCGACATCGGCTCCGTTTCACGGCACAAAGGGTTTCTCATGACTCCGGAGGCGTGATGAGTCTAATTAAAGCATCAGTGATGAGTCTAATTAAAGCATCAGTGATGAGTCTAATTAAAGCATCAGTGATGAGTCTAATTAAAGCATCAGTGATGAGTCTAATTAAAGCATCAGTGATGAGGCGATTTAAAAACCCCAAACTGTCTGAAACGCCCCGACTCTTCCCGCCTCATTCAAAAAGGTGAAAACTACCGTCTGATAATATCACACTCATAACGACATGAGGTTTGTTTGAGCGGCCTCCTACATTTCCCAGCAGCCAAACCATGAAAATCACAACGAGTGACAAAAGTTACAAGGAACAAAAGTTTTGATCCGAACAAACAAGAAATGTTTTTTTGTCGAGTCGCTTTCAGCTTCTCAAACATTTTGACGACTCGTAAGACTCACGAGGACGTGACTTTATATTTAATGCACCAGACAACCAATGACAGGAAAGCATCTCTGACTTCCTGTCTGTGTCACACATATGAACCCAGCTCACTGTGCAAGACATGGTGCGTTTGTTGGGGACTATTTTCAGTGGTGGATGAATCTACATTTAGTGTGTGTGTGTGGTTAGGTCAGTGTTCATTGACTCCCAGCCCTTCAGCAGCGTCTCTCACTCTGTTCTGTCGTTCGCTGTTGGTTCGAGTCTTTTTTTTCTGGAGCGCGCCTCACGTCAGCTCCTCCCACAGCTCCGTTCATCTGTTAATTGTTTGTGTGATTTGGATTAATTAGTATAATTATCTTCATTCTCCCCTCACTGTCGTTTTCACTGATCGTTCCTTCAGCTAACAACACGTTACAAATCATCGATACAAATAATGTGACATGAACTCGTGTCTGTTCTGTCAGTGCTTCATCTGAACACAGCATCAGAGAGGGATGGAGTGAAAGATGGAGGAGAGGGATGGAGTGAAAGATGGAGGAGAGGACGGAGTGAAAGATGGAGGAGAAGGACGGAGTGAAAGATGGAGGAGAGGGATGGAGTGAAAGATGGAGGAGAGGGATGGAGTGAAAGATGGAGGAGAGGGACGGAGTGAAAGATGGAGGAGAGGAATGGAGTGAAAGATGGAGGAGAGGAATGGAGTGAAAGATGGAGGAGAAGGATGGAGTGAAAGATGGAGGAGAGGGACGGAGTGAAAGATTGAGGAGAGGGACGGAGTGAAAGATGGAGGAGAGGGACGGAGTGAAAGATGGAGGAGGACGGAGTGAAAGATGGAGGAGAGGGACGGAGTGAAAGACGAGGAGGAGAGGGACGGAGTGAAAGACGGAGGAGAGGGACGGAGTGAAAGATGGAGGAGAGGGACGGAGTGAAAGATGGAGGAGAGGGATGGAGTGAAAGATGGAGGAGAGGGACGGAGTGAAAGATTGAGGAGAGGGACGGAGTGAGTGAAGATGGAGGAGAGGGACGGAGTGAAAGATGGAGGAGAGGGATGGAGTGAAAGATGGAGGAGAGGGGGAGTGACGAGTGAAAGATGGAGGAGAGGGACGGAGGAGTGAAAGATGGAGGAGAAGGACGGAGTGAAAGATGGAGGAGAGGGACGGAGTGTAAGATGGAGGAGAGGGACGGAGTGTAAGATGGAGGAGAGGGACGGAGTGTAAGATGGAGGGAGGGACGGAGTGGAGAGGAGTGAAAGATGAGGAGAGGGACGGAGTGAAAGATGGAGGAGAGGGACGGAGTGAAAGATGGAGGAGAGGGACGGAGTGAAAGATGGAGGAGAGGGACGGAGTGAAAGATGGAGGAGAGGGACGGAGTGAAAGATGGAGGAGAGGGACGGAGTGAAAGATGGAGGAGAGGGACGGAGTGAAAGATGGAGGAGAGGGACGGAGTGAAAGACGGAGGAGAGGGACGGAGTGAAAGACGGAGGAGAGGGACGGAGTGAAAGACGGAGGAGAGGGACGGAGTGAAAGATGGAGGAGAGGGACGGAGTGAAGACGGAGGAGAGGAGAGGGACGGAGTGAAACCGTTAGACCAACACTGAAATAACGTTGGACTAACGGTGAAATAACGTTGGACTAACGGTGAAATAACGTTGGTCTAACGGTGTGAAATAACGTTGGTCTAACGGTGAAATAACGTTGGTCTAACGGTGAAATAACGTTGGTCTAACGGTGAAATAACGTTGGTCTAACGGTGAAATAACGTTGGTCTAACGGTGAAATAACGTTGGTCTAACGGTGAAATAACGTTGGTCTAACGGTGAAATAACGTTGGACTAACGGTGAAATAACGTTGGTCTAACGGTGAAATAACGTTGGTCTAACGGTGAAATAACGTTGGTCTAACGGTGAAATAACGTTGGTCTAACGGTGAAATAACGTTGGTCTAACGGTGAAATAACGTTGGTCTAACGGTGAAATAACGTTGGTCTAACGGTGAAATAACGTTGGTCTAACGGTGAAATAACGTTGGTCTAACGGTGAAATAACGTTGGTCTAACGGTGAAATAACGTTTGCACAGAAACAGTTTCGTGTCTGTGGACACGTGATGATGTCATGTTTCTTAAAGGGACGGCGCAGGGAGCTTTACTTTACTTCAGACTGATGATATGTTTGTTTTTGAACGTTCTGTCAACGCTACAGAAACGTTGGGTGACTGTTAAGTATGACAAAGTTTGAATGCAGTGTGAGCTCGTGCAGCTTCCTCATTATCGCTGTGGTTGGATGCATGGAGCCGTTATCAGAGAGTGAATTATCGTTTTTAGCATAAGCTCATTTTCTGCTTAGATGATCAAATTAAACAGTGATAAATAATAAAACTGCCTTTTAATAACATGCACAGTGTCACACGTGCTGCCACTTCATTAAAATGTTTCTCTTCATAATTAAAACCCTGCGTGATGTCTGATCCAGTCTGTGAGGGACTGTGAGGCTGCTACAGTCCTCTGTGTCCGGGCCTCACTGAACAGAACCAGAACCACAGAACTTTATTCAGACTGGATCAGATTTTAGACGGCTGCTTTTCCCTCTGATGTCCTCCGACTGCTTCAACTCTCTGTGATTCGGACTAGCCATGGACACAATCTGCTATTAGCAGCAACAGAACCGGGCTCAGCAGCCGGACCGGACCGGGTTGGAGCACAGCTTCTGAGACCAACAGGGAATAACGTGACAGTACCGAGGAGATTTACAGACTTCATGATGGAAACATTGATCAGTTCAGAGGTTCTGTCGCTGTGTTCACTGTTAGACTGGACACTGCTGGTTCAGAGGTTCTGTCTCTGTGTTCACTGTTAGACTGGACACTGCCGGTTCAGAGGTTCTGTCTCTGTGTTCACTGTTAGACTGGACGCTGCCGGTTCAGAGGTTCTGTCTCTGTGTTCACTGTTAGACTGGACGCTGCCGGTTCAGAGGTTCTGTCTCTGTGTTCACTGTTAGACTGGACGCTGCCGGTTCAGAGGTTCTGTCGCTGTGTTCACTGTTAGACTGGACACTGCCGGTTCAGAGGCTCTGTCTCTGTGTTCACTGTTAGACTGGACACTGCCGGTTTAGAGGTTCTGTCGCCGTGTTCATGTTAGACTGGACACTGCTGGTTCAGAGGTTCTTCTGTCACTAATGGTTAGTGTGAACGAGTCCCTCCTAATCTGACCTCCTAGTTAAAAGTGAGCTGCCTGTTGGGTCGGGTCGGAGCTGAGCTGTTTTCTGACGTGGGTTAGCAGCGTTTCTATCAGCAGCTGGATGAATAACGAGCTGATTATCAGACGCTGCTGAGGCTGATTGGATGGCAGCTGTGATGATGATGCAGTCACGGCATGACTCAGCTCTGCTGTGTGCTTTGGTTGTGATGGTGACGCAGGATTTGTGTGTTGGTTGTTGGTTTGGTAACATCTGTCCAGGTTCAGATCCCGTGAGGTTTAACACGCTTTCTTGGCTGAATAAGAGAAATAACCTGCACACACAGCTTCACCCAGCCGGACCCAGCCGGACCCAGCCGGACTCAGCCGGACCCAGCAGAGCAATGAGACTTTCATATCGACTGACTCAGTACTGGACAAAATTCAAAAGGTTCAAATCTCTTCAGGAAATCATGCCATGATGTCGTGGATATCTCGATAATGTTTGTAAAAAACAACATGTTAACGGCATCTGAGGTTTGAGGAACTCGGTGTAGCCACCCACGGCGCTTGTTGACAGGTGGACAGGTGCATTCAGACGCTGTGACACCCACCAACTGTAATTTCAGCCTCTCTTGCACCTGATTGTCTATTTGAAGAGCTAACAGCCCCAAAGTGACAACCTGTAGTTAGGCTGCCCTCAACGTGTCCTGCCTCAACCTTTAAGTGTCGCTTGATCGCTCCGTTGGGAACTGTGTGGATGTGTGTGTCTCTGTATTTGTGCAACATTTATTATGTGTCATCATTTCAAACATGCCCGGCACTGAAAAACACGGCAAACATTTTAAAGAAGAAACAAAAAAATGTTCAAAGGTCACGTGATCTTTTTTTTTTTTGAATATACAGCAAACATCATCACCTCAGGCCTGCAGGCAGCCGAGCAGAAACAGAAACTACCGACGCCGTCTGTGAATCCACCGGGAACGCCTCTGTACAATCTTTATGTTTAACGGAAACAAGCTGCTGGGTATTTACAGAGCATGGACGACATTTGGCACCAGATGTTGGAGCAGTGGCAGTCTACATTAATAAATTAATGACGTATGTTAATGTCAGGAAATTGCTACTAAAGTACAAATATTTAAGGAATTCACCAAGCGTCGCCTTAAGTTGCTGTTGGTTTAGTTTGTTGCTGATACAAATCCAGTGGCTTGGAGAAGAAATAAAAACTCAGAGTGTTGATACAGATTAAATGAAAATGTAGATGTTGAGCCAGTCTAGTCGAGGTCCTGAGGTTCTGGGAGTTTCTGACCGTAGCAAGACGACAATGCTTCACAATCTGCTGCACTGGTCCAAGTCAATACAATGTTTTCTGCAAAAGTAGCGATGCAGTTCTGAGGCCGCCGTACTGGACCTCGTTCATGAAAACCCCAAACAGACCGGTGACAACATTGTCGGACTTCATTACCCACAGCTCAACTTCCTGCAGACACTATTGACAAACTCCAGCAACGCTTAATATCACTGCAGGAGAATCTGTTGCTGCACCTGGTGGACACAAAGCAAACATTTACCAGAGAGGTTCTCCTCCACGCGGGCCGGGCTCAGAGAGTTTACGAAGGCTTCTGGTTGGATTAACGGCTACAAACATTTTCATGAATCCCCCAAACAGTCGTAGCAGGAGATCAGAGAGTGACCAACCCACAGCCGCAGAGTCACAATCCTTCTATGGGTCCAAGCATTTGCCGAAATGTCCTTGGATTCGAGGACGACTCAGTCCCGTCTCTGGGGACGTGGCTCCATGTTTGTGGATCACTGCAGTGTCACCAAATACATAAAAATGTTTCTTTAGATCAATCGACGATGCAACTTAGCACAAGAAACAAGCTTTCACAGCAGACATGCTCGTGCGGTAACCATGCTGTCAACAGGACTGTCTGTCCTCTTGTTAAACCTTTCTTATATACTTCAGCAAACAGTACCTGGAGAACTGTGGCTGTAGAAAAGTGAAGTGTTTTGTCTGACCTTGTATTTCCAAGAGGCACTTTTTGTTTGATTTTCAGATGATGGAGCAATTCAGTCAACTGACGTGAGATGTGTAAAGTATCCTCGACCGGTCCACACAGTCTCCACTTTGCACCACGATGCCTCTGCAGGAGTCCTGCTGAGATGAGGCGAGACTGAATCTCATGGCCGACTCTCACAGAGCCACTTCCTGTCTGCTGGAGTTGCCGTTAGCTGCTGGAGGGTTGATGGCGGCGGTGGGCGTGGTCTTCTTGATGGAGGTGAGTCGGATGTGGGAGGTGCTGTGCAGGTAGCTGGCCTGGCGCTCGGGGCGGGGACCTCGACCACATCGCAGCTGACTGAGGAAGAAGAAGATTTAACTGAGTGTGTGACAGCTTCCAACAGTGCAAGACAGAAAACTCCAGTATTTAACATGATGCATCGAAGACTCGTCCATTTCATGAAAAACCAGCAGCTCAAGTCTGGAACATTTGTCAGATTTCATCGACTTCTATGATAACTGCAGCTTCTGGTTTTTAATTGTTGCTTGGACAAAGAAGCCACAAATATGATGTGCTATCATAAATAAATATGCAGCATCTGCAAGACTGTCAAAATAAAGTTTCCTTGGTAAACATTGTGAACTGGTCGTACTCTGGTCACATGGTCAGTAACGTTGCTTCCAGGCATAAGTCACATAAGTTAACTCACGTACGTATCTTAAAAGCAGTCGGTTTAGCTCAGCTGCTAAATGAAAATCAGAATTAAACCAGCGATTAAAAAAAAGTCAGACTTTGTGTAACTGGGTAATAAATCCAGGTAACTCTCTCTCCAGGTACAAAAGGTGAAGGCTTAACATTTCTGTACTGTATGGAAATTTTTCACACTTTCTCCAATAACACAGTTAAACTCCTTTTTGAGTATTAAGAAATAAACCAGGTGAATTATTCTAATTTCTTCCCACTGGCACATTTTGTTTCTCTGCTGCCTCCGAGGTGTCACCAGCAGATCTGACCCACATGAAGCGCAGAGCTTCCCGGGTTCCTGTCTCACTGTGACAGTCACAGTTTGGGAAGGATTGTGCTGGAGCTGTCGTGAAGAGTTTTATAGAGAGGTTGAATAATGACGAGGGAGCATCTAGAAAGAGATTTAGAAAACGACGAGGCGTGATCACTTTTTGTGATGCAGTTATAGAGTCTGAATGTTTTCCGAGTGCAGATCATCAATCTGTTTAACATTTTTCATTAGGCAGTTTGACTGCAGGAAATCAAATCTGCATATGTCGTTTGCCTGGTTGAACTGTCGCAGTATTTACTCTGCATGGGGAGGTTAAACATGATCAACAGACTTTTATAGCACTAAATGTTTCAGCCATTAAAAGTGTTTTTGTATTTTAAGAATTCTGGATTCAGTCCAAATATGAATGTCGTGCCTCTATAATAAATACGAGCTTCAAATCCATGTTAGTAACTCTTCTTCAAATGGATGGATCGATGGACAGATAGATGGATGATAGATGGATGGATGGATGGATAGATGGATTGATAGATGGATGGATAGATGGATAAATGGATGGATGGATGGATGGATTGATAGATAGATGGATGATAGATGGATTGATACTGTAGATGGATAAATGGATGGATGGATAAATGGATGGATGGATGGATGGATGGATGGATGGATTGATACTGTAGATGGATAAATGGATGGATGGATAAATAGATGGATAGATGGATGGATAGATGGATGGATAGATGGATGGATGGATGGATAGATGGATTGATAGATGGATAGATGGATTGATAGATGGATGGATGGATAGATGGATGGATGGATAGATGGATTGATAGATGGATTGATAGATGGATGGATGGATAGATAGATAGATAGATAGATAGATAGATAGATAGATAGATAGATAGATAGATAGATAGATGATAGATGGATGGATAGATGATAGATGGATGTGTATTTGGAGATATTTGTATGAGGTGATTCATTAACTGGCTCCTTTACAAACTTGAGTCATTAAAAAAGATGTGATGTCATCACGATGTTGGGTTTGAAACACTGACACTGTGACGGACGGATAGATGGATGGATGGATGGATGGATGGATGGATGGATGGATTGATAGATGATTGATGGATGGATAGATGGAGTTGGTGGTTGAACTTGAGTCATTAAAAAAGATGTGATGTCATCACGATGTTGGGTTTGAAACACTGTGACGGATGGATGGATGGATGGATGGATGGATAGATGGATGGATAGATGGATAGATGGAGTTGGTGGTTGAACTTGAGTCATTAAAAAAGATGTGATGTCATCACGATGTTGGGTTTGAAACACTGACACTGTGACGGATGGACGGCACTCACAGATTTTCTCGTCCTGCATCGAGTGGACGTTTGAGGAGCTGCCGTGTTTGGCTTCACTTCACAACCACACAGGTTGTTGGTTTGAAACACTTCTGCTAACGTAAGGATCCAACTGAACAAGTGATCGAACAGGCTGAGCCACCTGCCCTGTATGTGTGGACATCCTTGGTCCATGATGCTGGTTCTGATTCGTCTCCAGTGTTCATGTTTGTGGTTTGAGGGATTTGAATGTTTCTTTTAACAGTGGGAGTCGATGGAGCTGAGAGACAGATCCTGGGATTTGTTGACAACATCTAGAATATGTTTGTATCATGGTTGATTATTAATGGACGTAAAGTCCAGACTGAAGTTTGAGCGGATCCAGGAGCTCTCACCTGTTGAAGTGTCTCCGGAAGCTCTCGCTGAGCAGGTAGGTAGAGGGCGAACGGGTTGACGCAGGATGAGGAGAAGCTGAGGACTCGGGCCAGCAGGGTGATGACCAGATGAGCCAGTGACAGATCCATCTGGTGGTAGTGGTGGAAGGAGGAGGGTACATGTAGAGAACGTGGTTGGGGAACCAGCACAGGGCGAACAGACCCACGAACACCAACACGATCTTAGCCAGACGCTTCCTCGTCTCCATCTGCAGGAGCAGAGACAGAAAACAGACGTAAAGAAAGAGACGTAAAGGAAGAGACGTAAAGAAAAAGACGTAAAGAAAGAGACGTAAAGAAAGAGACGTAAAGGAAGAGACGTAAAGAAAGAGACGTAAAGAAAGAGACGTAAAGGAAGAGACGTAAAGAAAGAGACGTAAAGGAAGAGACGTAAGAAAGAGACGTAAAGGAAGAGACGTAAAGGAAGAGACGTAAAGGAAGAGACGTAAAGGAAGAGACGTAAAGGAAGAGACGTAAAGGAAGAGACGTAAAGAAAGAGGCGTAAAGAAAGAGGCGTAAAGAAAGACACGTAAAGAAAGACACGTAAAGAAAGACGCGTAAAGGAAGAGACGTAAAGAAAGACACGTAAAGAAAGACGCGTAAAGGAAGAGACGTAAGAAAGAGACGTAAAGAAAAACAAAGCGTAAAGAAAGACACGTAAAGGAAGAGACGTAAAGGAAGAGACGTAAAGGAAGAGACGTAAAGGAAGAGACGTAAAGGAAGAGACGTAAAGAAAGACGCGTAAAGAAAGACGCGTAAAGAAAGAGACGTAAAGAAAGAGACGTAAAGAAAGACGCGTAAAGGAAGAGACGTAAAGAAAGACGCGTAAAGAAAGACGCGTAAAGGAAGAGACGTAAAGAAAGACACGTAAAGAAAGACGCGTAAAGAAAGACGCGTAAAGGAAGAGACGTAAAGAAAGAGACGTAAAGAAAGAGACGTAAAGAAAGAGACGTAAAGAAAGAGACGTAAAGAAAGACACGTAAAGAAAGACGCGTAAAGAAAGACGCGTAAGGAAGAGACGTAAAGAAAGACACGTAAAGAAAGAGACGTAAAGAAAGAGACGTAAAGAAAGACACGTAAAGAAAGAGACGTAAAGAAAGACACGTAAAGAAAGACACGTAAAAAAAGAGACGTAAAGAAAGAGACTTAAAGAAAGACACTTAAAGAAAGACACGTAAAGAAAGAGACGTAAAGGAAGAGACGTAAAGAAAGAGACGTAAAGAAAGAGACGTAAAGAAAGAGACGTAAAGAAAGATGTAAAGGAAGAGACGTAAAGGAAGAGACGTAAAGAAAGGGACGTAAAGAAAGAGACGTAAAGAAAGACGTAAAGAAAGAGACGTAAAGAAAGAGACGTAAAGAAAGAGACGTTAAGAAAGAGACGTAAAGGAAGAGACGTAAAGAAAGAGACGTTAAGAAAGAGACGTAAAAAAAGAGACGTAAAGAAAGAGACGTAAAGAAAGAGACGTCAAGAAAGAGACGTAAAGAAAGGGACGTAAAGAAAGAGACAAGAAAGACGTAAAGAAAGAGACGTTAAGAAAAGAGACGTAAAGAAAGAGACGTAAAGAAAGAGACGTAAAGAAAGAGACGTCAAGAAAGAGACGTAAAGAAAGAGACGTAAAGAGAGACGTAAATAAAGACGAAGAGAGAGAGAGAGACGCTCTGCTGGCTGCTGACCTGAACACTGTGTGAGCTGTGGACGTCGTCATTAGAAACAGAAGAAGTCTGTTACTGATGATTGATGTGATTCATTTTATATTTTGAATAAATTAATGAATAATTTATTTTTCTTTCAAATGACTTTTTCAATTTAAATGTTTTAGACCCAAAGCACAACGACGTTTCTTTATTCTTGGTTATACAAGTTAAACTTTTACCAACGACCTCATTAAGTGCATTTCCTCGTTAACACAAATATCTAATCAGACGTTGTTGTGCCAGATCAGATCTGACAGGAAAAAGAAAAGCTGGAGCTGATCAGTACTAAAGTATGAACAGAAGAGCTGACGGTGCAGCGGAGGACAGGAAATGGAGGGTTTGGACAGGAAATGGAGGGTTTGGACAGGAAATGGAGGGTTTGGACAGGAAATGACAGGAAATGGAGGGTTTGGACAGGAAATGGAGGGTTTGGACAGGAAATGGAGGGTTTGGACAGGAAATGGAGGGTTTGGACAGGAAATGACAGGAAATGGAGGGTTTGGACAGGAAATGGGGGGTTTGGACAGGAAATGGAGGGTTTGGACAGGAAATTGAGGGTTTGGACAGGAAATGGGGGGTTTGGACAGGAAATGGAGGGTTTGGACAGGAAATTGAGGGTTTGGACAGGAAATGGGGGGTTTGGACAGGAAATGGAGGGTTTGGACAGGAAATTGAGGGTTTGGACAGGAAATGGGGGGTTTGGACAGGAAATGGGGGGTTTGGACAGGAAATTGAGGGTTTGGACAGGAAATGGGGGGTTTGGACAGGAAATGGAGGGTTTGGACAGGAAATGGGGGTTTGGACAGGAAATGGAGGGTTTGGACAGGAAGTGGAGGGTTTGGACAGGAAATGGAGGGTTTGGACAGGAAATGGAGGGTTTGGACAGGAAATGGAGGGTTTGGACAGGAAATGGAGGGTTTGGACAGGAAATGGAGGGTTTGGACAGGAAATGGGGGGTTTGGACAGGAAATGGGGGGTTTGGACAGGAAATGGAGGGTTTGGACAGGAAATGGGGGGTTTGGACAGGAAATGGAGGGTTTGGACAGGAAATGGAGGGTTTGGACAGGAAATGGGGGGTTTGGACAGGAAATGGAGGGTTTGGACAGGAAATGAAGGGTTTGGACAGGAAATGGAGGGTTTGGACAGGAAATGGAGGGTTTGGACAGGAAATGGGGGGTTTGGACAGGAAATGGAGGGTTTGGACAGGAAATGGGGGGTTTGGACAGGAAATGGAGGGTTTGGACAGGAAATGGGGGGTTTGGACAGGAAATGGAGGGTTTGGACAGGAAATGGAGGGTTTGGACAGGAAATGGGGGGTTTGGACAGGAAATGGAGGGTTTAGACAGGAAATGAAGGGTTTGGACAGGAAATGGAGGGTTTGGACAGGAAATGGAGGGTTTGGATCGGCTGGGTCAGAATTTAGCATGAACACGTAAAACAATGTGATGGATTCATAATTATAAGAACAGGAAACAGAGTCAGACCTCTCGTGTGTTTGAACATCGACACTCAGACGTCTGATGTAAACTGCTCTGTGATGGCTAAATGACTCCAGACTCGTCCTGTGTGATGCTGAGAAGCAGAGATAAAAATACAGGCAGCAGACACAGGTGCTTCAAAGCAGCCATTATACACCAACACTCACACCATTTTAATCATGGTTGACGAGACGAAAAGTTCGGTGAAAGTTTCGTACAAACATCTGATGGAAGAGAAGTCACCAACTGAGTCCGTGCACGGCGGCGTACGTGCAGTTTGACCTTGTCAGGTGGACGCTCGTCTCGCAGAGACATGAGAAAGGTCAGTGATGTCACTCATGCACAAACAGAGGACGAGGCCTGGTGCTCCTGCTCCTGCTGCAGCAGCTTCATTTCCCTCAGGTGCATCACTGAACTCGATGTCGCTGCACTGAACCGGAAGGAAAGACCAAGTTTGTCAGCAGCAATCAACTTGACATCGCCTTCATCTTGTTCTGTCCTTGCAGCCTGAAGCTTCACCCTCACCAACATGACGGAGAACTCTTCAAATGTTTCTGTTCTCCATCATCCGTCTTCTTCTCTCTCCGGCCTCAGTTACTTTCTGCAGCAAATCCTCTCAGGAGAGAAAACATGACGAGGTTTGCATATTCGCGTCGTCCTGGTTGTGTTGTGGTGACAGTGAAAAGACTAGAAACAGCTTCATTAATTATTAATTTATTCATTATTTCTATTTCAATTGTTTAACGTTACTTTACACATGAAGACACAAGCCGGTGATGTGATGTCTGGCAGATCTCAGGTTCAGACACGATGTCGGACTCTGTCTCCTCCCAACACAAAGAAAACACAACGAGAAAATCAAAGTCTGAATATCGATTATTACACTGGATCATTTCCTGTCTGACCATCTGAACGGCCAATAAGAAGATTCAGATTTTGGCATCACTCATTTCATTTTCCCCGCAGACGCCCGAGTGAAGAACAGATGCAGGATCCAGCTGAACATCGTTAAGTTTAATGGCGCTCGCCTCGTCCGACTCGCACGTTAAAGACGAGAAACCGTAAATTAAAGAATAAAAACCAACAGAACAGCCTGATTACAGCGTGGGGGGGGGGTCTCTGCTGCCGGGCCGCTGATTTGTGTTTGCTCTGATTTTCTGAGTCTGGCGTTTGTCCCAAGATCCTCTTAGGCACCTGCAGTGTGTGTGTGTGTGAGTGTGTGTGTGCGTGCGTGTGAGTGTGTGTGTGTGTGTGTGTGTATTCAGATGTAATAGAGTTTCTCGTCGGCTCAATGATGATAAATCTTCCACAGAGCTGCTTTATCACCGAGCAGGAAGCTGCAAAGCAACATGGGACTTTGTGCCAGCTCCATTAGAGACGGTCTGAGATGGATCGAGGGACCGAGGAGACGTCAAGACGTGTCTTTGTGTTTTTGCTCTTCTAGTTATTGTGGAATAAAAAACCTGCTTCTTTGTGAATAATGATTGATGCTACACCAATGGAAGCAGCTTATGACAGGCCATGTTCACGGCCATGCTTTAAAAATAAGAGTACTCTCTGTTCTCAGACGTGACTGTTGCTGTCACCTGGCAGAGTTCAGACTTCACGTGCTCTCCAACACCTTCGACGGCAGGTTGTCTGATCCCTCTCAGCTGTGTATCGTGTCTTTCTTTGGTAATCTCCAATAAGCAGCTTGCAGTCTGAAGTTTCCTTCAGTCTTTGTCAATCATTGGAAAATCTAATCTTACTCTGGTTTCTCCTGATCAGCTTCCTCTGACTGTTCAGCTCCGTTACTGCGACGTCACGATTAAAAGCATCATCGGTCTGTGTCTTTGTCTCCCGGCTGGTTGTAAATTCAATGATTTGATTTCAGTCATCGTTGTTTGTTGATCGGTTCTGTTCGATCGACTCATCATAACAGTATCGATTGATTTCAATGGAATTAATGAGAATCATTCCCAGACGTGAATCTGAAAGACGCCCATGATGCTATTGTTTGACATTGACAAAACAACTACAAGGAGACAAAACAACTACAAAGAGACAAAACAACTACAAGGAGACAAAACAACTACAAAGAGACAAAACAACTACGAAGAGACAAAACAACTACGAAGAGACAAAACAACTACAAAGAGACAAAACAACTACGAAGAGACAAAACAACTACAAAGAGACAAAACAACTACGAAGAGACAAAACAACTACAAAGAGACAAAACAACTACAAAGAGACAAAACAACTACGAAGAGACAAAACAACTACAAGAAGACAAAACAACTACAAAGAGACAAAACAACTACAAAGAGACAAAACAACTACGAAGAGACAAAACAACTACAAGGAGACAAAACAACTACAAAGAGACAAAACAACTACAAGGAGACAAAGAAAACAACTACGAAGAGACAAAACAACTACGAAGAGACACATTGAAGATTTGGTGATCGTGCTCTTTGAGAATCTTTTTTGTCTCCTGTGAATTTAAAACTTTTTAAGAAACATAACTGTGACACAAACAGGAAGTCATGTTTTCATTTGTTTGGCAGCTGCTTGTTTTTATTTTTTATTCTAAATGTCACAAGCTGTGTTTCTGTCAGCGGGGAGACGTTTGAATCCTGTCCGCCTGCAGGCCGCCGCAGCATTTTAATAATGAATTTACATCGTGAAATACTTCAGGGGGACGATTTGAGTATTTAAGCAGCTGTGGTGATGGACACATGATGCGATGCACAAAAGAAACTGCTCGCAGCTGAAAGAAACTGAGGATTGAGGTGACGCAGCAGCAACGCCTGAAAACAAAAACTAATTATTGAATCTGCCACGGAGACTACGTCCAGGTTTTAGACAGTCTGCGGGGACGTCACGGAGACTACGTCCAGGTTTTAGACAGTCTGCAGGGACGTCACAGAGACTATGTCCAGGTTTTAGACAGTCTGCGGGGACGTCACGGAGACTACGTCCAGTTTTAGACAGTCTGCGGGGACGTCACAGAGACTACGTCCAGGTTTTAGACAGTCTGCGGGGACGTCACAGAGACTACGTCCAGGTTTTAGACAGTCTGCGGGGACGTCACAGAGACTACGTCCAGGTTTTAGACAGTCTGCGGGGACGTCACAGAGACTACGTCCAGGTTTTAGACAGTCTGCGGGGACGTCACAGAGACTACGTCCAGGTTTTAGACAGTCTGCGGGGACGTCACGGAGACTACGTCCAGGTTTTAGACAGTCTGCGGGGACGTCACGGAGACTACGTCCAGGTTTTAGACAGTCTGCGGGGACGTCACGGAGACTACGTCCAGGTTTTAGACAGTCTACGGGGACGTCACAGAGACTACGTCCAGGTTTCAGACAGTCTACGGGGACGTCACAGAGACTACGTCCAGGTTTCAGACAGTCTGCGGGGACGTCACGGAGACTACGCCCAGGTTTTAGACAGTCTGCGGGGACGTCTCGGAGACTACGTCCAGGTTTTAGAAGTCTGCGGGGACGTCACGGAGACTACGTCCAGGTTTTAGACAGTCTGCGGGGACGTCACAGAGACTACGTCCAGGTTTTAGACAGTCTGCGGGGACGTCACGGAGACTACGTCCAGGTTTTTCGTGCTACAGCTTTGGCCTGCAGTCCTTCAGGTGTCTTCCCCTCTCAGCTTGTTCAGGTGATTTATGTCGAGGTTGAACTGGGAGGTTAGACACACTCAGTCTTTTCAAACTGTGCGGTCACTGTCTTTTATTTTACAGCGTGTGAATGTCGAGACCTTAAAGGAGATGACGCTGACAGTGACAGATCTGCAGGCAGTTATTAAGGTTGAGTTTGAGATATATTCACCTGCAGGACGACGGTGTCTGCAAACTGAAGGACATGTAGCAGAGGACAGATGTAATATCAGAGTCTCTGAGGACGCTGGATTCAATCGTTGCTGTTTGGGATTCGATTTTTCACTTTCAGTTGTACAAACAAGTTGAGAGTCTGTTTTCAGTTGGAGCCTCGGGCTGTGATTTCCAGCCGCTCATATTTCAGGTTTATTGTCTTTCAGGAAAATGAGCCGTGAAAAATGAAACACAAACCCTGTGAATGCATCTTCTCTTATTCATGAAGTTATGTGTCCTCAGATGAGTCTGCTGTGTCTCATGTCGTCTGTGCATCTTGGTTTGTTTTGTGTTTGGACTAGATTATGTTTCTAACAGTAAGAATATGATTACATTACATTCTGTGTAGGACAGCCCCCGAGGTGTGAAAATCCAGCGCACCCTTAAACCACCTCAGACAAACAAAAACATATTTAAATAATTATATTTAAATTATATGAGGCCTTCAACACACTTTGGAGAAACTGGATCATATTTTATGGAGGAAATGTTTTCTGGTTTTCCCTCTGATGTCCTCCGGCTGCTCCGCCTCAACTCTCTGTGATTTACAGAGTTTATGATGGACAGTGAAGTAAACTGCTGACAGCTGTAGCTGCTGTTAGCTCATGTTAGCTCAGTCTGTTAGCTGCTGTTAGCTCATGTTAGCTCAGTCTGTTAGCTGCTGTTAGCTCATGTTAGCTCAGTTTGTTAGCTCATGTTAGCTCAGTCTGTTAGCTGCTGTTAGCTCATGTTAGCTCAGTCTGTTAGCTCATGTTAGCTCATGTTAGCTCAGTCTGTTAGCTCATGTTACCTCAGTCTGTTAGCTGCTGTTAGCTCATGTTAGCTCAGTCTGTTAGCTGCTGTTAGCTCATGTTAGCTCAATCTGTTAGCTGCTGTTAGCTCATGTTAGCTCCGTCTGTTAGCTGCTGTTAGCTCATGTTAGCTCAGTCTGTTAGCTGCTGTTAGCTCATGTTAGCTCAGTTTGTTAGCTGCTGTTAGCTCAGTCTGTTAGCTGCTGTTAGCTCATGTTAGCTCAGTTTGTTAGCTGCTGTTAGCTCATGTTAGCTCAGTCTCTTCTGCTGTTAGCTCATGTTAGCTCAGTTTTTAGCTGCTGTTAGCTCAGTCTCTTAGCTGCTGTTAGCTCATGTTAGCTCAGTCTCTTAGCTGCTGTTAGCTGCTGTTAGCTCAGTCTCTTAGCTGCTGTTAGCTCAGTTAGCTCAGTCTCTTAGCTGCTGTTAGCTCATGTTAGCTCAGTTTGTTAGCTGCTGTTAGCTCATGTTAGCTCAGTCTCTTAGCTGCTGTTAGCTCATGTTAGCTCAGTCTGTTAGCTCATGTTAGTTCAGTCTGTTAGCTGCTGTTAGCTGTTGTTAGCTCAGTCTGTTAGCTCATGTTAGCTCAGTTTGTTAGCTGCTGTTAGCTCAGTCTGTTAGCTCATGTTAGCTCAGTCTGTTAGCTGCTGTTAGCTAACAGCATCAGACATCAGAGGCTGCTGAACTCTCTGAACTCCTGACCTTTGACCTTTGACCTTTGACCTTTGACTTCAGCAACCTCTCCACATCACCTGGTTGATGATTGGCTGATAGTTTTTGATCAGAAGTAATGTAATCAGAACAAATACTCGAGTACAGCTGGGCATAGTTACACAGTGGGATTACAAAGTTGCTTGCAGAGTTTGAAGATTTCTTCGTATAAAAACATAAAATGATCTGAGCGTCTGTTGAAGGCACAGAGGGTCATTCACTGCTGACTCTGTGACTGTGGAAGCTTTAAATAATTAACGAACGGACCCACACTGAGAAATTTGCATAAAATTACAGATGCACACATTCCTGCTGCCGACGGCTCCGAGCCTCTTACTGAAAAACACATTCACACAACGAGATGAAGTCACGACAGCTGAGAGTCCCAGTGATTCACATGAAACGCATGAAACACAGTGTTGTGTTGTTCTACACCGAGTCTGACTGAAGTGAGCAGCTCTGATTTGAACTCATCCAATCAGTCCAGAGAAACAAACTGCTCCACTCAAACCCTCAGACTGCAGAGGGTGATGATGATGATGATGGAAGCTGGCAGGTGAAGCAGAGAAGTGATAAAGCCTGTTGAGCTTCATCCCAGAGGATAGAGGAGGAGGAGGAAGAGGAGGAGGAGGAGGAGGAGGAGGAGGAGGAGGAGGATCTGCAAAGATCGGAGGCTGTGAGGAGACTTCACTTTGTGAAGAGTTCTCCAGCTGCTGTTCATACCTGAACAAACAGGTGAAGCAACTTTGATCAAAAATATTGAGCAAACACGTTGTCACCCATTCTTTGAGAATACAGTGCTGAGATGTTTGAGTGACGATCATGCTGCAGGAACAAGCACTGATATGACATGTGTGAAATAACATGTGTTTGTGTTCGTGCACTGAGAGCAGCTTTAAAGCTCCTGACTGCACGCGTTGGATTCAAACATCTTCAGGATGTCATGAAATCTTCTGCAGCTCCGTTCTTGTGCATCACTGCAGAGAGCTGCATGCTGATTTAAAGCCAGAGAGTCTGTGATGCTGCATCAGCTGTAGCCACGGCAACAGGCCTGTCGCATCATTCTGTCAAATCCTGCAGCTGTCAATCAGACTCAGACGGTGAGCACACGCTAACAAAGGCCAGAGCTGCCAGTTCTCTTAAAGCTGCAAATAAGAAGAATTAAAAAAAACTTTGGCACCATGTTTGTAGTCCTACGTCTTCCTGCTCCCAGCTAATCTAAAAATCTGCAAAGACGTGGATCATCGTGGATCATCGTGGATCATCGTGGATTATCGTGGACCTGAATGACGCCTGGTTGCTCAAACAATCCACCTGTGACCACACCCACCTGTCAATCAAAGCGTCCACGCTCTTAACCCTGCATAACTTTCAGCCTTAATATAATGTGAACAGGTGAGTTGTATATAAATTCACCCTCAGGACAGTTGTCATGAACGGGGAAATTAGCTACAGAGACCAAAACTGTTTTTTGTACCAGGCTGTAAACATGTTTATTTCTGCTGTGAAACATGGGGACTTATGGAGACTGACTCACTGCTGGAGCCAGCCTCAAGTGGACGTTAGAGGAACTGCAGGTTTCAGGCGTGTATTGTAAATATGTTGAGCTCATGTTTCTGCACTGACAGACTTGATCTAAGAAAAAATATTTCAGCATTCACATGAATATAAACGTGTTGATGAGGTGGAGAATATTACCGTTCTATTAATATTTATGACTTATGTAAGAGCTCTTAGTTTCTGATGGAAACTCAAACACTGCGTCTTATTCTGAGTGACAGCTGACTGACAGCTGCACAGCCGGTCTATGATTGCATCCTGAGGTGTTTGACAGAAAGACACGAGTCTTCAGCGTCTTCTGTGAGATGTGGACCTTCAGGACGTGCTGAACCAAATCACAAAACAAACAGCAGCAGACAGCTGGAGGTCGAACAAGCAGCTGATAATGAACAGTGGAAAAAAAAAGAGGCAGAGGAGAGAAATTGATTTTAGATATGAGTCAGCGATTTCTGTATGCACAAAAATCCAAATACTGAGGCTGCTGAATCCAATTAACTTTACTAACGAGCTTTAAAGAGACTACGTCCAGGTTTTAGACAGTCTGTGGGGACGTCACAGAGACTACGTCCAGGTTTTAGACAGTCTGCGGGGACGTCACGGAGACTACGTCCAGGTTTTAGACAGTCTGCGGGGACGTCACGGAGACTACGTCCAGGTTTTAGACAGTTTGCGGGGACGTCACGGAGACTACGTCCAGGTTTTAGACAGTCTGCGGGGACGTCACGGAGACTACGTCCAGGTTTTAGACAGTCTGTAGGACGTCACGGAGACTACGTCCAGGTTTTAGACAGTCTGCGGGGACGTCACGGAGACTACGTCCAGGTTTTAGACAGTCTGCGGGGACGTCACGGAGACTACGTCCAGGTTTTAGACAGTTTGCGGGGACGTCACGGAGACTACGTCCAGGTTTTAGACAGTCTGCGGGGACGTCACGGAGACTACGTCCAGGTTTTAGACAGTCTGTAGGACGTCACGGAGACTACGTCCAGGTTTTAGACAGT
>CM014086.1:93936-130046 GCA_004119915.2 Collichthys lucidus
TTATCCATGTTTTAAGGCCGTAACCACACACTGTTATACAGCTTTTACACGCATGTTGTACAGTACTCCCTTAGCCAATCAGGATGCAGAACACAATGTGTGTTCATACTGTTACAGAACGCTGTAAAAAAAAAATACACTAAAAAAATCTGCAAAACAGCGAGTCAGCGAAAAGTGAACCGCGATATAGAGGGACGACTGTATTTCTTTTTAGAGGATAGAGATAATGTTCTGTAGCTGCTGTTAGCTCATGTTAGCTCAGTCTGTTAGCTGCTGTTAGCTCAGTCTGTTAGCTCAGTTTTTTGACTGTGAGCCTTGAACTACCTAGAACAGGAAGTTTCCAGGCCTGGGGATTGAAGACTCAACTTGAACTTGTTTAAAATAAATGTAACCAGGCTCAGCAGCCTCTATGGACATGATGGCAGAGGAGAAGAGAGTGAAGAGGATGCTGACGGAGGAAGCTAAGAAGTCTAGTTAGCTTATGTTAGCTCAGTCTATTAGCTGCTGTTAGCTCATGTTAGCTCATGTTAGCTCAGTTTGTTAGCTGCTGTTAGCTACTGTTAGCTCAGTTTGTTAGCTGTGGTTAGCTCATGTTAGCTCAGTCTGTTAGCTGCTGTTAGCTACTGTTAGCTCAGTCTGTTAGCTGCTGTTAGCTCTTGTTAGCTCAGTCTGTTAGCTGCTGTTAGACGCCGAGCTGGACTGACTGCTGCTGGACTAGTCTCTGATATCAGCTGCTGCTGGACTAGTCTCTGATATCAGCTGCTGCTGGACTAGTCGCTGATATCAGCTGCTGCTGGACTAGTCTCTGATATCAGCCGCTGCTGGACTAGTCGCTGATATCAGCCGCTGCTGGACTAGTCTCTGATATCAGCCGCTGCTGGACTAGTCTCTGATATCAGCTGCTGCTGGACTAGTCTCTGATATCAGCTGCTGCTGGACTAGTCTCTGATATCAGCCGCTGCTGGACTAGTCCCTGATATCAGCCGCTGCTGGACTAGTCTCTGATATCAGCTGCTGCTGGACTAGTCTCTGATATCAGCTGCTGGACTAGTCTCTGATATCAGCTGCTGCTGGACTAGTCTCTGATATCAGCCGGTTCTGGACTAGTCTCTGATATCAGCCGCTGCTGGACTAGTCGCTGATATCAGCCGCTGCTGGACTAGTCTCTGATATCAGCCGCTGCTGGACTAGTCTCTGATATCAGCTGCTGCTGGACTAGTCTCTGATATCAGCTGCTGCTGGACTAGTCTCTGATATCAGCCGCTGCTGGACTAGTCTCTGATATCAGGCTCTGCTGGACTAGTCTCTGATATCAGCTGCTGCTGGACTAGTCTCTGATATCAGCCGCTGCTGGACTAGTCGCTGATATCAGCCGCTGCTGGACTAGTCTCTGATATCAGCTCCTGCTGGACTAGTCTCTGATATCAGCCGCTGCTGGACTAGTCCTGATATCAGCCGCTGCTGGACTAGTCTCTGATATCAGCCGCTGCTGGACTAGTCCTGATATCAGCCGCTGCTGGACTAGTCCCTGATATCAGCCGCCGCTGCTGGACTAGTCCCTGATATCAGCAGCTGCTGGACTAGTCTCTGATATCAGCCGCTGCTGGACTAGTCTGATATCAGCCGCTGCTGGACTAGTCTGATATCAGCAGCTGCTGGACTAGTCTCTGATATCAGCCGCTGCTGGACTAGTCCTGATATCAGCCGCTGCTGGACTAGTCTCTGATATCAGCCGCTGCTGGACTAGTCTCTGATATCAGCTGCTGCTGGACTAGTCTCTGATATCAGCTGCTGCTGGACTAGTCTCTGATATCAGCCGCTGCTGGACTAGTCTCTGATATCAGCCGCTGCTGGACTAGTCTCTGATATCAGCCGCTGCTGGACTAGTCTCTGATATCAGCCGCTGCTGGACTAGTCTCTGATATCAGCCGCTGCTGGACTAGTCTCTGATATCAGCCGCTGCTGGACTAGTCCTGATATCAGCCGCTGCTGGACTAGTCCTGATATCAGCAGCTGCTGGACTAGTCTCTGATATCAGCCGCTGCTGGACTAGTCTCTGATATCAGCCGCTGCTGGACTAGTCTCTGATATCAGCCGCTGCTGGACTAGTCTCTGATATCAGCCGCTGCTGGACTAGTCTCTGATATCAGCCGCTGCTGGACTAGTCTCTGATATCAGCTGCTGGACTAGTCTCTGATATCAGCCGCTGCTGGACTAGTCTCTGATATCAGCTGCTGGACTAGTCTCTGATATCAGCCGCTGCTGGACTAGTCTCTGATATCAGCCGCTGCTGGACTAGTCTCTGATATCAGCTGCTGGACTAGTCTCTGATATCAGCTGCTGCTGGACTAGTCTCTGATATCAGCCGCTGCTGGACTAGTCTCTGATATCAGCCGCGCTGCTGGACTAGTCTCTGATATCAGCTGCTGGACTAGTCTCTGATATCAGCCGCTGCTGGACTAGTCTCTGATATCAGCTGCTGGACTAGTCTCTGATATCAGCCGCTGCTGGACTAGTCTCTGATATCAGCCGCTGCTGGACTAGTCTCTGATATCAGCCGCTGCTGGACTAGTCTCTGATATCAGCCGCTGCTGGACTAGTCTCTGATATCAGCTGCTGGACTAGTCTCTGATATCAGCCGCTGCTGGACTAGTCTCTGATATCAGCCGCTGCTGGACTAGTCTCTGATATCAGCCGCTGCTGGACTAGTCTCTGATATCAGCCGCTGCTGGACTAGTTTCTCTGTGTCGCTCTCAAATTAGGATTCTACGAGGTAGAGGGGGCGCCGGACAGACTGATGCACGGCGCATCCAGGTGCGCACGAGAAAATCTCCGTCGGGGGGGGGGGCCTTTACCAGAGCGATGGTACAAAAAAAGGTGTCCTCTTTTTCAACTACCCAAATATGGTCACCCTAGTCTATACCAACAGTTAGTGCCTGATGCATGGACCCGTAAACCAGAAGTGCACAAATGTATGTAGACAGGGCGTCCACATACATTTGGCCACACAGTGTATCTTATGCTCTGAAACAGGAAGTGGTTTCATCAGTGACTTTTTCTTCTGATCTTTGGAATCATGGAGCGATCAAAGATGTTTTCAGCAGATTTATCTTCAGACTCTCATCACACTTCACTGATCGCCTCTCTCACCGCGCAGAGTCACGAGCTGATTCATTGTCTGCTGAGGTCAGACCTGCAGCAGATCTGACATGACTTCCTGCCTCATGTTTATGTTCAGGGTGTGAGAGCAGAGACAGAGACAGAGGCAGAGACAGAGACAGAGACAGAGACAGAGACAGCAGCTGCTTTGTGTTCACATGCTGATCTGCCTCTGTGACCACTCACTCTAAAAACATCCAGCACAGCAGTGAAAAGAAACACTGAGGGAGCATGCAGCACCCGAGCTGACCCAGAAGCTTCAGAGTAAAACCAACCGAGTGCCGAGTCCTTGATGCCCACCCGGTCCATTAGGACAGATCCTGGAGGGCTGTGTGTGTGTGTGTGTGTGGAGCTGGTCCGAGCCCGGCAGAACCAGCTCACACAGTGCTGCTGAAAGGATCTTTAAAGTGCATTTGTCCTTTTAGTGAATGTCTGATTTCAGGACAAACACGTCGCACCGGTCACATTTCATCGCCTCCTCCGGCGTGCACGGTGTGACGTGCACACTCTGATTCTCTCTGAGCATCAGTTGAACATGAACCCTGGTTTTATCATGGTAATCCCACAGATTAACAGTAACTCCCAGTTGTGCTGCATCATGGAGCAGGAACACCTGATCCGACCCGCTGCTGTCGGGTCTTTAATAATTCACCTCCTCCTCCCGCTGACCTCTCCTCCATCTGTGGAGATCAGGCTGGTGTAAAGTGATTACTCACTCCGGCTGACACCGTCCTCCACGAAAAACCTCACGGCTGAAATATTTCCTGAGGCCGCGGGGGCCCGAGGTGTTGGTGCAAAAAGCATCAGGTCCCAGTCGGGCCACCGCTACACTTTAAACTTTAAAGATTTTGAGAGAGTGCAACACGACAAGTTCAGCAGCATCCTGAAACATGTCAGACTGTGTCTGAGGTTCATCGTTCATCATCCGATAAAAACTCAAACTTATTCTAAAGTTCAGTCCCTGACGTCATGAGGATGATGATGAAGATTAAGTCTGACTCAGCCGTCGACCCAACAAGCAGATCTCTGATCCACAACGAACTTCACGTTACTACACAACCGTCCAGTCACTGCAGCTGAGATCTTCATATTTTACAGCCTCAGGAGTCCGTGAGGTCAGTGAACACATCACAAACACTCCTCCATGGTCTTACCTGTCTCTTGGTGTGTTCGCTGACCTCGCCCGGCATGTCGTGGGCGCTCTTGATGAGCGTGCGGGCGATGTGGTAATAATACACGGAGATGATGGCGAGAGGAACCAGGAAGTAAACCAGGAAGATCATCACGGAGTGGATCTTTGGATGCATCTGATTGGACAGCGGGTACGGCACGCAGTTCACGAAGGTGACGTTGTCTCTGTGACCCTGAGGAGAGGAAATAAGGAGTCAGTGAAGATCATGAGATCCATGAACCTGGCTCTGCAGGACGAGGCGTTCAGGGTTTTACCTGCATGGAGACGACCTGTGAGAAAATGGCCTCGGGGACGGCGAGCAGGACGGACAGCAGCCAGATGGAAACAGCTTTCAGACACGTCCAGAAGACGGCGCTGGACGTCTGGATGTCCATCGGGTTCACAATGGCCTTATACCTGAAGGACACAGAGTAACATCCAGGTAACGTCTCAAAGAAACTCCAGCAGAATCTTTATTTCATATTATCTGTCGAGTTCAGCAACGTTCAGTCTCGAGTGATCGGCGTCTGACTTTTTAAATTTAAACCCTGAAGAATTAAAACAGCTCTGACTGTTTTATTATTATTTTAATTATCACTGTAACACCGACATCTTTTACAAACAGCCTGAAACGCTTCACCTGCGTCATCCTGAAACATGTGACAGTGTCTGTGTCTGTCTCTGTGTCTGTCTCTGTCTCTGTGTCTGTCTCTGTGTCTGTCTCTGTGTCTGTCTCTGTCTCTGTGTCTGTCTCTGTGTCTGTCTGTGTCTGTCTTTGTCTCTGTCTCTGTGTCTGTCTCTGTGTCTGTCTCTGTCTGTGTGTCTGTCTCTGTGTCTGTCTCTGTGTCTGTCTTTGTGTCTGTCTCTGTCTCTGTGTCTGTCTCTGTGTCTGTGTCTGTCTCTGTGTCTGTCTTTGTCTCTGTGTCTGTCTTTGTCTCTGTGTCTGTCTCTGTGTCTGTCTCTGTGTCTGTCTCTGTGTCTGTCTTTGTCTCTGTGTCTGTCTCTGTGTCTGTCTCTGTGTCTGTCTCTGTGTCTGTCTTTGTCTCTGTGTCTGTCTCTGTGTCTGTCTTTGTCTCTGTGTCTGTCTCTGTGTCTGTGTCTGTCTCTGTGTCTGTCTCTGTGTCTGTCTCTGTGTCTGTCTTTGTCTCTGTGTCTGTCTCTGTGTCTGTCTCTGTGTCTGTCTTTGTCTCTGTGTCTGTCTCTGTGTCTGTGTCTGTCTCTGTGTCTGTCTCTGTGTCTGTCTTTGTCTCTGTGTCTGTCTCTGTGTCTGTCTTTGTCTCTGTGTCTGTCTCTGTGTCTGTCTCTGTCTCTGTGTCTGTCTCTGTGTCTGTCTTTGTCTCTGTGTCTGTCTCTGTGTCTGTCTCTGTGTCTGTGTCTGTCTCTGTGTCTGTCTCTGTGTCTGTCTCTGTGTTTGTGTCTGTCTCTGTGTCTGTGTCTGTCTCTGTGTCTGTCTCTGTCTCTGTGTCTGTGTCTGTCTCTGTGTCTGTCTCTGTGTCTGTCTCTGTCTCTGTGTCTGTGTCTGTCTCTGTGTCTGTCTCTGTCTCTGTGTCTGTCTCTGTGTCTGTCTCTGTGTCTGTCTCTGTGTCTGTCTTTGTCTCTGTGTCTGTCTCTGTGTCTGTGTCTGTCTCTGTGTCTGTCTCTGTGTCTGTCTCTGTGTCTGTCTTGTCTCTGTGTCTGTCTCTGTGTCTGTCTCTGTGTCTGTCTTTGTCTCTGTGTCTGTCTCTGTGTCTGTCTCTGTGTTTGTGTCTGTCTCTGTGTCTGTGTCTGTCTCTGTGTCTGTGTCTGTCTCTGTCTCTGTGTCTGTCTCTGTGTCTGTCTCTGTGTCTGTCTCTGTGTCTGTGTCTGTGTCTGTGTCTGTGTCTGTCTCTGTGTCTGTGTCTGTCTCTGTGTCTGTCTCTGTGTCTGTCTCTGTGTCTGTCTTTGTCTCTGTGTCTGTCTCTGTGTCTGTCTCTGTGTCTGTCTTTGTCTCTGTGTCTGTCTCTGTGTCTGTCTCTGTGTCTGTCTTTGTCTCTGTATCTGTCTCTGTGTCTGTCTCTGTCTCTGTGTCTGTCTCTGTGTCTGTCTCTGTCTCTGTGTCTGTCTCTGTGTCTGTGTCTGTGTCTGTGTCTGTGTCTGTGTCTGTCTCTGTGTCTGTGTCTGTCTCTGTGTCTGTGTCTGTCTCTGTGTCTGTGTCTGTCTCTGTGTCTGTCTCTGTGTCTGTCTTTGTCTCTGTGTCTGTCTCTGTGTCTGTGTCTGTCTCTGTGTCTGTGTCTGTCTCTGTGTCTGTCTCTGTGTCTGTCTTTGTCTCTGTGTCTGTCTCTGTGTCTGTCTTTGTCTCTGTGTCTGTCTCTGTGTCTGTCTCTGTGTTTGTGTCTGTCTCTGTGTCTGTGTCTGTCTCTGTGTCTGTGTCTGTGTCTGTCTCTGTGTCTGTGTCTGTCTCTGTCTCTGTCTCTGTGTCTGTCTCTGTGTCTGTCTCTGTGTCTGTCTCTGTCTCTGTGTCTGTGTCTGTCTCTGTGTCTGTCTGTCTCTGTGTCTGTCTCTGTGTCTGTCTCTGTCTCTGTGTCTGTCTCTGTGTCTGTCTTTGTCTCTGTGTCTGTCTCTGTGTCTGTCTCTGTGTCTGTGTCTGTCTCTGTGTCTGTCTCTGTGTCTGTCTTTGTCTCTGTGTCTGTCTCTGTGTCTGTCTCTGTGTCTGTCTTTGTCTCTGTGTCTGTGTCTGTCTCTGTGTCTGTCTCTGTCTCTGTGTCTGTCTCTGTGTCTGTCTCTGTGTCTGTCTCTGTGTCTGTCTTTGTCTCTGTGTCTGTCTCTGTGTCTGTCTCTGTGTCTGTCTTTGTCTCTGTGTCTGTCTCTGTGTCTGTCTCTGTGTTTGTGTCTGTCTCTGTGTCTGTGTCTGTCTCTGTGTCTGTCTCTGTGTCTGTCTCTGTGTCTGTCTCTGTCTCTGTGTCTGTGTCTGTCTCTGTGTCTGTCTCTGTCTCTGTGTCTGTCTCTGTGTCTGTGTCTGTCTCTGTGTCTGTCTCTGTGTCTGTCTCTGTCTCTGTGTCTGTCTCTGTGTCTTTCTCTGTGTCTGTCTCTGTCTCTGTGTCTGTCTCTGTGTCTGTCTCTGTGTCTGTCTCTGTGTCTTTCTCTGTGTCTGTCTCTGTCTCTGTGTCTGTCTCTGTGTCTGTCTCTGTGTCTGTCTCTGTCTCTGTCCCTGTGTCTGTCGCTGTCTCTGTGTCTGTGTCTGTCTCTGTGTCTGTCTCTGTCTCTGTGTCTGTCTCTGTGTCTGTCTTTGTCTCTGTGTCTGTGTCTGTCTCTGTGTCTGTCTCTGTCTGTGTGTCTGTCTCTGTCTCTGTGTCTGTCTCTGTGTCTGTCTTTGTCTCTGTGTCTGTGTCTGTCTCTGTGTCTGTCTCTGTCTCTGTGTCTGTCTCTGTGTCTGTCTCTGTGATTTGTCTGTAAAGCTCCTGCAGCTGAACAGATGGATCCTGCACTGTGTCCCCGTCCAACCAATCACTGATCCACTCTTTCTAATGACGACTTTAAAATGCACAAAAGAACAATAATAATAATAATAATAATAATAATAATAATAATAATAATAATAATAATAATAATAATAATTATTATTATTATTATTCCAGTGACAGACTGTTTCTGCAGCCCGACCCTGTGCTGGCTGCTGGAGCTCCTCATTAATGCACAAAGAGCCTGGAGCCACTAACGCTGCACAAAGACACTAATCTGATTATTAGAGGATTCATGTCGGGCTCCAGCCCAGAAGAACCTGCAGAGGGACGACGGGCTCGCTTCATCATGGTCGTCCTCTTTTATTAATGTGGATTTTGAAGTCTGATTCAGTCTGATCCCTCGTGGATCCGTGGTTTGGTTCAGAGTTTGTAGAACCCTGTGGTCCGTCAGCGCCACACGAAGAAGAACTTTCCAGTCCAGCAGGCAGCAGCTCCACTGGTTGCAGAATAAGTCTGACCGTCGAGTCTTATGGGGAAAGTTGATTCATGGTGTGTACACGTCATCGCGCTGTAACCGCCGCTCATCCTCCACGACAGGAAAGTAAAGTGAACTGTACTTCCTGTTTCTTCTTCTGGATCCTGGTGACAGAAAGCAGCCTCTTCATCTCTGGTCCTGGTGTTTATGTGACTCATGTCTCCAGCAGGATGTCGTCCATCAGATTACACGCTCAGAGCTCCAACGTCCTGCATCTGATTCAGACGGGTCACAGCGAGGCTCTCACCCATAATCCTTCCTGTCTCACTTCATGTTTTATGGATGCAATCGTTCGTTGATTATTTATGTCATGTAGGTTTTTACATTTTGTCTCCAGGCAGGAAAAGTTTGGCAGACTGAGGAGGAACTGTGGACTGTGACTGACAGCGAGTGTGAAACATGAGACTTTATTTTATTTGAGGCGTCTCGAGTCGCTGCTGCAAACAGCTCGACAATCACACGAGTCACTTTCTTTGACTTTAACTCGACTCATCGGCTCCTCTGTGAACTGAAGATGTCAAAGTCTGGATGAATATTCTGGTTATTGATGACAACCTAAAATATCTACAACACAAAGATCAGGAAGACTTTTACATGGCCAGAAATTTGTGGACACTGTGCTTATTAAATGGAGGCGACGCTGACGCCGGCTCCCGCTCACTGATACATATTCATAAAGTCAGTATGTGACATGTCTGACCTGTAGTGTTTTCATAGCAGCTGTATAATTACATTTATAAGTGCAATGATGACGATTGATCTGATTAATGGTTTGATGATGGTGTATTGATCAGGCTCACTGCTGAACGTACATTCATATTTTCCTGCTATGATCTTTCAAATGTCGCGTGAGGACTCTAACACGAGGTCATTTCATTAATAACTGCTCGTCGGTTGTTTCCTGTGTGAGTCACACTGCGAGTATGTTTCATAAATGACTGAGCTGCTGTTCAGACTTTTGCTTTAAGTAGAAATGCACGACAGTGCTGAGCAGTGACGCGTGCGGCGTCTGCAGGACGACCTTCAGGGACGCTGCATTGTGTTCCTCAGATCCAGGGTCAGCGTCTGTTGAGAATAATGGAATGAATCACTGTGTACTCTGCAGAGTGCACATGTATTTATATAAACCAGTTTCACAGATTCACCTCAAAAGACCAGAAAACATTTTAAGAGGGAACAGAGCGACGGGAGCGCTGCGTTCACAAACAGAAACTTTAAACAACATTCCACAGTTTGTATAGAGCAGCGGCTTTTTTTAGCACGTTACAGTCTGGCTGTGTAACGTTGGTCAGACATAAAAACTCCTCGTCTCATTTCTACGTCGCTGACAGGGAGCAGAGCCGCTGTCGTGCCAGACCTGGAGCTGTCGTGGTGACTGGTCACATGTTCACCGTGAATAAAACGTTGACAGGTCGACACACAAACGTGAAAGAAACGACTTCACTCGGATGTTTGATGATGCGTTTCTTCGTGCCTGATGTTTTCAGGTCTTCTGCTGCTGCAGGTCACATCGTCCTCTGTGTGACTCAGACGGCGAGCGCTCTCGCTAACTTCACAACCACGTCTGCTGCCATCACTGCTAAACTGTATCCATAGCAACAGTCCTATGAAACAGATGCTGCAGGTCACAGGCTGCGTCCACAAATCTCAGTGCAAGAACAAACTGTTGTTGATGTTCTTATAGTAAAATCTGTTGTAATGATCAATAAATTCGACCCTCCAGAAAGTCTTCAATCCTAAATGACATGAAATCTCATCAGTGGTACAGTTAGTGTTAAATTACATTTCCTCTGCTGCAGCTTCACATTACGACCGCTCGACTGTGGAAACACGAGCTGACTTCGAAGCAGTCACAGTAAATGCAACGTGTTGGTGCGTTAGTTTATTACCGACCACTGTCGTTCATTTGGAAACATCTGAACAGCTGGAAACCTGGAACCACAGTGAGGTGACTTGTCACTGTCTCTGTGCCCGACTTCTTAAAACAGAAATCCACATTTTAACACATTCACACTTTGTTTTTCTGGCCTCAGCATTGTGGAAATATTGAACATCTCCGACTGAAACATGTCGTGCGCCCCCTGCAGGAGGAGGTGACGACCCTGGACTTCCATCTTCTGCCATTACAGACCTCCTGTGACTTCACCGTCACTCCAGCAAGCAGAGCTGGATGTTTTCTGAAAGAAAAATCGATTGCATGAACAAAGCTGGTGTGAAATCTTTTCTTCCTCTGTCAGGCGGAGTCTGCAGCAGAGTGTTGTTCTCTCTGTGTCCGGATGATGCGACCTCTGATCCCTCTGAGAGTCTCTCGACTCACAGGAACCAAAATGGACCTGAGGAGCAGAAACCGGCTCTGAAGCTGCTTCTCTTTTTGATGACACCGACTCTGTTCACGTGTTTGAACCAAGATGCAGAACTGAAATTAAAACCAGCTGCAGACGGATTGTTTCGTCACGGGTTGAAGTGATAAGAAGTTTCGTCCTACAGGAATCAGCTCTAACTTTCACAACACTTCTAAGCGGGTCCTGTCCGGCTTCCTCCCACAGTCCAAAGACATTACATGAATCTAAATCTCCTGTAGGCGTGAATGTGAGTGTGAGTGATTGTCTCTGTGTGTCAGTATCAGGAACTTTGGAAGCACTGAAAACCAGGAGAACCAGCTGGAAACAATCATGGACAAACAGGGACGACACGCATGAACAGAAACACTAAGTGTGTAAAAAACAGACACAGTGTCCGGGCGTCCACTCTGACGTCTAAATCTGTGACTTTCTTCTTCTTCTTCTTCTTCTTCTTCTTCACTCTGTGCTGCCACGAGGTTCAACATTTGAGCCTCTTCATCGATGTTCCCTTTCCATCCAGAGCCAGCGTCGGGTCGGATCTGTCCCATATGTTGATGCATCTGATGGCTCATGGAGACCCGGACGTTGCTGCCGGGCCGTTTTGGAACCAGACGTCCGATCTGAGCGTGGCAGCTGTTTGTCTTCCACCGGCAGCTGCAGCTCCGTGTTTGTGGACATATTCATCTGAAAATGTGTTTGCATGCATCATCTTGATAGGAAGTGATTGGGGCTCCAGTAGCCACTCCAATCATTATGTTAATGATCCATTAGGCTCGTTATGCTCGATGAGGACCCTCGGGCAGGTTAGGAGCTGCTGTGGGCTCGTTAGTGGCTCATTTGAGGCCATCAGGGTCAGACAAACAGCCAGATCACTGGACACAGCTGTGTGATGAGGAAATGAGCTTCCCACTAACGAGCTGATATTACAGCGCTTTAGCCGGACAGTGATGCTGTTTGGTGGTAAACAAACCGGCCCAGGGTGCTGGAGGTCCTCAGCGTCCACTGACGTCACACCAAGACAGAAGAGGGCGGAAATTCAAAGTCCTCGTTCATCCAGCCGCTGCAGCCCATCAAGGCCGATCCGTTATGTCCAAGTGACAAAGGAGGAAATGTTGGAAAACGCTGCAGAGACACAAAGTCCAAAGAGGACGGACAAGGGTGGAGGGACAAGCAGTCAGCCCAGAACCAGAACCAGAACCAGCAGCAGCTGATATCAGAGACTAGTCCAGCAGCAGCTGATATCAGAGACTAGTCCAGCAGCGGCTGATATCAGAGACTAGTCCAGCAGCTGATATCAGAGACTAGTCCAGCAGCGGCTGATATCAGAGACTAGTCCAGCAGCAGCTGATATCAGAGACTAGTCCAGCAGCGGCTGATATCAGAGACTAGTCCAGCAGCTGATATCAGAGACTAGTCCAGAGCGGCTGATATCAGAGACTAGTCCAGCAGCTGATATCAGAGACTAGTCCAGCAGCAGCTGATATCAGAGACTAGTCCAGCAGCGGCTGATATCAGAGACTAGTCCAGCAGCAGCTGATATCAGAGACTAGTCCAGCAGCGGCTGATATCAGAGACTAGTCCAGCAGCAGCTGATATCAGAGACTAGTCCAGCAGCAGCTGATATCAGAGACTAGTCCAGCAGCGGCTGATATCAGAGACTAGTCCAGCAGCTGATATCAGAGACTAGTCCAGCAGCAGCTGATATCAGAGACTAGTCCAGCAGCTGATATCAGAGACTAGTCCAGCAGCAGCTGATATCAGAGACTAGTCCAGCAGCGGCTGATATCAGAGACTAGTCCAGCAGCAGCTGATATCAGAGACTAGTCCAGCAGCGGCTGATATCAGAGACTAGTCCAGCAGCGGCTGATATCAGAGACTAGTCCAGCAGCGGCTGATTTCAGAGACTAGTCCAGCAGCGGCTGATATCAAAGACTAGTCCAGCAGCGGCTGATATCAAAGACTAGTCCAGCAGCTGATATCAGAGACTAGTCCAGCAGCTGATATCAGAGACTAGTCCAGCAGCGGCTGATATCAGAGACTAGTCCAGCAGCGGCTGATATCAGAGACTAGTCCAGCAGCGGCTGATATCAGAGACTAGTCCGGCAGCGGCTGATATCAGAGACTAGTCCAGCAGCAGCTGATATCAGAGACTAGTCCAGCAGCAGCTGATATCAGAGACTAGTCCAGCAGCTGATATCAGAGACTAGTCCAGCAGCGGCTGATATCAGAGACTAGTCCAGCAGCGGCTGATATCAGAGACTAGTCCGGCAGCGGCTGATATCAGCGACTAGTCCGGCAGCGGCTGATATCAGAGACTAGTCCGGCAGCGGCTGATATCAGAGACTAGTCCAGCAGCGGCTGATATCAGAGACTAGTCCAGCAGCGGCTGATATCAGAGACTAGTCCAGCAGCGGCTGATATCAGAGACTAGTCCAGCAGCAGCTGATATCAGAGACTAGTCCAGCAGCGGCTGATATCAGAGACTAGTCCGGCAGCGGCTGATATCAGCGACTAGTCCGGCAGCGGCTGATATCAGAGACTAGTCCAGCGGCGGCTGATATCAGAGACTAGTCCAGCAGCTGATATCAGAGACTAGTCCAGCAGCTGATATCAGAGACTAGTCCAGCAGCTGATATCAGAGACTAGTCCAGCAGCAGCTGATATCAGAGACTAGTCCAGCAGCGGCTGATATCAGAGACTAGTCCAGCAGCGGCTGATATCAGAGACTAGTCCGGCAGCGGCTGATATCAGCGACTAGTCCGGCAGCGGCTGATATCAGAGACTAGTCCAGCGGCGGCTGATATCAGAGACTAGTCCAGCAGCTGATATCAGAGACTAGTCCAGCAGCTGATATCAGAGACTAGTCCAGCAGCTGATATCAGAGACTAGTCCAGCAGCTGATATCAGAGACTAGTCCAGCAGCAGCTGATATCAGAGACTAGTCCAGCAGCTGATATCAGAGACTAGTCCAGCAGCTGATATCAGAGACTAGTCCAGCAGCAGCTGATATCAGAGACTAGTCCAGCAGCAGCTGATATCAGAGACTAGTCCAGCAGCGGCTGATATCAGAGACTAGTCCAGCAGCAGTCAGTCCAGCTCGGCGTCTGTCTTTCAGCCTTTTATTTCACCAAGCTCTCACCAACCACTAAAAGTCAGTCCCACATTTACTCTTGTCCGGCGGCTTCTTGCTCGCTCACTCTCTCCTTTTCTCTTCTTAGCTTCCTCCGTCAGCGTCCTCTTTACTCTCTGCTCCTCTGCCATCATGTCTATAGAGGCTGCTGACTGCTCGGCATGTAAACATCTTCTTCTTTTTCTTCCCAATGGTCCAAACCTCCTGTAGTACAAACACTAACACTCCCCCAGCACTCTGAACTCACAGACTGAGCTAACATGAGCTAACAGCAGCTAACAGACTGAGCTAACATGAGCTAACAGCAGCTACAGCTGTCGGCAGTTTACTTCACTGTCCATCATAAACTCTGTAAATCACAGAGAGTTGAGGCGGAGCATCCGGACTTCTTGGTCTTTTGTTTTTTAATGTCCAAAGTAGAAAGGTGACTGTGAAGTCTTGAATACATGGAGGACTGTCTGTCTTCCTTGAGTCTCAGTGTAATCCCTGGATTTAAACTGGATGCATGACACATGATGCACTGACCTTCACCTGGACTGCAGGGAGCATGCTCTGCCCGACATGTCAGCACATGGTCAGGATGAAAACATGACACCACTGTCAGTACACACCACACACACACACACCACACACACACACACACACACACACACACACACACACACACGTCACTGTTAAACTTCTGAAAGTTCATCACTGACATTAAGAACTATTTTTTTTTGTGTTACAAGTTTTCTGAAATGTTACGTTTAAATATGCAGATGAGACGTTATCTAATGCTAATGCAAACTTTTAGTGACATCTAGGATTTTAGATTTTGTTTGTCTGACATGGAAGCAGAACAGAACCAGCTCTCTGAACGGACCCGTGCATGACAGAAGGAGCCCGTCACCTCAGATGTTGAACTCGCTGATTTTAACTTGTTTTGTTTCATGCTGGCTCCTGATTGGATATTCACCCTGCGACACAGCACACAATCACTTCAAGTTCTCCTCATGAAGTCCAGAAAAATAAAAGCCATTCATCAAACGTGTCACGACAGCTCCTTTAAGTTAGTTATGGTCAGATTATGGATGACTGCAGCACCGCGGCGGAGCTGCATGAAATATTAACGACACGTCGGCTGAAGCTGGGACTCGGAGCCGGTGGCTGCAGAGTCTCCTGTTCCTGTTTTTGTGTTGATCAGTGCTGGAAATCATTTTCTTTGCAGCCAGGAGCCTCCGCTGGTTCCCAAGCTGGGGAAGCCTCCCTGTGTGACAGCACCCCCGTCATTACTCACCGCTGATCTCGTGGCTTTAAGCAGCTGATGCTGAGTCTGTGGGGAGACACTTGGCGTCATGTCATTAATTAAAACTGCTGGCTGCTGCATTTCGTGACCCTGCAGTTCATTGGCTGCTGAATAACCCAGGTTACCACCTTGTCCTGGTGAAGTGTGCGCATGTTCATCCTCAAGATGAGTCACGTAGTGGTAAGTTAATCAACAAGACATCATGATAGGATTAAAATCAGCTCTACAGCCAGATGTTAGAGCCACACATTGTTTCCAGACACAGGATTTAATTAATGACGTGAGAACGAGTTGCTTTCAGCTGTTTTCCTTCGATTTGCTGGTGAACTTGAGTCTGATAATAAAAACCCTTGAATCTTGAACTTTGAACCTTGAATCTCGGATCTTGTATCTTGAACCTTGAATCTTGTATCTTGAACCTTGAATCTTGTACTTTGAAGCTTGAAGCTTGAACCTTGAATCTTGAACTTTGAACCTTGAATCTCGGATCTTGAACTTTGAATCTTGAACCTTAAATCTTGAACTTTGAACCTTGAATCATGAATCATGAATCTTGAACTTTGAACCTCGAATCTTTAATCTTGAACCTTGAATCTTGAAGCTTTAGTCTTGAACCTTGAACTTTGAATCTTGAACTTTGAACCTTGAATCATGAATCTTGAAGTTTAAACCTCAAATCTTTAATCTTGAACCTTGGACTTTGAATCGTGAACCTTGGACTTTGAATCTTGAACCTTGAATCTTGAACTTTGAACCTTGAACTTTGAACCTTGAATCTTGAACCTTGAATCTTGAACCTTGAACTTTGTCCTGTTCCTGCTGCAGAACTAAAGTCTCTGACGTGTTAAATGACCTGAGAAAAATCTCTCGCTGTGTCATGATCTCATCTTCTCTTGGCATCTCTCTCCGTCGCGCTCTTATTTTGAAAGTCTCTCGCCCTCCTCAGCTCCATCTTTTATTTTCCATCCGCCGGAGTTAAAATGCAGAAACTTTCATGTGAAGCTTGTGGATCAGAGCCGTGAACTTCACCTCCACACAGACCACATAATCCTTTCATTCAGTGACTTCTCATTCAGACATTAACACCAGCCTAACCCTGCACTCCTCTCACGCTGATCTGCTGAGCAGTCGGGACATTAAATCTTTTTATTCAGCAGCCGTGGGACAGTTTTCTATCCGACACATTCGTGATCTGCTCTACACGTTACAAAGCCCAACAGGACGGAGTTCTGCAGTCGTATTTCCAGCAGGCGTGACGTACTGATCAGGACTAATGGATGAGTCAGCCATGAAGTCTCGACTGTTACCCAACTTCATTTTCTACCTACATGCATAGTTCAGTTCTGAAACACGCTCACATGCCTGAAAGCTACAAAAACCTTTCCTCTTTTAAGAGCTCGAAGCTGCAGCAACACGTTCACACCTTCATCAGGGTCGTCCACCTGTCCATGAAAAGCACTGCCTCTGCAGGCCTCGTCTTTCCTGACCCAGCAACAGACACAAAGTTCCCATCAGCAGATCGACAGAAAGACAAAGTGTTCGCTGATGTGACGCTGCGACGTTTAAGGTTTGGTTTAAAAACATGAACTCTCAGTAAGAACCATGAACTGAGCAGCGGTCGGCTGCACTTACCCTCTACACCACAAGGAGCTCCACCTTCAATCAGTGCAAACATCCTGCAGGGTAATCAGAGGTCTGGGTGCAGCTTCCTGCTCCTTTGTCTCCAAACATTTCCATCCTGATCGCTTTGCATGCATGTGAGTAAGAACTCCTTTCGGTTACTTGTTATAGTTATGCCTGACTGACATCATGTTGAATATTACAGTTACATTTGATGACATATCAAACTATTAAATAATTAGTTGACAAAGAATTCAGTGTATTAATCCAGATTAAAATCATTAGTTAGCTCCAACCCTAAAAACTAAAGAAACCTTTCCTATAAAATCACATCGTTGCAGGGATCCATGTGTTTCTTAAACTTTTCACCTCTGAAAATAAAAAACAGATTCTGTTTGTCGTGTTGAGCTGAAACGACTTTTTAACCTGATTCTCAGTTATTTGAAAATCCAAAGTCCTGCAGTGTCACACGTTTGTTTTATTGGATGTTACAGCGTTTATCTGGTTTTTCAAACAGTGTGAGCAAATCACATTTCACCCAGAAGCTCATCAGTCCGTGGGCCGCCCTGAGGCCGGTCTGGCTGTCGGCTCGGTTCACGTCCCAAAACACAACCAGATTCGGCCACTTTCTTTCTTCGCAGACAGAGCTGACCTTGGATTTAAAACTCCACGCTTTATTTGAAGAAGACGTGATGAAGTCACACTTAGGCTAAATATTTCATAGGGAATTAGGCTGTTAATTACTAATTAAGGGAGCATTTCATGCGTCATCAGAGTGTTACATTGGTTAGGAAGGATTAGTCTCTCTCTGCCGTACACTGATTGGCGGTCAGGAGTAATAACATGGCGAGCAGACGGGTAATAACATCTTTCACGGTGCCAAGTGGAGGCAGATATCACTCAGCAAGACCCCGAGGGGCCACGCAACGTTCGGCTTCCCGCTCGCAGGCAGATTATGAACCTCCGTGCATCTCAAGTGTTTGTGGAGTGTCACCCTGTGAGTTGTTGCCATCTGCAGAGCCTGAGTCAGCCTCCGCGCCGCCGAGAGCATAAATTCAAAAGTAGTTCTCTAAAGTGCAGCGACACAGCGGCTCGGCTTCACCTGAGGATTTACAGCCAGGTGTCGGTTTTGTGGTGTCGGTACAGTAAGTCCAAAACCTGAACCTGTGGTTTCCACAGCTCATCCTGATGGGATCTGAGCTTGTTTAATAATTCATGATTTGTCCCTAAAATGTTGATTTTAAAGAAAGATTTGATTTTCTAAATGTGCCGTTAGCAGGCAACAGAACCGGGCTCAGCAGCCAGACTGGACCGAACCGGGTTAGAGAAAATCACCTCTGTCACCTCTTTGACCTCCTCATATACGTGTGTGTGTGTAAGTGCAGGCCGGTTTCCAAAACTAAATAAACATACACACACATCCTGTGCCCTGAATGACTGACTGGACGTCTTTAAACCTGACAGAGAGGAACTGTTTTTCTATCCATGTGAGGACATCAAGTCATCTCTGCACACTGCAGGTGAATAGAGTCAAAATCTGAGCTCAGGTATCATCAAGAAACAGAAACCCCAGATATCATCAAGAAACCCCAGATATCATCAAGAAACCCCAGATATCATCAAGAAACCCCAGATATCATCAAGAAACCCCAGATATCATCAAGAAACCCCAGATATCACCAAGAAACCCCAGATATCACCAAGAAACCCCAGATATCATCAAGAAACCCCAGATATCATCAAGAAACCCCAGATATCATCAAGAAACCCCAGATATCATCAAGAAACCCCAGATATCATCAAGAAACCCCAGATATCATCAAGAAACCCCAGATATCATCAAGAAACCCCAGATATCGTCAAGAAACCCCAGATATCGTCAAGAAATCCCAGATATCGTCAAGAAACCCCAGATATCGTCAAGAAATCCCAGATATCGTCAAGAAACCCCAGATATCATCAAGAAACCCCAGATATTACCAAGAAACCCCAGATATCATCAAGAAACCCCAGATATCACCAAGAAACCCCAGATATCACCAAGAAACCCCAGATATCATCAAGAAACCCCAGATATCATCAAGAAACCCCAGATATCATCAAGAAACCCCAGATATCATCAAGAAACCCCAGATATCATCAAGAAACCCCAGATATCATCAAGAAACCCCAGATATCGTCAAGAAACCCCAGATATCGTCAAGAAATCCCAGATATCGTCAAGAAACCCCAGATATCGTCAAGAAATCCCAGATATCGTCAAGAAATCCCAGATATCATCAAGAAACCCCAGATATCATCAAGAAACCCCAGATATCACCAAGAAACCCCAGATATCACCAAGAAACCCCAGATGTCATCAAGAAACCCCAGATATCACCAAGAAACCCCAGATATCATCAAGAAACCCCAGATATCATCAAGAAACCCCAGATATCATCAAGAAACCCCAGATATCACCAAGAAACCCCAGATATCATCAAGAAACCCCAGATATCACCAAGAAACCCCAGATATCACCAAGAAACCCCAGATATCATCAAGAAACCCCAGATATCATCAAGAAACCCCAGATATCACCAAGAAACCCCAGATATCATCAAGAAACCCCAGATATCATCAAGAAACCCCAGATATCACCAAGAAACCCCAGATGTCATCAAGAAACCCCAGATGTCACCAAGAAACCCCAGATGTCATCAAGAAACCCCAGATGTCATCAAGAAACCCCAGATATCATCAAGAAACCCCAGATATCATCAAGAAACCCCAGATATCATCAAGAAACCCCAGATATCACCAAGAAACCCCAGATATCATCAAGAAACCCCAGATATCATCAAGAAACCCCAGATATCACCAAGAAACCCCAGATGTCATCAAGAAACCCCAGATGTCATCAAGAAACCCCAGATGTCATCAAGAAACCCCAGATGTCACCAAGAAACCCCAGATATCACCAAGAAACCCCAGATGTCATCAAGAAACCCCAGATGTCATCAAGAAACCCCAGATGTCATCAAGAAACCCCAGATATCACCAAGAAACCCCAGATATCACCAAGAAACCCCAGATATCGTCAAGAAATCCCAGATATCGTCAAGAAACCCCAGATATCGCCAAGAAATCCCAGATATCGTCAAGAAACCCCAGATATCGTCAAGAAATCCCAGATATCGTCAAGAAATCCCAGATATTGTCAAGAAACCCCAGATATTGTCAAGAAACCACTGTGAAGGTTTTTCCGAATCAGAAACCGTGGGTGGATAAGACTATCCGGGCAGCTCTGAATGCTCGTACCGCTGCGTACAAGGAGGGGCTCACGACCGGCGACATGTCACCTTACAAAGCTGCAGCCTACAAGCTCAGGAAAGCGGTGAAGGCGGCCAAGAGGAGACACAGGGACAAAGTGGAGGGACAACTGCGCGACCGCGACACCAGGCGCATGTGGCAAGGACTGCGGACGATGACGGATTATACTGGACGTGTGAACACCGCGGCTGCTGCGGACTCTTCGCTGGTGGAAGAACTGAACACTTTCTTCGCTCGCTTTGAGGCTGCCGGCGCTAACGCTAGCCTGGAGGCTAGCGCCGGCGTCCACACCGGCGCGGAGGACCGCCCCCTCTCGCTCTCAGAGCACGACGTGAGGAGAGCTCTGAGGCGAGTGAACAGCAGGAAGGCAGCCGGCCCAGATGGCATCCCCGGACCACTGCTGAAGTCCTGCGCCGACCAGCTAGCCCCGGTGTTCACGACCATCTTCAATCTGTCCCTTGTCCACTCTGTCGTCCCCATCTGCCTAAAGAAGTCCACCATTATCCCTGTGCCCAAGAAGAACAGCCCGGCCTGCCTTAATGACTACCGCCCTGTCGCCCTTACCTCCGTGGTGATGAAGTGCTTTGAAAGACTCATCAAAGACTCCATCTGCTCATCACTACCGGCCTCCCTGGACCCCCTGCAGTTTGCCTATCGCCCCAATAGGAGTACTGACGACGCCATCACTCACGTACTCCACTCCACCCTCTCCCACCTGGACAACGGCAAAGGGAACTATGTGCGACTGCTGTTTATTGACTACAGCTCAGCTTTCAACACCATAGTTCCTCACAGACTGGTCACCAAACTGGTGGATCTAGGGCTAAGTCCTTCACTCTGCTCCTGGGTTCATAGCTTCCTGACTGGCAGACCACAGGTGGTAAAGGTCGGTGGCCTCACATCCAGACCCCTAACCCTTAACACACCGGTGCCCCCCAAGGCTGCGTGCTGAGTCCTCTGCTGTACTCCCTGTACACCCATGACTGTTCGGCTGCCCACCAATCCAACATCATTGTGAAGTTTGCGGATGACACAGTGGTGGTAGGCCTGATCTCCAGCAACAACGAGATGGCCTATCTGGAGGAGGTGGAGCGGCTGTCCTCATGGTGTAAGGACAACAACCTGGACCTGAACGTCACCAAAACTAAGGAGGTGGTAGTCGACTTCAGGAGAGGACGACAGAAGATCGAGTACGCACCTCTAAAGATCTACGGGAACCCGGTGGAGAGAGTGAGCAGCTACAGGTACCTCGGGGTTCTCATTTCCGAGGACCTGACATGGACCACACACACCTCCACCCTGGTGAAGAAGGCGAGGCAGCGTTTATTCCACCTCAGGAGGCTCAGGAAATTCAAGGCCTCCAGTAAACTGCTGGTAACCTTCTACACCGCCACTGTGGGGTCTGTGCTCTCTGCGAGCATCACGGCCTGGTACGGCAGCTGCAGCTCACAGGACAGAAAGGCCCTGCACAGAGTCATCCGCTGTGCTGAACGGGTCACCCGCACCGCACTGCCCGACCTACAGGACATTTACACCCAGCGGTGCAGGTCCAGGGCAGGTCGGATCATGAGGGACATTCACCACCCGACCGACCATAAACTGTTTGCGTGGCTGCCCTCAGGCAAGAGGCTTCGCTCCATCAGAGCCAGGACCGAGAGGCTGAAGAGGAGCTTCTTTCCCCAGGCCACACGGATCCTGAACTCTGCAGAACAACATAGTCAATGCTAATTTGTATTATACTGGTCATGTACATAGTTGTAAATATAGTAACATAGTAGTGTATATCTTTTTCTAGTTTATTTATTTTTCTAGTTTTGCTATTTCTATCTTACATTTTATTTATTCTTCTTTTCTATCTTATTTTCTTTTTATCCTTTTGAGTGTTTTTTTGCACAGTCGCGACAGTCACCTTCATTTCACTGCCACTGTACCTGTACTTTTAGGCATGTGACAAATAAAAACTTGAATCTTGAATCTTGAAACCCCAGATATCATCAAGAAACCCCAGATATCACCAAGAAACCCCAGATATCATCAAGAAACCCCAGATATCACCAAGAAACCCCAGATATCACCAAGAAACCCCAGATATCATCAAGAAACCCCAGATATCACCAAGAAACCCCAGATATCACCAAGAAACCCCAGATATCACCAAGAAACCCCAGATATCACCAAGAAACCCCAGATATCATCAAGAAACCCCAGATATCACCAAGAAACCCCAGATATTACCAAGAAACCCCAGATATCACCAAGAAACCCCAGATATTACCAAGAAACCCTAGATATCATCAAGAAACCCCAGATATTATCAAGAAACCCCAGATATCATCAAGAAACCCCAGATATCACCAAGAAACCCCAGATATCACCAAGAAACCCCAGATATCATCAAGAAACCCCAGATATCATCAAGAAACCCCAGATATTACCAAGAAACCCCAGATATCACCAAGAAACCCCAGATATCACCAAGAAACCCTAGATATCATCAAGAAACCCCAGATATCACCAAGAAACCCTAGATATCATCAAGAAACCCCAGATATTATCAAGAAACCCCAGATATCATCAAGAAACCCCAGATATCACCAAGAAACCCCAGATATCATCAAGAAACCCCAGATATCACCAAGAAACCCCAGATATCACCAAGAAACCCCAGATATCATCAAGAAACCCCAGATATCACCAAGAAACCCCAGATATTACCAAGAAACCCCAGATATTACCAAGAAACCACAGATATCACCAAGAAACCCCAGATATTACCAAGAAACCCCAGATATCATCAAGAAACCCCAGATATCACCAAGAAACCCCAGATATCATCAAGAAACCCCAGATATTATCAAGAAACCCCAGATATTATCAAGAAACCCCAGATATCATCAAGAAACCCCAGATATCACCAAGAAACCCCAGATATCATCAAGAAACCCCAGATATCATCAAGAAACCCCAGATATCATCAAGAAACCCCAGATATTATCAAGAAACCCCAGATATCACCAAGAAACCCCAGATATCATCAAGAAACCCCAGATATCACCAAGAAACCACAGATATCACCAAGAAACCCCAGATATCACCAAGAAACCCCAGATATCATCAAGAAACCCCAGATATTATCAAGAAACCCCAGATATCATCAAGAAACCACAGATATCACCAAGAAACCCCAGATATCACCAAGAAACCCCAGATATCATCAAGAAACCCCAGATATTATCAAGAAACCCCAGATATCATCAAGAAACCCCAGATATCATCAAGAAACCCCAGATATCACCAAGAAACCCCAGATATCATCAAGAAACCCCAGATATCATCAAGAAACCCCAGATATCATCAAGAAACCCCAGATACCATCAAGAAACCCCAGATATTACCAAGAAACCCCAGATATCACCAAGAAACCCCAGATATCACCAAGAAACCCCAGATATCATCAAGAAACCCCAGATATCATCAAGAAACCCCAGATATCATCAAGAAACCCCAGATATCACCAAGAAACCCCAGATATCACCAAGAAACCCCAGATATCACCAAGAAACCCCAGATATCACCAAGAAACCCCAGATATCATCAAGAAACCCCAGATATCATCAAGAAACCCCAGATATCATCAAGAAACCCCAGATATCATCAAGAAACCCCAGATACCATCAAGAAACCCCAGATATCACCAAGAAACCACAGATATCACCAAGAAACCACAGATATCACCAAGAAACCCCAGATATCATCAAGAAACCCCAGATATTATCAAGAAACCCCAGATATCATCAAGAAACCACAGATATCACCAAGAAACCCCAGATATCACCAAGAAACCCCAGATATCATCAAGAAACCCCAGATATCATCAAGAAACCCCAGATATTATCAAGAAACCCCAGATATCATCAAGAAACCCCAGATATCATCAAGAAACCCCAGATATCACCAAGAAACCCCAGATATCATCAAGAAACCCCAGATATCATCAAGAAACCCCAGATATCATCAAGAAACCCCAGATATCATCAAGAAACCCCAGATATCATCAAGAAACCCCAGATATCACCAAGAAACCCCAGATACCATCAAGAAACCCCAGATATTACCAAGAAACCCCAGATATCACCAAGAAAACCCCAGATATCACCAAGAAACCCCAGATATCATCAAGAAACCCCAGATATCATCAAGAAACCCCAGATATCACCAAGAAACCCCAGATATCACCAAGAAACCCCAGATATCACCAAGAAACCCCAGATATCATCAAGAAACCCCAGATATCATCAAGAAACCCCAGATATCATCAAGAAACCCCAGATATCATCAAGAAACCCCAGATATCATCAAGAAACCCCAGATATCACCAAGAAACCCCAGATATCACCAAGAAACCCCAGATATCACCAAGAAACCCCAGATATCACCAAGAAACCCCAGATATCATCAAGAAACCCCAGATATCATCAAGAAACCCCAGATATCATCAAGAAACCCCAGATATCATCAAGAAACCCCAGATATCATCAAGAAACCCCAGATATCATCAAGAAACCCCAGATATCATCAAGAAACCCCAGATATCACCAAGAAACCCCAGATACCATCAAGAAACCCCAGATATTACCAAGAAACCCCAGATATCACCAAGAAACCCCAGATATCACCAAGAAACCCCAGATATCATCAAGAAACCCCAGATATCATCAAGAAACCCCAGATATCATCAAGAAACCCCAGATATCACCAAGAAACCCCAGATATCACCAAGAAACCCCAGATATCATCAAGAAACCCCAGATATCATCAAGAAACCCCAGATATCATCAAGAAACCCCAGATATCATCAAGAAACCCCAGATATCATCAAGAAAACCCCAGATATCACCAAGAAACCCCAGATATCACCAAGAAACCCCAGATATCACCAAGAAACCCCAGATATCACCAAGAAACCCCAGATATCATCAAGAAACCCCAGATATCATCAAGAAACCCCAGATATCATCAAGAAACCCCAGATATCACCAAGAAACCCCAGATATCACCAAGAAACCCCAGATATCATCAAGAAACCCCAGATATCATCAAGAAACCCCAGATATCATCAAGAAACCCCAGATATCATCAAGAAACCCCAGATATCATCAAGAAACCCCAGATATCACCAAGAAACCCCAGATATCACCAAGAACCCCAGATATCACCAAGAAACCCAGATATCATCAAGAAACCCCAGATATCATCAAGAAACCCCAGATATCATCAAGAAACCCCAGATATCATCAAGAAACCCAGATATCATCAAGAAACCCCAGATACCATCAAGAAACCCCAGATATCACCAAGAAACCACAGATATCACCAAGAAACCACAGATATCACCAAGAAACCCAGATATCATCAAGAAACCCCAGATATTATCAAGAAACCCCAGATATCATCAAGAAACCACAGATATCACCAAGAAACCCCCAGATATCACAAGAAACCCCAGATATCATCAAGAAACCCCAGATATCATCAAGAAACCCCAGATATTATCAAGAAACCCCAGATATCACCAAGAAACCCCAGATATCATCAAGAAACCCCAGATATCATCAAGAAACCCCAGATATCATCAAGAAACCCCAGATATCATCAAGAAACCCCAGATATCACCAAGAAACCCCAGATACCATCAAGAAACCCCAGATATTACCAAGAAACCCCAGATATCACCAAGAAACCCCAGATATCACCAAGAAACCCCAGATATCATCAAGAAACCCCAGATATCATCAAGAAACCCCAGATATCATCAAGAAACCCCAGATATCACCAAGAAACCCCAGATATCATCAAGAAACCCCAGATATCACCAAGAAACCCCAGATATCATCAAGAAACCCCAGATATCATCAAGAAACCCCATATCATCAAGAAACCCCAGATATCATCAAGAAACCCCAGATATCATCAAGAAACCCCAGATATCACCAAGAAACCCCAGATACCATCAAGAAACCCCAGATATTACCAAGAAACCCCAGATATCACCAAGAAACCCCAGATATCACCAAGAAACCCCAGATATCATCAAGAAACCCCAGATATCATCAAGAAACCCCAGATATCATCAAGAAACCCCAGATATCACCAAGAAACCCCAGATATCACCAAGAAACCCCAGATATCACCAAGAAAACCCCAGATATCATCAAGAAACCCCAGATATCATCAAGAAACCCCAGATATCATCAAGAAACCCCAGATATCATCAAGAAACCCCAGATATCACCAAGAAACCCCAGATATCACCAAGAAACCCCAGATATCACCAAGAAACCCCAGATATCATCAAGAAACCCCAGATATCATCAAGAAACCCCAGATATCATCAAGAAACCCCAGATATCATCAAGAAACCCCAGATATCATCAAGAAACCCCAGATATCACCAAGAAACCCCAGATATCACCAAGAAACCCCAGATTATTTTTTCCGTTACCACTAACGTGTTTCCTCATCACTCATAGAGGACGCCATCAGGAGCATGACACAGTGAAATCAGGTAACTGAAGCCACCCACACTGCACCTCCCTGCAGGTACACGCCATCTTATGCAAATGAAATCTACAGACACAAACAAACAGTCAAACAAACAGGAGAGTGGATTTTGGACGTTTCCTTTTCTGTCCTCATCACGTCTCGCCTCGTTAACCTGCACCTCGTTAGACCCTCGCCATGAAAATGTCCAAACTTGTGAGAAGCAGCCTCAGTTTGTCTTTTCAAACTTTCCTCTCACACAAACAGGACTCCTCTTTAAAAATCTAAAAACACGTCCTACAACAAATCTGCTTTCTGCAGAGATCTTGCATCATTCTCTCTTCAGTCCTCTCCCCTGTGCTCCTCTTCCTTCAGACCACATTGCTCGTTATCTAACACTAATCAATGCTGCACCACAAATCAGTTTAAGCAGCTATAATTATGCTGCATGGTCCACATAAAGCTCCAGGGGCTCTTTGTCTGCAGCTCCAAGTAAATCATAAATTCATTAAACAGTCATTTTAATACTGACGCCCAGCTTCATGAATCTGAATCTGACCCACGGCGTGTTTCAGCTGCTGGGCTCTAACATCTCGTCCTCATCACACACTTTGCATTAAGCGGCTGCACCTTGCTGCTCGTCCGTAAACGAGTTACAGCGAATGGTAAACCTTTTCTTCGTGATCACAGCGAGAGCAGAGAGTCCTGCTGAGACCACCGGAGACGAGAGCACAGATCAAAAACACCTCGAAGACACGACACCACATCTCTGCAGACTCAGTGAAATCCAAGAATGTGAAATGTACAGAGGAAGATCTGAAAGTGTGAACGTCTGAAAGGAAAGTGTAAAAATTAAAAAACTCTCATTACAGTTTGCATATGATTCAAACACTGATGAGGGGAATAAAACAATGTCACGCTCATAAATGTAGACGGAGGTTCATCGGGTGAAGCTTTCACGTCTGTTTAAATATAAAGTATCACAATGAAAAGAGCGTTTCATGAAACTCTCGTTAGGATCGGTGAGTACTCATAAATGATTAAACTATAACAATAAAACCACTAACAGCTTCATCATTTCTAAGATCAATGTGTAGAAATCTTAAAGTGTCAAACAGCGCAGTGACATACAGTCTGAAGACTTCAAAACGAGTCCTCAGTCGTACTTAAAGAGGAGAGAAGATAAAAATAAAGGTTCTGCCACAGAAGAACCATGTTCAGTTCTTCAGAGAACCCTCTAACCATCGACAAACAGGTTCTTCTTCATTAACGTTTGTGGACTCACGCAGAGCTTCAACCATCAGCTGATGATTTATGATCTGAATGTTCTGACATCACGAAACATTTCAGATTCTGCAACGTTTCAACATGTCATCTTCAGTTTTCTCACGTTTAAAGATTCACAGAGAAAATAACAGATGAGTCCAGAATTAAAATAGTAATAATAATAATAATAATAATAATAATAATAATAATTCATGTTGTTATTCACCAAATTAGTCCAATAAAGATTTTGAACCATCTTCACAGAAAGTCTGTGAGGTAACATCCACTAAAAACACTTGAAGAACCGTTAGAGAACCATTAGAGAACCATTGTTTGTCAGTCTGAGCTCATCTGTTACAAAAATACTTTCCATAAAAAAGTTTTTGATTTCATGTATTTATGATTTTCTACTGCAGTAAAAGTACCAACATTGTAGTACTTGATGTTTGTGCAGTAAATATACTTCCATCAGTATTGTGAATGTATTCCGAGTTATTAATGATGAGCATCGTCACACTTCACACATCCTACCTGTCCGCGCTGAGCGCCGTCAGGGTGAACACGGACACGCCGACCGATGTGAGCTGGATGACGGGGATGAGTTTGCACGCCGCCTCGCCGAACACCCACTCCACGGAGAAGTACCGGAACGCGTCCACCGGCACGCAGGTGACCAGCAGCAGCAGGTCTCCCGCCGCCAGGCTGGAGATGAAGATGTTGGGCACGCTGCGCATGGCGCTGTTGGTGATGAAGATCTTCACCAGGGTGATGTTACCCAGCAGACCCACGGTGATGATCAGGATGTACACCGAAGTCATGACGCAGCGCACGGCGAAGTGAACCGTCTCCGCGCCGTCCGAGGACGCCCACCAGCCGGGCTCCTCGGTGGAGTTTGGGCTAAGAGCCTCGGAGTCTCCGGCTAAGTCAGTGAGGAAGTCGTCGTCCATCGCTGCTGCTGGAGCGGGAATATCCACAGAGGAGGAGCGGGAACAGGATGGAGGGATCAGGATGGAGAGATCAGGATGGAGGGATCAGGATGGAGGGATCAGGATGGAGGAAGCGGGCGCGCAACGGGAGGATCTGCGCGTAAAGACGCAGAACGACAGCGCGGAGGGAGAAAAAAACTGGAACTGACAGACGAGACTGACTGAGAACCGACCGACCGACCAACCACCGACCTACTGACTGAGAACCGACCGACCAACCACCGACCTACTGACTGAGAACCGACTGACGAAGAAGGCACTTTGACTCACGGTGTCAGTCACATGGAGAGAGAGAGAGCTGGAGAGGGGGAGGAACGAGAGGACGTGGATTTACAGTATAGATCGAACAGAACGTGAGAGATGATCACACACAGGACAGCATGCATCCACCTGAGGCTGGCTCCAGCAGTGAGTCAGTCTCCATAAGTCCCCATGTTTCACAGCAGAAATAAACATGTTTACAGCCTGGTACAAAAAACAGTTTTGGTCTCTGTAGCTAATTTCCCCGTTCATGACAACTGTACTGAGGGTGAATTTATATACAACTCACCTGTTCACATTATATTAAGACTTAAAGTTATGCAGGATTAAGAGCGTGGACGCTTTGATTGACAGGTGGGTGTGGTCACAGGTGGATTGTTTGACCAACCAGGCTTCATTCAGCCCCCTCAGGTCCACCTCAGGTCCACCTGGAGGACGAGGGATCAGGACTGCCAACATGGCGGCAAACAAAGCCAACACACTGAGCTCCACAAAGAAACCTGCAGACGTCTCTGTCAGTGCTGCTGTCTGTCCAATGTCCCAAACAGAACAAGCTGCTGGTTGGCGTCCATGTTTGTTTCAGTCCATGTTAAAGATGGCGTCCACCTGTTCATCCAGGTGTCGCTCTTTAACGTGGCTCCAGGTACCTGATGCTCCTGATGGCGTCCTCTATGATGATGAGGAAACACTGAGCCGTGCATTAACAGAAGCTGAGACAGTCACTGTAATTAAACTGTCTCTGACACATGAGTTTGTACATGAACTAAACTAACAGTGTCCTCTGTGGACTGTAGAGGGCAGTGAAGGACGGAGGCGTCTCCTGTCCAAACGTTAGCCGCCTCATTCAGGCATCACATTTCAGAAAATATGAAAACTAACTGTCTTATTTGATTAATCAGCAGGTAGCATCTCTAACAGACTGACGGAGGCAGCAGTCTTCTGTCAGGGGACGTTTCATGGTGATATCTTTAGTCATTTGAAAAGTGAATTTTACAATCTTTAAAAATATTTTGTTCTCTGAGCCACAAAGCGACAGTTAGATTCCTGTCTGAAGGTTTTTACACTGAGCTTTGTTCATAGTGATTTATGCAACATTTCATTCATAAAAACATGGAGAAACAGCTGCTGGCAGTATTTTCTAATTTATGGAGTGATGAAAGGAGCCGGAGGTTATGCAAATAAATAATAATAATAATAATATTTTTAACTAGTTTATTGACTCATTTTCTGTCCTCGCTGCCTCCAGGCCTGATGACTCGATTTCTCCTCAGCGGGAAATCACTCGAATGTTTCTCAGTGAGGAGATTAACTCCATCAACTCTGAAAACTCAAACGAGCTGCTCGAGATTTTCATCTGGACCTGGAACAAAAGTCTGAACTCTCGCTCACTCTCACCTTTTCTCTTCTTATCTTCCTCCGTCAGCGTCCTCTTCACTCTCTGCTCCTCTGCCATCATGTCCATAGAAGCTGCTGAGCCTGAAAACCTCTTCTTCTTCTTCTTCTTCTTCCTGATAGTCCATAACAACTGTGGTTCAAACACTAACACTCTGTGCTCTGAATTCAACAAAGTGAGCTAACATGAGCTAACAGCAGCTAACAGACTGATGTAACATGAGCTAACAGCAGCTAACAAACTGAGCTAACATGAGCTAACAGCAGCTAACAGACTGAGCTAACATGAGCTAACAGCAGCTAACAGACTGAGTTAACATGAGCTAACAGCAGCTAACAGACTGAGCTAACATGAGCTAACAAACTGAGCTAACAGCAGCTAACAAACTGAGCTAACACGAGCTAACAGCAGCTAACAGACTGAGCTAACATGAGCTAACATGAGCTAACAGACTGAGCTAACATGAGCTAACAGCAGCTAACAGACTGAGTTAACATGAGCTAATAGCAGCTAACAGACTGAGCTAACATGAGCTAACAGCAGCTAACAGACTGAGCTAACATGAGCTAACAGACTGAGCTAACATGAGCTAACAGCAGCTAACAGACTGAGCTAACATGAGCCAAGAGCAGCTAACAAACTGAGCTAAGAGCAGCTAACAAACTGAGCTAACAGCAGCTAACAAACTGAGCTAACAGCAGCTAACAGACTGAGTTAACAGACTGAGCTAACATGAGCTAACAGACTGAGCTAACAGCAGCTAACAGACTGAGCTAACATGAGCTTACAGCAGCTAACAGACTAAGCTAACAGCAGCTAACAGACTGAGCTAACATGAGCTAACAGCAGCTAACAGACTGAGCTAACATGAGCTAACAGCAGCTAACAGACTGAGCTAACAGCAGCTAACAGACTGAGCTAACATAAGCTAACAGCAGCTAACAGACTAAGCCAACAGCAGCTAACAGACTGAGCTAACAGCAGCTACCAGACTGAGCTAACATGAGCTAACAGCAGCTAACAGACTGAGCTAACAGCAGCTAACAGACTGAGCTAACATGAGCTAACAGCAGCTAACAGACTGAGCTAACAGCAGCTAACAGACTGAGCTAACATGAGCTAACAGCAGCTAACAAACTGAGCTAACAGACTGAGCTAACATGAGCTAACAGCAGCTAACAAACTGAGCTAACAGACTGAGCTAACATGAGCTAACAGCAGCTAACAGACTGAGCTAACAGCAGCTAACAGCAGGGTTTGTTTTTATGGTATGAAAGTTCAGCTTTAAGTGTTTGGCCTCCGTCGCTGTGATCTCACACGTTCCTGCTCAGAGCTGAGAAGTTTTTTCATTTTCTGTCAGTGATTTGGTTTGAAAAGCTGCAGGTGGGCGACAGGTGAGATTTGAGGAGTCCAGGAGAAGCATGCAGAGCGTGATAAAACGCCCTGATGGCCTTATCTTCCACTAACACCCGCACTTCACTTTGTGTGGCTTCATTCAGAGGATGAGGAAGTGTCCAGGTGTCCTACACGTCTCCAGCACTATAGGAGCGCGTCCTCTAATCCTGCATGTTCACGTCGCCATCAGGGGAAGCACCAACATTAGGTCAGTGTTCTGAGATGAGCTGAATTATCTTTTAACCACGTCACCTGCTCCTGAAAACCAGCCGGCTCCGTCGTATCATTAGAATATGAGATGAATGCACTAAATGAAAAACGAGAGAAGGCTGTGGCAGGGTCAGGGATGAGGTCAGCGCTAACAGCTCCAGGGTCAGCCCATTGCTTTTCGCTGACTTTTTATAATTATGATTCATGACACGACGAGGCTTTGAGCTGCAATTTCCTCCTGAGCTATATTTTTAAAAAATCAAGGACCAAGGACGCCACAAACCGATTCGAAAGTTTCATTCTTACCGAGCTGAGTTCACAGACGGCGAGCGATGCGTCTGTAACTTTAAAACTTTGTGTGTTCAGATGTTTTATTCATGAATATGAGTTTTTAGATATCTGCCTTTTTTCAGGCCCAGCAGCTTCTATGGACATAATGGCAGAGGAGACGAGAGTGAAGAGGACGCTGACGTTTCCTGATGAACAGTGAAGTGCTACCAGCTGCAGCTGCTGTTAGCTCATGTGAGCTCAGTGTGTTAGCCGGGTCAGCGGTCAGCAGCGGTTAGTGCGGCTTACACCGGAAGCTCTATGGCTGGACTTTCAAAATAAAAGTCTAAACCCCCCCCCACCATAAGAACAGTGTTGCCCTGTTGAACGTTCTAGTCGTGTTCACGATGTTTTCTCAGCAACGTCACATGTAAAAACTAAAAACAAAAAAAAACTAAAACTGATTTTTATGCATCATTAGTTTTAATGTCTCATGTATTATTTATTATTTCTGTCCTTCATCATTCTTCTATAGCAGTGACGTTACCGTCTGCTTCAGTTCTCACAGCATCATTCATTCCTGTTTTACTTCATTTAAACTTCTCTCTTCTGTTTTCAGGCTCAGGGCTGAGTTTATTTTGAAAGCTCAGACTGGAAGTTTCTCACGTGGACTCACGGCTGACTTGACTCTCTGTCCCGCAAGTTCCCGCAGCTGGCATGAGTTTAGGATCCCTGAGTGGAAATAAGAGTGGGGAATGAACAGCACGCCGCCTGGATTACGGTTGGTGTGTGGACTTCCTTTTTTATTTGATTTGAATTTTGATCTGATGTCTTTTGTATTTGGGGGGGGGGTCGCTGGACTTTTATTTTGGAACAGCAGCAGCTCTTCCAGATGTATTGTCAGTGCAGGGTGTGCAGTGTTTCTGACTTCAGTCACACGTGTTAATTAGACCTGGTTTAGCACAAATGTCTGAACGACCATCATTTATCCCAATTCATCCATGTGGATTGGAATTTTCAAAATAAAACTACAAATCTTTAAAAATAACAAAAGTTGAGCTGCATGTTTGCCACCTCTCTCTCTCTGTCTCTCTCCCTCTCTGTCTCTCTCTCTCTCTCTCTCTCTCTCTCTCTCTCTCTCTCTCTCTCTCTCTCTCTCTGTCTCTCTCTCTCTCTCTCTCTCTCTCTCTCTCTCTCTCTCTCTCTCTCTCTCTCTCTCTCTCATTGTGTGTGACAGGAGGTTGTTTTTTCGCTGACATAGTTCTATAGGGATTAGAATACATGGACCACATGCCCCCTCCTCTCCAGGCCATTGTCGGCCCCTCCATCTCTGTTGTCCTTTTTCCAGTCAATTGATGGAGGGATAAAAGGAAAAAGAAATCTGCATTGACATGAGCTTTGAGGGCAGAGAGAGAGAGAGAGAGAGAGAGACAGAAGAGACAGAGAGAGAGGAGAGAGAGACAGAGAGAGAGAGAGAGAGAGAGAGAGAGAGAGAGAGAGAGAGAGAGAGAGAGAGAGACAGAGAGAGAGAGAGACAGACAGACAGACAGACAGACAGACAGACAGACAGACAGACAGACAGACAGACAGAGAGGGGTCAGTTGGAGATTTCGACTGTTGTCGGACTTTTAACTGTTGCCAGCAGCACAGCCGGCCATGAGGGTCCGGATCAGGCCTGATGTGACACACAGGAGACAGACATGTCTTTAAACTACATCAGAAACTTCTATGAAGGATGCGTGAGTTGAACAGATCTGTTTTCAATCCGTCTTCCTGTATCAGCCTGGGGTATTGGTGATGTGAAAGGCTCCTCTGCTCTGTGACAGTTTGAGTTTTGTTTCAGCCTCTGCTGCATTTATCCGCCTGACAACAGCTGTTTTCTCTTTGTGTCCGACTCTGTGATGGTGCAGTGAAAGTGTCGATGCTTGTTTGTACTCATATGTGAGCGATACATAACTATCTATCCATGCCTATGTTAACGTACGCGTATAATGAGGCTTGTGTTTGTGATCCAGCTCAGGCCTCCTACGGTGATAGGCCAGTTCCACACCTTGTTCTTCGGCTCGGTGCGGATGTTCTTCCTGGGCGTTCTCGGCTTCGCCGTCTATGGGAACGAGGCACTGCACTTCAGCTGCGACCCGGATCGCCGAGAACTCAACCTGTACTGCTACAACCAGTTCAGACCTATCACGCCTCAGGTAGGACTGAGCTATCGTTGTTCATGTAAAGCTTTGTGTGTGTGTACTGAACGCATTTCCACAGTTTGTCCACCAGAGGGCAGTGAACATGTTATTTCTGAACTGTTTAATCTCCCCATAGCCCGTATCACATGTGGTAATCTAAAAAAAACATCTGTATCAAAATGATTTCTTATTCGTTTATGTTGAATTCTCAGATACTGATATCGTATTGGCAGTAACTGTCTGGATGTCGAACGTGGCAAGTTATGATAAAAAATGATACGAACAACGTTCACTCCACGAACACAGCGACATAACTGCTGTTTGTGGTTCATTAAAAATGATTTTAATCTTCAACAAAAAGGTGTTTTTATTCTTTTTATAATTTTGTGACACACACAGAATATTAATAATAATAATCTAATCGGACCCAAAACATCACGTGTAAGATGTGAAATGAACAAACAGGAATAATCAGCTCTGCAGAAGATACACGATCATAAACACATGCATATTCCACCTGAGGCTTCTTCATGTTAATGTGTCCAGTCAAATAAAACAGTCACAGGCTGTGATCAGCATTTTTTCATATTGATAGAAAATACATTTTGAACGAGGTGAAACGTTTCAGCAATCATTGAACTTCACTGGGACACCTGCGCCATATTTATTCACCTGCATCCTCTGCATGGCCAGATGAAAAATGAATGTACAAATATTCTTTTCTCTCTCCTTACTTTCTATTTCTCCGACACCACCGCTCTTTTCTTCACCAGTCCACTGCACCTAAACTTGGATCTGCCCCCTGCAGGTGTTCTGGGCGTTACAGCTGGTCACTGTGCTGGTTCCTGGGGCGGTGTTTCACCTGTACGCGGCCTGTAAGAACATAGACCAGGAGGAGATCCTGGAACGACCCGTCTACACCGTCTTCTACATCATTTCTGTTCTTCTACGCATCATTCTCGAAGTCATCGCCTTCTGGCTGCAGAGCCACCTCTTTGGTTTCCAGGTCTGTACATTCCCAATGATTTATAATGTAATGAAATTAGAAATGTTGTGGAGAATTGGATCCATCATGTGTTCAGTTCAGTCAGTGAAGAGGAAACATCTTCTTGAAGCTTGGCCAAGGAGACCAAGATCACTGCAGTCTACAAACAAGAAAATATGTTTCCCATCAGTGCTCCGACAACATTACCTGACATTATAGAGACTTCTAAGTTACCTGTTGTGTTGAGGGAGGGAGTCAGCCGTCTCCTCGGACCTCATAGGTGATGAGCTCCTGCATTCATAACCACAAACACACAGCTGCTCTGAATCTTAGGTCAGTGTCCCCAGAACAACCTGAGATCATCTCTGTCCCTACAGGGACCTCAACATATATGATGGACCCCTCAGACTGTCATGGTGACCAAAGAGCATGAAGAGTGCCCCTTACTGTGCAACCCTTTCCCCACCAAATGCTTCAAGTTCCTCTTAGGGGAACCTAAGGAGATATCTTCAGTACAGACGTCACCTTCTGGTGGCTCCACACCAAAAGTTAAAGAAAATTCCTTGTTGCCTCCTTGAAAGTTTTGAGACACGTTGCTGAGAGATGTCAGAACAATGTGACATTTAAAAATGCTGGAATAAATATAGG
>CM014086.1:130146-280411 GCA_004119915.2 Collichthys lucidus
ACGACAGTCAGTTACAATAATCACATTTAGGAAGGTGGTTAAATGTTTTTTGGTAAATAAGTGACATAAACTATGTCTGCTTAACTTAAACTTAAAAAAATGGATCAGCCTGTTGACTGATTGGCCAACCTGGTGAACCTTAGCTAACGTTAGCAGAATTACTTCAGCAGCTGACGGGATTCATAATTAACGATGACACTTTTTGTTCAGTAAAACCTTTTCTGCAACTCAATTAACCCTTGAGCCATCTTAGGACCATTCGTAGCTTTTTTTTGCTTTTTTGCTTTTTATTTTTTAATAAATGTGGCTGTGTTGAATGAAGATTGCTAAAATTCGGTCAAAGATATTCATTTTAATTTTTTTTTAGAATAGAAATCTCAGTACTTTATTAAGCCTAAAATGGCTTAGCAACAGAAATGCATCCTAAATAGTTCCTAGCGGCAAAACGTGCCCCATTAAAAACCATTAAAAAACACTTTTTTGATCCCACGTTTATCCTAACATAAATTAATGCATTCCTTTATGTTAAGATTTCATTTTGGACCACTGGCTTTCAGTTTGTAGTTTTTATATTTGTCCACCACGTGGCCCCATTTTACCCATTCAAAACGTGCAGCAAAGTTTCACACTTTTTACTGTTTTCTGCGAAAGAAGTATATTTCAGGCTGAAGTAGTTCTAAAAGACTGACGTGTTTACAGTGGAAAAAAATATTATATATTATTTTTATAGCAGTTTTTAGGAAGGAGCCACGTTTTGTCTTAGGAACTATTCAGGACACATAACGGGAAGACCCTCCAAGGGTTAAAAACGAAACTGAGGCAGTTGTAGGACATTTTTAATCAATCATCTCAAGACAAAACAGAAGGAGAAGAACTGAAGTAAACAGAAACACAGTTTTGTTTCAATGCGTCATGAAAGCGTTGGTCATAAAGTCTGCTTCTGAATTTCAAATATGATGCGTTATCGACTTTTCCCAAAAGACCCTGACATCAGTGGTGAAAAGAATCATCACCAGTAAAACCCGACAGATCGGGATCTGGTGGCACTGTTTCAGAAGTCAGAAGGTGTATCTTAAAGTTTTGCGTCAGATCAATGATAATGATATTTCATTTTTCATAATTGTCTCCAACTTGTCAAAATTCCGGATTACTGAATGAATCATGAGACGGAGAATCAGCTTCATGTACAGATCGAAAGTTCTTCATCAAGATTCAGCCCAATCATTTTTCATCGTAAGCCCATACAAACCATGGAGGTGTAACTTTGCATTATTGGGCAGCGCTCAGACGGTTTAGTCCACACAGCCAGTTCCTGCATGCATCCACATGAAGTGGCTGGTGACGGAGGCTGGGTGGTGTAGTGATGGTGTACTCACTAACCAGTCACAGCACAGCTCTGCATAGATAAAGTTCAGCAGGGCTGATGAGCTGCGTTTGCTTTCTGTGTGTCCGACTTTATTTATTGGACACAAGACGGAATCTCTCTGACAGAACTTCTAGAGGAACCAAGCTCCACTAACAGATACCAGAACGCAGCCGGACCCGTCCCAGGAGTCACAGACCTGCATCAAACCCTCCTCAAGCCTCAGACTAACCTGTGGTGCTACAGGTCGGGATCTGCCACCGTCCTCAGGCCTGTTCCCTTTTCTGCTCTGTGCGTCAATAAAAGTTCAACTGTTAGCTACACTGTTAAAAGTAAACTTGTTTTTAACGGTTAAAAAACAGATTGCCAGAATTTTACCATAATAAATACAATATAATCTTTTGTAATATTACGGTAAAAGGATGTTTGTACTGTTGATTTCATGTTTATGGTTGGCGCTTTATTACATATATTCAAATTTCTGTAGATTTCATGGTGAAACACTCCCAAACCATGACCGTGAAATATTTCACAACCTTTATTTTTTACAGCATTCTAAGGTAAATATAGTACTTTATATTAGATATATTATTATATTATATTTATTGTACAGTGAAACTGTACTGTATATTTAATGGCATTTTTTTATGTAGAAAATATGTCGCTTTTTTTCCTTTCAACCATCTTGGTTGTATTTTTAGCGTTAGCGCTTAGCATCCATAAGCAGGAGAGGAGGAAGATGAGCAGCTGTGATTGGAGCAGGACTCGGGGACGGGTCCATTCGAGCGGCCTCGGTTTTAATCTATCACCTGAATGAAAGTTTGATCCACTTTTGTCCGGTAATGAATTTTGTACCTGAGATGAAAAACAGATGAAAGCTGAAAACTTCATAACAAAAGTTGGATGGATGTCTGATTAAAAAAACAAACATGAGAGGTAATCATTTTCACAACACATGGCAAAAACACATGCAGTATAATGTGTAATATGAGATAAATAGAATCTGGAAATCATTTCGGACTGAATGAAGACTTTGTTTTGGTTTTCATCCATAGAAATAATAATTATTACACTATATATGTGACCAATAGGGCCTTGAAACTATGAAAACTTCAAATATCTATGCGGATCGTGTCCGTGTCCGTTAATAATGATGCTACACAGTGATTTTTTAACACTAGTCAGTCTCACTTTGAATGATGAAAACTGCAGTATTTCTCCTTCTTGTACTCAGAATACATCGCAACTTGTAGTACTGCTAAATGTTTTTTAAGTACATTTTTATTCAATCTAACATAGTTTATTTTCCCTAAAATATTTAAATATCTATCGTTGATCTTTCAGAGAGTTAAAACATATTCCAGCCGTCTTTAGTGATCGTATATGTTTAAAGATGGCTTCACATCTCACGGCTGGTTTTAGCCTTTGTAGCTCTCCAATTGTTTCCAACCCACCAAGCTGGAACTCATATTTGAAGAAGGCAGACAGCCCTGTCGAAACGTCCACAACAACGTTCATGTTGATGGGATTAAAAGGTCAGAGCGGCCTGGAAGCAGCAGCAGACACTGGAAGCGATAACTGTCACACACAGGAGTGTCAGGAGCAGTCGCACCTGCAGTTCACTGGCCTGGGTCAGGTCACTGGATCGGTGATAATCCGGTGCCAGCTCTGCAGCCTGCCCGGCATATTCGATCAGCGCCTGGAAGTTTGTTTCCAGACTATGGTGCACTTTCTGCAAAAACATGTGACTGTTGTTACATTACAAGAGAACTGCATGTGTTTTAATCAAAGCTTTTCCAAACTGTAGAAATCTCCTGACATCGAGCTGTTGAGGTCCATTGTTGGAACAAGTCCAGAGAAGATCCAGCAAACTGATATGATGGATTCAGTGCACGACTAAAGTACCTGTCAAAGCTGCAGTGTGTGCAGTCAGTGCTTCCAGGGTTTACTGTGTAAGATCTGAGGTACGGACTGTGTACAACTCCAACAGCGCAGCTTTGAGACGAACTAGGCTTGTGCTCTAACTGGACCGTGATCTCAGGTTGTAGCAGCTCCCTGAGCTTTCAGTCATCATGTGGAAATAAAGAAACCCTCTCTTTCTATCCCACCCCCAGCATACACCTGACCTTAGACACAGCCGGACAGACCCACCGATATCTGAAGTACAACTGGGGATGATCGCTCTGTAGTTAAGGTAAAAAAACACCTAGAGAATATTTCAGACGTTCACACATTCTCAAATTTCTCTGACTCACGATGGACCACCGTCCAGAAGTAGGTAACACAGAGCCAGACAGAGTGTCATATATTTTCACCCTCAGTCAGTTCATGTGTTTGTTTTTTGGGGTCATTGGTTGTTGAGGTAACCGAGCCGTCGGCAGAGTATCTCGAATATCTCAGCGACACAGAGAAGTATGGTGATCACGGTGAAGGTGTACATGGCACTGAGGAAGATGGTTTTTTCAAAGTGTTCGGGCACCATGCACTTAGTCACATTAAAGGCCTTTTCCAAAGCGCTGGCATCGCACATGTAGAGCGCGTGGACCTGGGGAAACAGAAACAAGGCGGTGATGCGTCATTATTGTGTCATGCACGCTGAGCTTCATTATTGAATGATGCTGAATTTAAAACTAAAATGTTCCACAGGAATCCTGCAGCAAGATATTTCACCAACACAATCACAAACTTGACAAGACACTTGTTTGCATAATGTGGGTCTTGTGTCCGCATCATGCTCCTGGAACCATTGAAATGCCATTCAGCTGATACCCATGTAAAAAGATCAGACCGTGGACATTTACAACCTCCACTAGCTGCCATCACTGACACCCGTCAGGTCCCATGCTCAGATTCATGGTGGACTCTTGGGTCCAGCTCTCGGGTTGACCAAGCTTCATCTCCTCCAGAAGTCAACGGTTCTCTCCTGTTAACCTGCCTATATTTATTCCAGCATTTTTAAATGTTACATTGTTCTGACATCTCTCAGCAACGTGTCTCAAAACTTTCAAGGAGGCAACAAGGAATTTTCTGTAACTTTTGGTGTGGAACCACCAGAAGGTGACGTCTGTACTGAAGATATCTCCTTAGGTTCCCCGAAGAGGAACTTGAAGCATTTGGTGGGGAAAGGGTTGCACAGTAAGGGGCACTCTTCATGCTCTTTGGTCACCATGACAGTCTGAGGGGTTACACAGGGTCCATCATATATGTTGAGGTCCCTGTAGGGACAGAGATGATCTCAGGTTGTTCTGGGGACACTGACCTAAGATTCAGAGCAGCTGTGTGTTTGTGGTTATGAATGCAGGAGCTCATCACCTATGAGGTCCGAGGAGACGGCTGACTCCTTCCCTCAACACAACAGGTAACTTAGAAGTCTCTATAATGTCAGGTAATGTCTAAACACTAATGGGAAACATATTTTCTTGTTTGTAGACTGCAGTGATCTTGGTCTCCTTGAATCCTTTCAGCTCCTGATGATTCCTCTTCACTGACTGAACTGAACACATGATGGATACAATTCTCCACAACATTTCTAATTTCATTACATTATAAATCATTGGGAATGTACAGACCTGGAAACCAAAGAGGTGGCTCTGCAGCCAGAAGGCGATGACTTCGAGAATGATGCGTAGAAGAACAGAAATGATGTAGAAGACGGTGTAGACGGGTCGTTCCAGGATCTCCTCCTGGTCTATGTTCTTACAGGCCGCGTACAGGTGAAACACCGCCCCAGGAACCAGCACAGTGACCAGCTGTAACGCCCAGAACACCTGCAGGGGGCAGATCCAAGTTTAGGTGCAGTGGACCGGTGAAGAAAAGAGTGGTGGTGTCGGAGAAATAGAAAGTAAGGAGAGAGAAAAGAATATTTGTACATTTATTTTTCATCTGGCCATGCAGAGGATGCAGGTGAATAAATATGGCGCAGGTGTCCCAGTGAAGTTCAATGATTGCTGAAACGTTTCACCTTTTCAAAATGTATTTTCTATCAATATGAAAAAATGCTGATCACAGCCTGTGACTGTTTTATTTGACTGGACACATTAACATGAAGAAGCCTCAGGTGGAATATGCATGTGTTTATGATCGTGTATCTTCTGCAGAGATAATTATTCCTGTTTGTTCATTTCACATCTTACACGTGATGTTTTGGGTCCGATTAGATTATTATTATTAATATTCTGTGTGTGTCACAAAATTATAAAAAGAATAAAAACACCTTTTTGTTGAAGATTAAAATCATTTTTAATGAACCACAAACAGCAGTTATGTCGCTGTGTTCGTGGAGTGAACGTTGTCTGTATCATTTTTTTATCATAACTTGCCACGTCCGACATCCAGACAGTTACTGCCAATACGATATCAGTATCTGAGAATTCAACATAAACGAATAAGAAATCATTTTGATACAGTTGTTTTTTTTAGATTACCACATGTGATACGGGCTATGGGGGGATTAAACAGTTCAGAAATAACATGTTCACTGCCCTCTGGTGGACAAACTGTGGGAATGCGTTCAGTACACACACACAAAGCTCTACGTGTACAATGATAGCTCAGTCCTACCTGAGGCGTGATAGGTCTGAACTGGTTGTAGCAGTACAGGTTGAGTTCTCGGCGATCCGGGTCGCAGCTGAAGTGCAGTGCCTCGTTCCCATAGACGGCGAAGCCGAGAACGCCCAGGAAGAACATCCGCACCGAGCCGAAGAACAAGGTGTGGAACTGGCCTATCACCGTAGGAGGCCTGAGCTGGATCACAAACACAAGCCCCGTCATACGCGTACGTTAACGTAGGCATGGATAGATAGTTCTGTATCGCTCACATATGAGTACAAACAAGCATCGACACTTTCACTGCACCATCACAGAGTCGGACACAAAGAGAAAACAGCTGTTGTCAGGCGGATAAATGCAGCAGAGGCTGAAACAAAACCCAAACTGTCACAGAGCAGAGGAGCCTTTCACATCACCAATACCCCAGGCTGATACAAAAAGACGGACTGAAAACAGATCTATAGAATAACTGTTCAACTCACGCATCCTTCATAGAAGTTTCTGATGTAGTTTAAAGACATGTCTGTCTCCTGTGTGTCACATCAGGCCTGATCCGGACCCTCATGGCCGGCTGTGCTGCTGGCAACAGTTAAAAGTCCGACAACAGTCGAAATCTCCAACTGACCCCTCTCTGTCTGTCTGTCTGTCTGTCTGTCTGTCTGTCTGTCTGTCTGTCTGTCTGTCTGTCTGTCTGTCTGTCTCTCTCTCTCTCTCTCTCTCTCTCTCTCTCTCTCTCTCTCTCTCTCTCTCTCTCTCTCTCTTCTCTCTCTCCTCTCTCTCTCTCTCTCTCTCTCTCTCTCTCTCCTCTCTCTCTCTCTCTGCCCTCAAAGCTCATGTCAATGCAGATTTCTTTTTCCTTTTATCCCTCCATCAATTGACTGGAAAAAGGACAACAGAGATGGAGGGGCCACAATGGCCTGGAGAGGAGGGGGCATGTGGTCCATGTATTCTAATCTCTATAGAACTATGTCAGCGAAAAAACAACCTCCTGTCCACACATGAAGAGAGAGAGAGAGAGAGAGAGGAGAGAGAAGAGAGATACAAGAGAGAGAGAGACAGAGAGAGAGACAGAGAGAGAGAGAGAGACAGAGAGAACAGAGAGAGAACAGAGAGACATAGAGAAAGAGAGAGAGAGAGAGGGAAGGAGAGGAGGGAGAGAGAGAGAGGGAGAAGAGACAGAGAGACAGAGAGACAGAGAGATAGTAGAGAGAGAGAGAGTTATATATATAGAGAGATAAGATACAGATAACAAGAGAAGAGATAGATAGATAGGAGATAGATAGAAGAGAGATAGAGATAGAGTTGCAAACATGCAGCTCAACTTTGTTATTTTTAAAGATTTGTAGTTTTATTTTGAAAATTCCAATCCACATGGATGAATTGGGATAAATGATGGTCGTTCAGACATTTGTGCTAAACCAGGTCTAATTAACACGTGTGACTGAAGTCAGAAACACCGCACACCCTGCACTGACAATACTTCTGGAAGAGCTGCTGCTGTTCCAAAATAAAAGTTCAGCGAGCGCCCCCCAAATACAAAATACATCAGATCAAAATTCAAATCGAATAAAAAAGGAAGTCCACACACCAACCGTAATCCAGGCGGCGTGCTGTTCATTCCCCACTCTTATTTCCACTCAGGGATCCTAAACTCATGCCAGCTGCGGGAACTTGCGGGACAGAGAGTCAAGTCAGCCGTGAGTCCACGTGAGAAACTTCCAGTCTGAGCTTTCAAAATAAACTCAGCCCTGAGCCTGAAAACAGAAGAGAGAAGTTTAAATGAAGTAAAACAGGAATGAATGATGCTGTGAGAACTGAAGCAGACGGTAACGTCACTGCTATAGAAGAATGATGAAGGACAGAAATAATAAATAATACATGAGACATTAAAACTAATGATGCATAAAAATCAGTTTTAGTTTTTTTTTGTTTTTAGTTTTTACATGTGACGATGCTGAGAAAACATCGTGAACACGACTAGAACGTTCAACAGGGCAACACTGTTCTTATGGTGGGGGGGGGGTTTAGACTTTTATTTTGAAAGTCCAGCCACAGAGCTTCCGGTGTAAGCCGCACTAACCGCTGCTGACCGCTGACCCGGCTAACACACTGAGCTCACATGAGCTAACAGCAGCTGCAGCTGGTAGCACTTCACTGTTCATCAGGAAACGTCAGCGTCCTCTTCACTCTCGTCTCCTCTGCCATTATGTCCATAGAAGCTGCCGGGCCTGAAAAAAGGCAGATATCTAAAAACTCATATTTATGAATAAAACATCTGAACACACAAAGTTTTAAAGTTACAGACGCATCGCTCGCCGTCTGTGAACTCAGCTCGGCAAGAATGAAACTTTCGAATCGGTTTGTGGCGTCCTCGATCTTATTTCCTCCTGATTTTTTAAAAATATAGCTCAGGAGGAAATTGCAGCTCAAAGCCTCGTCATGTCATGAATCATAATTATAAAAAGTCAGCGAAAAGCAATGGGCTGACCCTGGAGCTGTTAGCGCTGACCTCATCCCTGACCCTGCCACAGCTTCCTCTCGTTTTTCATTTAGTGCATTCATCTCATATTCTAATGATACGACGGAGCCGGCTGGTTTTCAGGAGCAGGTGACGTGGTTAAAAGATAATTCAGCTCATCTCAGAACACTGACCTGATGTTGGTGCTTCCCCTGATGGCGACGTGAACATGCAGGATTAGAGGACGCGCTCCTATAGTGCTGGAGACGTGTAGGACACCTGGACACTTCCTGATCCGCTGAATGAAGCCACACAAAGTGAAGTGCAGGTGTTAGTGGAAGATAAGGCCATCGGGGCGTTTTATCACGCTCTGCATGCTTCTCCTGGACTCCTCAAATCTCACCTGTCGCCCACCTGCAGCTTTTCAAACCAAATCACTGACAGAAAATGAAAAAACTTCTCAGCAGGAACGTGTGAGATCACAGCGACGGAGGCCAAACACTTAAAGCTGAACTTTCATACCATAAAAACAAACCCTGCTGTTAGCTGCTGTTAGCTCAGTCTGTTAGCTGCTGTTAGCTGCTGTTAGCTGAGTCTGTTAGCTGCTGTTAGCTCATGTTAGCTCAGTCTGTTAGCTCAGTTTGTTAGCTGCTGTTAGCTCATGTTAGCTCAGTCTGTTAGCTGCTGTTAGCTCAGTCTGTTAGCTGCTGTTAGCTCATGTTAGCTCAGTCTGTTAGCTGCTGTTAGCTCATGTTAGCTCAGTCTGTTAGCTGCTGTTGGCTTAGTCTGTTAGCTGCTGTTAGCTTATGTTAGCTCAGTCTGTTAGCTGCTGTTAGCTCAGTCTGTTAGCTGCTGTTAGCTCATGTTAGCTCAGTCTGTTAGCTGCTGTTAGCTTAGTCTGTTAGCTGCTGTAAGCTCATGTTAGCTCAGTCTGTTAGCTGCTGTTAGCTCAGTCTGTTAGCTGCTGTTAGCTCAGTCTGTTAACTCAGTCTGTTAGCTGCTGTTAGCTCAGTTTGTTAGCTGCTGTTAGCTCATGTTAGCTCAGTCTGTTAGCTCATGTTAGCTCAGTCTGTTACCTGCTTTTAGCTCATGTTAACTCAGACTGTTAGCTGCTGTTAGCTGATGTTAGCTCAGTCTGTTAGCTCAGTCTGTTAGCTCATGTTAGCTCAGTCTGTTAGCTGCTGTTAGCTCGTGTTAGCTCAGTTTGTTAGCTGCTGTTAGCTCAGTTTGTTAGCTCATGTTAGCTCAGTCTGTTAGCTGCTGTTAGCTTAGTCTGTTAGCTGCTGTAAGCTCATGTTGGCTCAGTCTGTTAGCTGCTGTTAGCTCAGTCTGTTAGCTCATGTTAGCTCAGTCTGTTAACTCAGTCTGTTAGCTGCTGTTAGCTCAGTTTGTTAGCTGCTGTTAGCTCAGTTTGTTAGCTGCTCTTAGCTCATGTTAGCTCAGTCTGTTAGCTGCTGTTAGCTCATGTTAGCTCAGTCTGTTAGCTGCTATTAGCTCATGTTAACTCAGTCTGTTAGCTGCTGTTAGCTCATGTTAGCTCAGTCTGTTAGCTCAGTCTGTTAGCTCATGTTAGCTCAGTCTGTTAGCTGCTGTTAGCTCGTGTTAGCTCAGTTTGTTAGCTGCTGTTAGCTCAGTTTGTTAGCTCATGTTAGCTCAGTCTGTTAGCTGCTGTTAGCTCATGTTAGCTCAGTTTGTTAGCTGCTGTTAGCGCATGTTAGCTCAGTCTGTTAGCTGCTGTTAGCTCATGTTAGCCCACTTTGTTGAATTCAGAGCACAGAGTGTTAGTGTTTGAACCACAGTTGTTATGGACTATCAGGAAAAGAAGAAGAAGAAGAAGAAGAAGAAGAAGAAGAAGAAGAAGAAGAAGAGGTTTTCAGGCTCAGCAGCTTCTATGGACATGATGGCAGAGGAGCAGAGAGTGAAGAGAAGAAGAGAAAAGGAGAGAGTGAGCGAGAGTTCAGACTTTTGTTCCAGGTCCAGATGAAAATCTCGAGCAGCTCTTTTGAGTTTTCAGAGTTGATGGAGTTAATCTCCTCACTGAGAAACATTCGAGTGATTTCCCGCTGAGGAGAAATCGAGTCATCAGGCCTGGAGGCAGCGAGGACAGAAAATGAGTCAATAAACTAGTTAAAAATATTATTATTATTATTTATTTGCATAACCTCCGGCTCCTTTCATCACTCCATAAATTAGAAAATACTGCCAGCAGCTGTTTCTCCATGTTTTTATGAATGAAATGTTGCATAAATCACTATGAACAAAGCTCAGTGTAAAAACCTTCAGACAGGAATCTAACTGTCGCTTTGTGGCTCAGAGAACAAAATATTTTTAAAGATTGTAAAATTCATTTTTCAAATGACTAAAGATATCACCATGAAACGTCCCCTGACAGAAGACTGCTGCCTCAGTCAGTCTGTTAGAGATGCTACCTGCTGAATAATCAAATAAGACAATTAGTTTTCATATTTTCTGAAATGTGATGCCTGAATGAGGCGGCTAACGTTTGGACAGGAGACGCCTCCGTCCTTCACTGCCCTCTACAGTCCACAGAGGACACTGTTAGTTTAGTTCATGTACAAACTCATGTGTCAGAGACAGTTTAATTACAGTGACTGTCTCAGCTTCTGTTAATGCACGGCTCAGTGTTTCCTCATCATCATAGAGGACGCCATCAGGAGCATCAGGTACCTGGAGCCACGTTAAAGAGCGACACCTGGATGAACAGGTGGACGCCATCTTTAACATGGTCATGGGACTGAAACAAACATGGACGCCAACCAGCAGCTTGTTCTGTTTGGGACATTGGACAGACAGCAGCACTGACAGAGACGTCTGCAGGTTTCTTTGTGGAGCTCAGTGTGTTGGCTTTGGTCGCCGCCATGTTGGCAGTCCTGATCCCTCGTCCTCCAGGTGGACCTGAGGTGGACCTGAGGTGGGACCTGAGGGGGCTGAATGAAGCCTGGTTGGTCAAACAATCCACCTGTGACCACACCCACCTGTCAATCAAAGCGTCCACGCTCTTAATCCTGCATAACTTTAAGCCTTAATATAATGTGAACAGGTGAGTTGTATATAAATTCACCCTCAGTACAGTTGTCATGAACGGGGAAATTAGCTACAGAGACCAAAACTGTTTTTTGTACCAGGCTGTAAACATGTTTATTTCTGCTGTGAAACATGGGGACTTATGGAGACTGACTCACTGCTGGAGCCAGCCTCAGGTGGATGCATGCTGTCCTGTGTGTGATCATCTCTCACGTTCTGTTCGATCTATACTGTAAATCTATGTTCCTCTCGTTCCTCCCCCTCTCCAGCTCTCTCTCTCTCCATGTGACTGACACCGTGAGTCAAAGTGCCTCCTTCGTCAGTCGGTTCTCAGTCAGTAGGTCGGTGGTTGGTCGGTCGGTTCTCAGTCAGTAGGTCGGTGGTTGGTCGGTCGGTCGGTTCTCAGTCAGTCTCGTCTGTCAGTTCCAGTTTTTTTCTCTCCGCGCTGTCGTTCTGCGTCTTTACGCGCGGATCCTCCCGTTGCGCGCTCGCTCCCTCCATCCTGATCCCTCCATCCTGATCCCTCCATCCTGTTCCCGCTCCTCCTCTGTGGATATTCCCGCTCCAGCAGCAGCGATGGACGACGACTTCCTCACTGACTTAGCCGGAGACTCCGAGGCTCTTAGCCCAAACTCCACCGAGGAGCCCGGCTGGTGGGCGTCCTCGGACGGCGCGGAGACGGTTCACTTCGCCGTGCGCTGCGTCATGACTTCGGTGTACATCCTGATCATCACCGTGGGTCTGCTGGGTAACATCACCCTGGTGAAGATCTTCATCACCAACAGCGCCATGCGCAGCGTGCCCAACATCTTCATCTCCAGCCTGGCGGCGGGAGACCTGCTGCTGCTGGTCACCTGCGTGCCGGTGGACGCGTTCCGGTACTTCTCCGTGGAGTGGGTGTTCGGCGAGGCGGCGTGCAAACTCATCCCCGTCATCCAGCTCACATCGGTCGGCGTGTCCGTGTTCACCCTGACGGCGCTCAGCGCGGACAGGTAGGATGTGTGAAGTGTGATGATGCTCATCATTAATAACTCGGAATACATTCACAATACTGATGGAAGTATATGTACTGCACAAACATCAAGTACTACAATGTTGGTACTTTTACTGCAGTAGAAAATCATAAATACATGAAATCAAAAAACTTTTTTATGGAAAGTATTTTTGTAACAGATGAGCTCAGACTGACAAACAATGGTTCTCCAATGGTTCTCTAACGGTTCTTCAAGTGTTTTTAGTGGATGTTACCTGACAGACTTTCTGTGAAGAAGGTTCAAAATCTCTATTGGACTAATTTGGTGAATAACAACATGAATTATTATTATTATTATTATTATTTATTATTATTATTATTATTATTTTAATTCTGGACTCATCTGTTATTTTCTCTGTGAATCTTTAAACGTGAGAAAACTGAAGATGACATGTTGAAACGTTGCAGAATCTGAAATGTTTCGAGATGTCAGAACATTCAGCTGATGGTTGAAGCTCTGCGTGAGTCCACAAACGTTAATGAAGAAGAACCTGTTTGTCGATGGTTAGAGGGTTCTCTGAAGAACTGAACATGGTTCTTCTGTGGCAGAACCTTTATTTTTATCTTCTCTCCTCTTTAAGTACGACTGAGGACTCGTTTTGAAGTCTTCAGACTCTATGAGAGAAATATTTGTCACTGCGCTCTGTTTGACACTTTAAGATTTCTACACATTGATCTTAGAAATGATGAAGCTGTTAGTGGTTTTATTATTATATTTTAATCATTTATGAGTACTCACCGATCCTAATGAGTTTCATGAAACGCTCTTTTCATTGTGATACTTTATATTTAAACAGACGTGAAAGCTTCACCTGATGAACCTCCGTCTACATTTATGAGCGTGACATTGTTTTATTCCCCTCATCAGTGTTTGAATCATATGCAAACTGTAATGAGAGTTTTTTAATTTTTACACTTTCCTTTCAGACGTTCACACTTTCAGATCTTCCTCTGTACATTTCACATTCTTCGATTTCAGTCTGCAGAGATGTGGTGTCGTGTCTTCGAGGTGTTTGTGCTCTCGTCTCCGGTGGTCTCAGCAGGACTCTCTGCTCTCGCTGTGATCACGAAGAAAAGGTTTACCATTCGCTGTAACTCGTTTACGGACGAGCAGCAAGGTGCAGCCGCTTAATGCAAGTGTGTGATGAGGACGAGATGTTAGAGCCCAGCAGCTGAAACACGCCGTGGGTCAGATTCAGATTCATGAAGCTGGGCGTCAGTATTAAAATGACTGTTTAATGAATTTATGATTTACTTGGAGCTGCAGACAAAGAGCCCCTGGAGCTTTATGTGGACCATGCAGCATAATTATAGCTGCTTAAACTGATTTGTGGTGCAGCATTGATTAGTGTTAGATAACGAGCAATGTGGTCTGAAGGAAGAGGAGCACAGGGGAGAGGACTGAAGAGAGAATGATGCAAGATCTCTGCAGAAAGCAGATTTGTTGTAGGATGTGTTTTTATATTTTTAAAGAGGAGTCCTGTTTGTGTGAGAGGAAAGTTTGAAAAGACAAACTGAGGCTGCTTCTCACAAGTTTGGACATTTTCATGGCGAGGGTCTAACGAGGTGCAGGGTAACGAGGCGAGACGTGATGAGGACAGGAAAGGAAACATCCAAAATCCACTCTCCTGTTTGTTTGACTGTTTGTTTGTGTCTGTAGATTTCATTTGCATAAGATGGCGTGTACCTGCAGGGAGGTGCAGTGTAAGTGGCTTCAGTTACCTGATTGACGGAGTAATCATCTGCGAGTTTAAATGTTGACCCTGTTCACCTGCAGTGTCTCAAAATGTTTAAATTTTATAGTCCACAGCTTTAAAAATGTGTTTTTCTCTGACTCTCAAACACAAATCTTCATTGAGAGGGTTTCTTGGTCATATCTGGGGTTTCTTGGTGATGTCTGGGGTTTCTTGATGATATCTGGGGTTTCTTGGTGATATCTGGGGTTTCTTGGTGATATCTGGGGTTTCTTGGTGATATCTGGGGTTTCTTGGTCATATCTGGGGTTTCTTGATGATATCTGGGGTTTCTTGGTGATATCTGGGGTTTCTTGGTGATATCTGGGGTTTCTTGATGATATCTGGGGTTTCTTGATGATATCTGGGGTTTCTTGATGATATCTGGGGTTTCTTGATGATATCTGGGGTTTCTTGATGATATCTGGGGTTTCTTGGTGATATCTGGGGTTTCTTGGTGATATCTGGGGTTTCTTGATGATATCTGGGGTTTCTTGGTGATATCTGGGGTTTCTTGATGATATCTGGGGTTTCTTGATGATATCTGGGGTTTCTTGATGATATCTGGGGTTTCTTGATGATATCTGGGGTTTCTTGATGATATCTGGGGTTTCTTGGTGATATCTGGGGTTTCTTGATGATATCTGGGGTTTCTTGATGATATCTGGGGTTTCTTGATGATATCTGGGGTTTCTTGGTGATATCTGGGGTTTCTTGATGATATCTGGGGTTTCTTGATGATATCTGGGGTTTCTTGATGATATCTGGGGTTTCTTGATGATATCTGGGGTTTCTTGATGATATCTGGGGTTTCTTGATGATGTCTGGGGTTTCTTGGTGATATCTGGGGTTTCTTGGTCATATCTGGGGTTTCTTGATGATATCTGGGGTTTCTTGATGATATCTGGGGTTTCTTGATGATATCTGGGGTTTCTTGATGATATCTGGGGTTTCTTGGTGATATCTGGGGTTTCTTGGTGATATCTGGGGTTTCTTGATGATATCTGGGGTTTCTTGATGATATATGGGGTTTCTTGATGATATCTGGGGTTTCTTGGTGATATCTGGGGTTTCTTGATGATATCTGGGGTTTCTTGGTGATATCTGGGGTTTCTTGGTCATATCTGGGGTTTCTTGATGATATCTGGGGTTTCTTGATGATATCTGGGGTTTCTTGATGATATCTGGGGTTTCTTGATGATATCTGGGGTTTCTTGATGATATCTGGGGTTTCTTGAATATATATGGGGTTTCTTGGTGATATCTGGGGTTTCTTGATGATATCTGGGGTTTCTTGGTGATATCTGGGGTTTCTTGGTGGTATCTTGGGTTTCTTGATGATATCTGGGGTTTCTTGATGATATCTGGGGTTTCTTGGTGGTATCTTGGGTTTCTTGGTGATATCTGGGGTTTCTTGATGGTATCTGGGGTTTCTTGGTGATATCTGGGGTTTCTTGATGATATCTGGGGTTTCTTGATGATATCTGGGGTTTCTTGATGATGTCTGGGGTTTCTTGATGATGTCTGGGGTTTCTTGATGATATCTGGGGTTTCTTGATGGTATCTGGGGTTTCTTGGTGATATCTGGGGTTTCTTGGTGATATCTGGGGTTTCTTGATGATATCTGGGGTTTCTTGATGATATCTGGGGTTTCTTGATGATATCTGGGGTTTCTTGGTGATATCTGGGGTTTCTTGATGATATCTGGGGTTTCTTGATGGTATCTGGGGTTTCTTGATGATATCTGGGGTTTCTTGGTGATATCTGGGGTTTCTTGATGGTATCTGGGGTTTCTTGATGATATCTGGGGTTTCTTGGTGATATCTGGGGTTTCTTGGTGATATCTGGGGTTTCTTGGTGATATCTGGGGTTTCTTGGTGATATCTGGGGTTTCTTGGTGATATCTGGGGTTTCTTGATGATATCTGGGGTTTCTTGATGGTATCTGGGGTTTCTTGATTATATCTGGGGTTTCTTGGTGATATCTGGGGTTTCTTGGTGATATCTGGGGTTTCTTGATGGTATCTGGGGTTTCTTGATGATATCTGGGGTTTCTTGATGATATCTGGGGTTTCTTGATGATATCTGGGGTTTCTTGGTGATATCTGGGGTTTCTTGATGGTATCTGGGGTTTCTTGGTGATATCTGGGGTTTCTTGATGGTATCTGGGGTTTCTTGATGATATCTGGGGTTTCTTGATGATATCTGGGGTTTCTTAATGATATCTGGGGTTTCTTGATGATATCTGGGGTTTCTTGGTGATATCTGGGGTTTCTTGGTGATATCTGGGGTTTCTTGATGATATCTGGGGTTTCTTGGTGATATCTGGGGTTTCTTGGTGATATCTGGGGTTTCTTGGTGATATCTGGGGTTTCTTGATGATATCTGGGGTTTCTTGGTGATATCTGGGGTTTCTTGATGATATCTGGGGTTTCTTGATGATATCTGGGGTTTCTTGGTGATATCTGGGGTTTCTTGATGATATCTGGGGTTTCTTAATGATATCTAGGGTTTCTTGATGATATCTGGGGTTTCTTGATGATATCTGGGGTTTCTTGATGATATCTGGGGTTTCTTAATGATATCTAGGGTTTCTTGATGATATCTGGGGTTTCTTAATGATATCTGGGGTTTCTTGATGATATCTGGGGTTTCTTGATGATATCTGGGGTTTCTTGATGATATCTGGGGTTTCTTGATGATATCTGGGGTTTCTTGATGATATCTGGGGTTTCTTGATGATATCTGGGGTTTCTTAATGATATCTGGGGTTTCTTGATGATATCTGGGGTTTCTTGATGATATCTGGGGTTTCTTGGTGATATCTGGGGTTTCTTGATGATATCTGGGGTTTCTTAATGATATCTAGGGTTTCTTGATGGTATCTGGGGTTTCTTGATGATATCTGGGGTTTCTTGGTGATATCTGGGGTTTCTTGATGATATCTGGGGTTTCTTGGTGATATTTGGGGTTTCTTGATGATATCTGGGGTTTCTTGATGATATCTGGGGTTTCTTGATGATATCTGGGGTTTCTTGATGATATCTGGGGTTTCTTGGTGATATCTGGGGTTTCTTGATGATATCTGGGGTTTCTTGGTGATATCTGGGGTTTCTTGATGATATCTGGGGTTTCTTGATGATATCTGGGGTTTCTTGGTTATATCTGGGGTTTCTTGATGATATCTGGGGTTTCTTGGTGATATCTGGGGTTTCTTGATGATATCTGGGGTTTCTTGATGATATCTGGGGTTTCTTGATGGTATCTGGGGTTTCTTGATGATATCTGGGGTTTCTTAATGATATCTGGGGTTTCTTGGTGATATCTGGGGTTTCTTGATGGTATCTGGGGTTTCTTGATGATATCTGGGGTTTCTTGGTGATATCTGGGGTTTCTTGATGGTATCTGGGGTTTCTTGATGATATCTGGGGTTTCTTAATGATATCTGGGGTTTCTTGGTGATATCTGGGGTTTCTTGGTGATATCTGGGGTTTCTTGATGATATCTGGGGTTTCTTGGTGATATCTGGGGTTTCTTGATGATATCTGGGGTTTCTTGGTGATATCTGGGGTTTCTTGATGATATCTGGGGTTTCTTGGTGATATCTGGGGTTTCTGGGTAATATCTGGGGTTTCTTGGTAATATCTGGGGTTTCTTGGTAATATCTGGGGTTTCTTGATGATATCTGGGGTTTCTTGATGGTATCTGGGGTTTCTTGATGGTATCTGGGGTTTCTTGGTGATATCTGGGGTTTCTTGATGATATCTGGGGTTTCTTGATGATATCTGGGGTTTCTTGGTGATATCTGGGGTTTCTTGGTGATATCTGGGGTTTCTTGGTGATATCTGGGGTTTCTTGATGATATCTGGGGTTTCTTGGTGATATCTGGGGTTTCTTGATGATATCTGGGGTTTCTTGGTGATATCTGGGGTTTCTTGATGATATCTGGGGTTTCTTGATGATATCTGGGGTTTCTTGATGGTATCTGGGGTTTCTTGGTGATATCTGGGGTTTCTTGATGGTATCTGGGGTTTCTTGATGATATCTGGGGTTTCTTGATGATATCTGGGGTTTCTTGATGGTATCTGGGGTTTCTTGGTGATATCTGGGGTTTCTTGATGATATCTGGGGTTTCTTGGTGATATCTGGGGTTTCTTGGTGATATCTGGGGTTTCTTGGTGATATCTGGGGTTTCTTGGTGATATCTGGGGTTTCTTGATGATATCTGGGGTTTCTTGGTGATATCTGGGGTTTCTTGATGATATCTGGGGTTTCTTGGTGATATCTGGGGTTTCTTGGTGATATCTGGGGTTTCTTGATGATATCTGGGGTTTCTTGGTGATATCTGGGGTTTCTTGATGATATCTGGGGTTTCTTGATGATATCTGGGGTTTCTTGATGATGTCTGGGGCTTCTTGATGATATCTGGGGTTTCTTGGTGATATCTGGGGTTTCTGTTTCTTGATGATACCTGAGCTCAGATTTTGACTCTATTCACCTGCAGTGTGCAGAGATGACTTGATGTCCTCACATGGATTGAAAAACAGTTCCTCTCTGTCAGGTTTAAAGACGTCCAGTCAGTCATTCAGAGCACAGGATGTGTGTGTATGTTTATTTAGTTTTGGAAACTGGCCTGCACTTACACACACACACGTATATGAGGAGGTCAAAGAGGTGACAGAGGTGATTTTCTCTAACCCGGTTTGGTCCAGTCTGGCTGCTGAGCCCGGTTCTTTAAAATCAACATTTTAGGGACAAATCATGAATTATTAAACAAGCTCAGATCCCATCAGGATGAGCTGTGGAAACCACAGGTTCAGCTTTTGGACTTACTGTACCGACACCACAAAACCGACACCTGGCTGTAAATCCTCAGGTGAAGCCGTGCCGCTCTGTCGCTGCACTTTAGAGAACTACTTTTGAATTTATGCTCTCGGCGGCGCGGAGGCTGACTCAGGCTCTGCAGATGGCAACAACTCACAGGGTGACACTCCACAAACACTTGAGATGCACGGAGGTTCATAATCTGCCTGCGAGCGGGAAGCCGAACGTTGCGTCGCCCCTCGGGGTCTTGCTGTGTGATATCTAGCCGTGAAAGATGTTATTACCCGTCTGCTCCTGACCGCCAATCAGTGTACGGCAGAGAGAGACTAATCCTTCCTAACCAATGTAACACTCTGATGACGCATGAAATGCTCCCTTAATTAGTAATTAACAGCCTAATTCCCTATGAAATATTTAGCCTAAGTGTAACTTCATCACGTCTTCTTCAAATAAAGCGTGGAGTTTTAAATCCAAGGTCAGCTCTGTCTGCGAAGAAAGAAAGTGGCCGAATCTGGTTGTGTTTTCGGACGTGAACCGAGCCGACAGCCAGACCGGCCTCAGGGCGGCCCACGGACTGATGAGCTTCTGGGTGAAATGTGATTTGCTCACACTGTTTGAAAAACCAGATAAACGCTGTAACATCCAATAAAACAAACGTGTGACACTGCAGGACTTTGGATTTTCAAATAACTGAGAATCAGGTTAAAAAGTCGTTTCAGCTCAACACGACAAACAGAATCTGTTTTTTATTTTCAGAGGTGAAAAGTTTAAGAAACACATGGATCCCTGCAACGATGTGATTTTATAGGAAAGGTTTCTTTAGTTTTTAGGGTTGGAGCTAACTAATGATTTTAATCTGGATTAATACACTGAATTCTTTGTCAACTAATTATTTAATAGTTTGATATGTCATCAAATGTAACTGTAATATTCAACATGATGTCAGTCAGGCATAACTATAACAAGTAACCGAAAGGAGTTCTTACTCACATGCATGCAAAGCGATCAGGATGGAAATGTTTGGAGACAAAGGAGCAGGAAGCTGCACCCAGACCTCTGATTACTCTGCAGGATGTTTGCACTGATTGAAGGTGGAGCTCCTTGTGGTGAGGAGGGTAAGTGCAGCAGACCGCTGCTCAGTTCATGGTTCTTACTGAGAGTTCATGTTTTTAAACCAAACCTTAAACGTCGCAGCGTCACATCAGCGAACGCTTTGTTTTCCTGTCGATCTGCTGATGGGAACTTTGTGTCTGTTGCTGGGTCAGGAAAGACGAGGCCTGCAGAGGCAGTGCTTTTCATGGACAGGTGGACGACCCTGATGAAGGTGTGAACGTGTTGCTGCAGCTTTGAGCTCTTAAAAGAGGAAAGGTTTTTGTAGCTTTCAGGCATGTGAGCGTGTTTCAGAACTGAACTATGCATGTAGGTAGAAAATGAAGTTGGGTAACAGTCGAGACTTCATGGCTGACTCATCCATTAGTCCTGATCAGTACGTCACGCCTGCTGGAAATACGCCTGCAGACCTCCGTCCTGTTGGGCTTTGTAACGCGTAGAGCAGATCACGAATGTGTCGCATAGAAAACTCTGTCCCACGGCTGCTGAATGAAAAGATTTAATGTCCCGACTGCTCAGCAGATCAGCGTGAGAGGAGTGCAGGGTTAGGCTGGTGTTAATGTCTGAATGAGAAGTCACTGAATGAAAGGATTATGTGGTCTGTGTGGAGGTGAAGTACACGGCTCTGCTCCACAAGCTTCACATGAAAGTTTCTGCATTTTTAACTCCGGAGGATGGAAATTAAAAGATGGAGCTGAGGAGGGCGAGAGACTTTCAAAATAAGAGCGCGACGGAGAGAGATGCCAAGAGAAGATGAGATCACAGCGAGAGATTTTCCTCAGGTCATTTAACACGTCAGAGACTTCAGTTCTGCAGCAGGAAAGGACAAAGTTCAAGGTTCAAGATTTAAGGTTCAAGGTTCAAAGTTCAAGATTCAAGGTTCAAAGTTCAAGATTCAAGTTTTAGGATTTAAGGTTCAAAGTTCAAGATTCAAGGTTCAAGATTCAAGGTTCAAAGTTCAAGATTCAAGTTTTAAGATTTAAGGTTCAAAGTTCAAGATTCAAGGTTCAAAATACAAGATTCAAGGTTCAAGATTCCGGATTCAAGGTTCAAAGTTCAAGATTCAAGGTTCACGCTTCAAGGTTCAAAGTACAAGATTCAAGGTTCAAGATACAAGATTCAAGGTTCAAAATACAAGATCCGAGATTCAAGGTTCAAAGTTCAAGATTCAAGGTTCAAAGTTCAAGATTCAAAATTCAAGGTTCAAAGTTCAAGATTCAAGTTTTAAGATTTAAGGTTCAAAGTTCAAGATTCAAGGTTCAAAATACAAGATTCAAGGTTCAAGATTCCGGATTCAAGGTTCAAAGTTCAAGATTCAAGGTTCACGCTTCAAGGTTCAAAGTACAAGATTCAAGGTTCAAGATACAAGATTCAAGGTTCAAAATACAAGATCCGAGATTCAAGGTTCAAAGTTCAAGATTCAAGGGTTTTTATTATCAGACTCAAGTTCACCAGCAAATCGAAGGAAAACAGCTGAAAGCAACTCGTTCTCACGTCATTAATTAAATCCTGTGTCTGGAAACAATGTGTGGCTCTAACATCTGGCTGTAGAGCTGATTTTAATCCTATCATGATGTCTTGTTGATTAACTTACCACTACGTGACTCATCTTGAGGATGAACGTGCGCACACTTCACCAGGACAAGGTGGTAACCTGGGTTATTCAGCAGCCAATGAACTGCAGGGTCACGAAATGCAGCAGCCAGCAGTTTTAATTAATGACATGACGCCAAGTGTCTCCCCACAGACTCAGGATCAGCTGCTTAAAGCCACGAGATCAGCGGTGAGTAATGACGGGGGTGCTGTCACACAGGGAGGCTTCCCCAGCTTGGGAACCTCGGAGGCTCCTGGCTGCAAAGAAAATGATTTCCAGCACTGATCAACACAAAAACAGGAACAGGAGACTCTGCAGCCACCGGCTCCGAGTCCCAGCTTCAGCCGACGTGTCGTTAATATTTCATGCAGCTCCGCCGCGGTGCTGCAGTCATCCATAATCTGACCATAACTAACTTAAAGGAGCTGTCGTGACACGTTTGATGAATGGCTTTTATTTTTCTGGACTTCATAAGGAGAACTTGAAGTGATTGTGTGCTGTGTCGCAGGGTGAATATCCAATCAGGAGCCAGCATGAAACAAAACAAGTTAAAATCAGCGAGTTCAACATCTGAGGTGACGGGCTCCTTCTGTCATGCACGGGTCCGTTCAGAGAGCTGGTTCTGTTCTGCTTCCATGTCAGACAAACAAAATCTAAAATCCTAGATGTCACTAAAAGTTTGCATTAGCATTAGATAACGTCTCATCTGCATATTTAAACGTAACACATGTATTGTATCTGAGAGCTTTGACATTGAAGTATCGGATTCAGGTCTGAGGTCAGTATTTGTATCTTCTCTTGGTTCCTGTCGGTTGTCGCTGCAGTACTGACAGTGGTGTCATGTTTTCATCCTGACCATGTGCTGACATGTCGGGCAGAGCATGCTCCCTGCAGTCCAGGTGAAGGTCAGTGCATCATGTGTCATGCATCCAGTTTAAATCCAGGGATTACACTGAGACTCAAGGAAGACAGACAGTCCTCCATGTATTCAAGACTTCACAGTCACCTTTCTACTTTGGACATTAAAAAACAAAAGACCAAGAAGTCCGGATGCTCCGCCTCAACTCTCTGTGATTTACAGAGTTTATGATGGACAGTGAAGTAAACTGCCGACAGCTGTAGCTGCTGTTAGCTCATGTTAGCTCAAGTTAGCTCAGTCTGTGAGCTCAGAGTGCTGGGGGAGTGTTAGTGTTTGTCCTACAGGAGGTTTGGACCATTGGGAAGAAGAAAAAGAAGCAGAAGAAGAAGAGGAGGTAACCAGGCTCAGCAGCTTCTATGGACATGATGGCAGAGGAGCAGAGAGTGAAGAGGACGCTGACGGAGGAAGCTAAGAAGAGAAAAGGAGAGAGTGAGCGAGCAAGAAGCCGCCGGACAAGAGTAAATGTGGGACTGACTTTTAGTGGTTGGTGAGAGCTTGGTGAAATAAAAGGCTGAAAGACAGACGCCGAGCTGGACTGACTGCTGCTGGACTAGTCACTGATATCAGCTGCTGGACTAGTCTCTGATATCAGCTGCTGGACTAGTCTCTGATATCAGCCGCTGGACTAGTCTCTGATATCAGCTGCTGGACTAGTCTCTGATATCAGCCGCTGCTGGACTAGTCTCTGATATCAGCTGCTGCTGGACTAGTCGCTGATATCAGCCGCTGCTGGACTAGTCGCTGATATCAGCCGCTGCTGGACTAGTCGCTGATATCAGCTGCTGGACTAGTCTCTGATATCAGCTGCTGGACTAGTCTCTGATATCAGCCGCTGCTGGACTAGTCTCTGATATCAGCTGCTGCTGGACTAGTCGCTGATATCAGCTGCTGGACTAGTCACTGATATCAGCCGCTGCTGGACTAGTCTCTGATATCAGCTGCTGGACTAGTCTCTGATATCAGCCGCTGCTGGACTAGTCTCTGATATCAGCTGCTGCTGGACTAGTCTCTGATATCAGCTGCTGGACTAGTCTCTGATATCAGCTGCTGCTGGACTAGTCTCTGATATCAGCCGCTGCTGGACTAGTCTCTGATATCAGCCGCTGCTGGTTCTGGTTCTGGTTCTGGGCTGACTGCTTGTCCCTCCACCCTTGTCCGTCCTCTTTGGACTTTGTGTCTCTGCAGCGTTTTCCAACATTTCCTTCTTTGTCACTTGGACATAACGGATCGACCTTGATGGGCTGCAGCGGCTAGATGAACGAGGACTTTGAATTTCCGCCCTCTTCTGTCTTGGTGTGACGTCAGTGGACGCTGGGCCGGTTTGTTTACCACCAAACAGCATCACTGTCCGGCTAAAGCGCTGTAATATCAGCTCGTTAGTGGGAAGCTCATTTCCTCATCACACAGCTGTGTCCAGTGATCTGGCTGTTTGTCTGACCCTGATGGCCTCAAATGAGCCACTAACGAGCCCACAGCAGCTCCTAACCTGCCCGAGGGTCCTCATCGAGCATAACGAGCCTAATGGATCATTAACATAATGATTGGAGTGGCTACTGGAGCCCCAATCACTTCCTATCAAGATGATGCATGCAAACACATTTTCAGCTGAATATGTCCACAAACACGGAGCTGCAGCTGCCGGTGGAAGACAAACAGCTGCCACGCTCAGATCGGACGTCTGGTTCCAAAACGGCCCGGCAGCAACGTCCGGGTCTCCATGAGCCATCAGATGCATCAACATATGGGACAGATCCGACCCGACGCTGGCTCTGGATGGAAAGGGAACATCGATGAAGAGGCTCAAATGTTGAACCTCGTGGCAGCACAGAGTGAAGAAGAAGAAGAAGAAGAAGAAGAAGAAGAAGAAGAAAGTCACAGATTTAGACGTCAGAGTTGACGCCCGGACGCTGTGTCTGTTTTTACACACTGAGTGTTTCTGTTCATGCGTGTCGTCCCTGTTTGTCCATGATTGTTTCCAGCTGGTTCTCCTGGTTTTCAGTTCCAAAGTTCCTGATACTGACACACAGAGACAATCACTCACACTCACATTCACGCCTACAGGCGATTTAGATTCATGTAATGTCTTTGGACTGTGGGAGGAAGCCGGACAGGAGAAGTGTTGGTTATCACTGATTGAATAGTTTGGAAGCTTCCTGCCTTGATGTTTGTACTGCAGTCAGAAAGTTCGAGCTGATTCCTGTAGGACGAAACTTCTTATCACTTCAACCCGTGACGGGACAATCCGTCTGCAGCTGGTTTTAATTTCAGTTCTGCATCTTGGTTCAAACACGTGAACAGAGTCGGTGTCATCAAAAAGAGAAGCAGCTTCAGAGCAGGTTTCTGCTCCTCAGGTCCATTTTGGTTCCTGTGAGTCGAGAGACTCTCAGAGGGATCCGAGGTCGCATCATCCGGGCACAGAGAGAACAACACTCTGCTGCAGACTCCGCCTGACAGAGAATCTGCAGGAGGAGGAAGAAAAGATTTCACACCAGCTTTGTTCATGCAATCGATTTTTCTTTCAGAAAACATCCAGCTCTGCTTTAATGGAGTGACGGTGAAGTCACAGGAGGTCTGTAATGGCAGAAGATGGAAGTCCAGGGTCGTCACCTCCTCCTGCAGGGGGCGCACGACATGTTTCAGTCGGAGATATTCAATATTTCCACAATGCTGAGGCCAGAAAAACAAAGTGTGAATGTGTTAAAATGTGGATTTCTGTTTTAAGAAGTCGGGCAGTAACTGGCCTGTTGGTTTCCCTCACTGTGGTTCCAGGTTTCCAGCTTCAGCTCTTCGTCCTGTTCAGATGTTTCCAAATGAACGACAGTGGTCGGTAATAAACTTACGCACCAACACGTTGCATTTCCTGTGACTGCTTCAAAGTCCTCCACAGTCGAGCGGTCGTAATGTGAAGCTGCAGCAGAGGAAATGTAATTTAACACTAACTGTACCACTGATGAGATTTCATGTCATTTAGGATTGAAGACTTTCTGAAGGGTCGAATTTATTGATCATTACAACAGATTTTACTATAAGAACATCAACAACAGTTTGTTCTTGCACTGAGATTTGTGGACGCAGCCTGTGACCTGCAGCATCTGTTTCATAGGACTGTTGCTATGGATACAGTTTAGCAGCGATGGCAGCAGACGTGGTTGTGAAGTTAGCGAGCGCTCGCCGTCTGAGTCACACGGAGGACGATGTGACCTGCAGCAGCAGACTCACCTGAAGACATCAGGCACGAAGAAACGAATCATCAAACATCCGAGTGAAGTCGTTTCTTTCACGTTTGTGTGTCGACCTGTCAACATTTATCAGCGAGGATTATTCACGGTGAACATGTGACCAGTCACCACGACAGCTCCAGGTCTGGCACGACAGCGGCTCTGCTCCCTGTCAGCGACGTAGAAATGAGACGAGGAGTTTCATGTCTTACCAACGTTACACAGCCAGACTGTAACGTTTCTAAAAAGCCGCTGCTCTATACAAACTGTGGAATGTTGTTTAAAGTTTCTTTTTGAACGCAGCGCTCCCCCGTCGCTCTGCTGTTCCCTCTTAAAATGGTTTCTCGGTCTTTTGATGTGAAATCTGTGAAACTTGGTTTATATAAATACATGTGCACTCTGCTAGTACACAGTGATTCATTCATTATTCTCACAACAGCTCTGACCCTGGATCTAGAACACAATGCAGCGTCCCCTGAGGTCGTCCTGCAGACGCTGCACGCGTCACTGCTCAGCACTGTCGTGCATTTCTACTTAAAGCAAAAGTCTGAACAGCAGCTCAGTCATTTATGAAACATACTCGCAGTGTGACTCACACAGGCAGGGCTGGATTAACATGGTCAGGGGCCCCTAGGCTACAAGCTGCTGTGGGCCCCCCCCGTCTGCCCGTCCGCCCACCTTATTTCATAGGCTAATTCAGGCTTAATTCATACGCTACATCTTTTTAATCTAGATAGATAGATTTCGGGATCGGGAATTTCAGTGTCGTTGTCGGTGTGTGTGTGTGTGTGTGTGTGATTGTGTTTGAGAGACTAGTTGCTGGGGCATCCAGGAACAGGACGGAGTGACCAGAAAGGCATGGTCCCTCGCCCTCATCAGAGCTTGGCCTCGTTGGGCTTTTTGCCGCTGCGCTTTGCGCTTTTGGGCAGCGCTTTTGTATTTTCTATCGCTCATAAGTACTGTCGCTGTTCAACTACAGAGTCAGACTGACACAGTGCGTGACGCCTAACGTTTATATATGGCAGGCGGATTCCCCACAACCAATCAGTGTCCGGTTATTTAAATATTCATTTTGCGTTAATGAATATGAAAGTTTTTGTTTCTTTTGACCAATTGGGGGCCCCCTGGGCGGCGAGGGCGTGATTTTGAGCTAATGAATATGATATATATTTTTTTCTTTTGACCAATCGGGGGACCCCTCCGAGGCGAGGGGGCGTGGGGGCCCCTAGGCTTAAGCCTATGAAGCCTGTGCGATGATCCGGCCGTGCACACAGGAAACAACTGACGAGCAGTTATTAATGAAATGACTTCGTGTTAGAGTCCTCACGCGACATTTGAAAGATCATAGCAGGAAAATATGAATGTACGTTCAGCAGTGAGCCTGATCAATACACCATCATCAAACCATTAATCAGATCAATCGTCATCATTGCACTTATAAACGTAATTATACAGCTGCTATGAAAACACTGTAGGTCAGACATACTGACTTTATGAATATGTATCAGTGAGCGGGAGCCGGCGTCAGCGTCGACTCCGTTTAATAAGCACAGTGTCCACAAATTTCTGGCCATGTAAAAGCCTTCCTGATCTTTGTGTTGTAGATATTTTAGGTTGTCATCAATAACCAGAATATTCATCCAGACTTTGACATCTTCAGTTCACAGAGGAGTCGATGAGTCGAGTTAAAGTCAAAGAAAGTGACTCGTGTGATTGTCGAGCTGTTTGCAGCAGCGACTCGAGACGCCTCAGATAAAATAAAGTCTCATGTTTCACACTCGCTGTCAGTCACAGTTCCTCCTCAGTCTGCCAAACTTTTCCTGCCTGGAGACAAAATGTAAAAACCTACATGACATAAATAATCAACGAACGATTGCATCCATAAAACATGAAGTGAGACAGGAAGGATTATGGGTGAGAGCCTCGCTGTGACCCGTCTGAATCAGATGCAGGACGTTGGAGCTCTGAGCGTGTAATCTGATGGACGACATCCTGCTGGAGACATGAGTCACATAAACACCAGGACCAGAGATGAAGAGGCTGCTTTCTGTCACCAGGATCCAGAAGAAGAAACAGGAAGTACAGTTCACTTTACTTTCCTGTCGTGGATGATGAGCGGCGGTGACGTGTACACACAATGAATCAACTTTCCCCATAAGACTCGACGGTCAGACTTATTCTGCAACCAGTGCAGCTGCTGCCTGCTGGACTGGAAAGTTCTTGTTCGTGTGGCGCTGACGGACCGGCAGGGTTCTACAAACTCTGAACCAAACCACGGATCCACGAGGGATCAGACTGAATCAGACTTCAAACTCCACATTAATAAAAGAGGACGACCATGATGAAGCGAGCCCGTCGTCCCTCTGCAGGTTCTTCTGGGCTGCAGCCCGACATGAATCCTCTAATAATCAGATTAGTGTCTTTGTGCAGCGTTAGTGGCTCCAGGCTCTTTGTGCATCAATGAGGAGCTCCAGCAGCCAGCACAGGGTCGGGCTGCAGAAACAGTCTGTCACTGGAATAATAATAATAATAATAATTATTATTATTATTATTATTGTTATTATTGTTCTTTTGTGCATTTTAAAGTCGTCATTAGAAAGAGTGGATCAGTGATTGGTTGGACGGGGACACAGTGCAGGATCCATCTGTTCAGCTGCAGGAGCTTTACAGACAAATCACAGAGACAGACACAGAGACAGAGACAAAGACAGACACAGAGACAGACACAGAGACAGACACAGACACAGAGACAGACACAGAGACAGACACAGACACAGAGACAAAGACAGACACAGAGACAGACACAGAGACAGACACAGAGACAGACACAGACAGACACAGAGACAGAGACAGACACAGAGACAGAGACAGAGACAGACACAGAGACAGAGACAGAGACAGACACAGAGACAGACACAGACAGACACAGAGACAGACACAGAGACAGACACAGAGACAGACACAGACAGACACAGAGACAGAGACAGACACAGAGACAGAGACAGAGACAGACACAGAGACAGACACAGAGACAGAGACAGACACAGAGACAAAGACACAGACAGACACAGAGACAGAGACACAGAGACAGACACAGAGACAAAGACACAGACAGACACAGAGACAGAGACACAGAGACAGACACAGAGACAGAGACACAGACAGACACAGAGACAGACACAGAGACAGACACAGAGACAGAGACACAGACAGACACAGACACAGAGACAGACACAGACACAGAGACAGACACAGAGACAGACACAGACACAGACACAGAGACAGACACAGAGACAGACACAGACACAGAGACAGACACAGACACAGACACAGAGACAGAGACAGACACAGAGACAAAGACAGACACAGAGACAGACACAGAGACAAAGACAGACACAGAGACAGACACAGAGACAGACACAGAGACAGAGACAGACACTGTCACATGTTTCAGGATGACGGAGGTGAAGCGTTTCAGGCTGTTTGTAAAAGATGTCGGTGTTACAGTGATAATAAAAATAATAATAATAAAAACAGTCAGAGCTGTTTTAATTCTTCAGGGTTTAAATTTAAAAAGTCAGACGCCGATCACTCGAGACTGAACGTTGCTGAACTCGACAGATAATATGAAATAAAGATTCTGCTGGAGTTTCTTTGAGACGTTACCTGGATGTTCCTCTGTGTCCTTCAGGTATAAGGCCATTGTGAACCCGATGGACATCCAGACGTCCAGCGCCGTCTTCTGGACGTGTCTGAAAGCTGTTTCCATCTGGCTGCTGTCCGTCCTGCTCGCCGTCCCCGAGGCCATTTTCTCACAGGTCGTCTCCATGCAGGTAAAACCCTGAACGCCTCGTCCTGCAGAGCCAGGTTCATGGATCTCATGATCTTTACTGACTCCTTATTTCCTCTCCTCAGGGTCACAGAGACAACGTCACCTTCGTGAACTGCGTGCCGTACCCGCTGTCCAATCAGATGCATCCAAAGATCCACTCCGTGATGATCTTCCTGGTTTACTTCCTGGTTCCTCTCGCCATCATCTCCGTGTATTATTACCACATCGCCCGCACGCTCATCAAGAGCGCCCACGACATGCCGGGCGAGGTCAGCGAACACACCAAGAGACAGGTAAGACCATGGAGGAGTGTTTGCGATGTGTTCACTGACCTCACGGACTCCTGAGGCTGTAAAATATGAAGATCACAGCTGCAGTGACTGCTGACGGTTGTGTAGTAACGTGAAGTTCGTTGTGGATCAGAGATCTGCTTGTTGGGTCGACGGCTGAGTCAGACTTAATCTTCATCATCATCCTCATGGCGTCAGGGACTGAACTTTAGAATAAGTTTTAGTTTTTATCTGATGATGAACGATGAACCTCAGAGACAGTCTGACATGTTTCAGGATGCTGCTGAACTTGTCGTGTTGCACTCTCTCAAAATCTTTACAGTTTAAAGTTTAGCGGTGGCCCGACTGGGACCTGATGCTTTTTGCACCAACACCTCGGGCCCCCGCGGCCTCAGGAAATATTTCAGCCGTGAGGTTTTTCGTGGAGGACGGTGTCAGCCGGAGTGAGTAATCACTTTACACCAGCCTGATCTCCACAGATGGAGGAGAGGTCAGCGGGAGGAGGAGGTGAATTATTAAAGACCCGACAGCAGCGGGTCGGATCAGGTGTTCCTGCTCCATGATGCAGCACAACTGGGAGTTACTGTTAATCTGTGGGGATTACCATGATAAAACCAGGGTTCATGTTCAACTGATGCTCAGAGAGAATCAGAGTGTGCACGTCACACCGTGCACGCCGGAGGAGGTGATGAAATGTGACCGGTGCGACGTGTTTGTCCTGAAATCAGACATTCACTAAAAGGACAAATGCACTTTAAAGATCCTTTCAGCAGCACTGTGTGAGCTGGTTCTGCCGGGCTCGGACCAGCTCCACACACACAGCCCTCCAGGATCTGTCCTAATGGACCGGGTGGGCATCAAGGACTCGGCACTCGGTTGGTTTTACTCTGAAGCTTCTGGGTCAGCTCGGGTGCTGCATGCTCCCTCAGTGTTTCTTTTCACTGCTGTGCTGGATGTTTTTAGAGTGAGCGGTCACAGAGGCAGATCAGCATGTGAACACAAAGCAGCTGCTGTCTCTGTCTCTGTCTCTGTCTCTGTCTCTGCTCTCACACCCTGAACATAAACATGAGGCAGGAAGTCATGTCAGATCTGCTGCAGGTCTGACCTCAGCAGACTCGGGTTAATGGAGAGTCGCCGACTAACCAACAATGAATCAGCTCGTGACGCTGCGCGGTGAGAGAGGCGATCAGTGAAGTGTGATGAGAGTCTGAAGATAAATCTGCTGAAAACATCTTGGTCTGATCGCTCCATGATTCCAAAGATCAGAAGAAAAAGTCACTGATGAAACCACTTCCTGTTTCAGAGCATAAGATACACTGTGTGGCCAAATGTATGTGGACGCCCTGTCTACATACATTTGTGCACTTCTGGTTTATGGGTCCATGCATCAGGCATTAAATGTTGGTATAGACAGCAGCTGATATCAGCGACTAGTCCAGCAGCTGATATCAGAGACTAGTCCAGCAGCTGATATCAGAGACTAGTCCAGCAGCGGCTGATATCAGAGACTAGTCCAGCAGCGGCTGATATCAGAGACTAGTCCAGCAGCGGCTGATATCAGAGACTAGTCCAGCAGCGGCTGATATCAGAGACTAGTCCAGCAGCGGCTGATATCAGAGACTAGTCCAGCAGCGGCTGATATCAGAGACTAGTCCAGCAGCGGCTGATATCAGAGACTAGTCCAGCAGCTGATATCAGAGACTAGTCCAGCAGCGGCTGATATCAGAGACTAGTCCAGCAGCGGCTGATATCAGAGACTAGTCCAGCAGCTGATATCAGAGACTAGTCCAGCAGCTGATATCAGAGACTAGTCCAGCAGCTGATATCAGAGACTAGTCCAGCAGCTGATATCAGAGACTAGTCCAGCAGCTGATATCAGAGACTAGTCCAGCAGCTGATATCAGAGACTAGTCCAGCAGCTGATATCAGAGACTAGTCCAGCAGCGGCTGATATCAGAGACTAGTCCAGCAGCTGATATCAGAGACTAGTCCAGCAGCGGCTGATATCAGAGACTAGTCCAGCAGCTGATATCAGAGACTAGTCCAGCAGCAGCTGATATCAGAGACTAGTCCAGCAGCTGATATCAGAGACTAGTCCAGCAGCAGCTGATATCAGAGACTAGTCCAGCAGCTGATATCAGAGACTAGTCCAGCAGCTGATATCAGAGACTAGTCCAGCAGCGGCTGATATCAGAGACTAGTCCAGCAGCTGATATCAGAGACTAGTCCAGCAGCTGATATCAGAGACTAGTCCAGCAGCTGATATCAGAGACTAGTCCAGCAGCGGCTGATATCAGAGACTAGTCCAGCAGCGGCTGATATCAGAGACTAGTCCAGCAGCGGCTGATATCAGAGACTAGTCCAGCAGCAGCTGATATCAGAGACTAGTCCAGCAGCGGCTGATATCAGAGACTAGTCCAGCGGCGGCTGATATCAGAGACTAGTCCAGCAGCGGCTGATATCAGAGACTAGTCCAGCAGCGGCTGATATCAGAGACTAGTCCAGCAGCTGATATCAGAGACTAGTCCAGCAGTGGCTGATATCAGTGACTAGTCCAGCAGCGGCTGATATCAGAGACTAGTCCAGCAGCGGCTGATATCAGAGACTAGTCCAGCAGCGGCTGATATCAGAGACTAGTCCAGCAGCTGATATCAGAGACTAGTCCAGCAGCTGATATCAGAGACTAGTCCAGCAGCAGCTGATATCAGAGACTAGTCCAGCAGCATCTGATATCAGAGTTTAGTCCAGCAGCGGCTGATATCAGCGACTAGTCCAGCAGCGGCTGATATCAGAGACTAGTCCAGCAGCAGCTGATATCAGAGACTAGTCCAGCAGCGTCTGATATCAGAGACTAGTCCAGCAGCTGATATCAGAGACTAGTCCAGCAGCTGATATCAGAGACTAGTCCAGCAGCGTCTGATATCAGAGACTAGTCCAGCAGCGGCTGATATCAGAGACTAGTCCAGCAGCTGATATCAGAGACTAGTCCAGCAGCGTCTGATATCAGAGACTAGTCCAGCAGCGGCTGATATCAGAGACTAGTCCAGCAGCGTCTGATATCAGAGACTAGTCCAGCAGCTGATATCAGAGACTAGTCCAGCAGCAGTCAGTCCAGCTCGGCGTCTAACAGCAGCTAACAGACTGAGCTAACATGAGCTAACAGCAGCTAACAGACTGAGCTAACATGAGCTAACATGAGCTAACAGCAGCTAATAGACTGAGCTAACATAAGCTAACTAGACTTCTTAGCTTCCTCCGTCAGCGTCCTCTTCACTCTCTTCTCCTCTGCCATCATGTCCATAGAGGCTGCTGAGCCTGGTTACATTTATTTTAAACAAGTTCAAGTTGAGTCTTCAATCCCCAGGCCTGGAAACTTCCTGTTCTAGGTAGTTCAAGGCTCGCAGTCAAAAAACTGAGCTAACATGAGCTAACAGACTGAGCTAACAGCAGCTAACAGACTGAGCTAACATGAGCTAACAGACTGAGCTAACAGCAGCTAACAAACTGAGCTAACATGAGCTAACAGCAGCTACAGAACATTATCTCTATCCTATAAAAAGAAATACAGTCGTACCTCTATATCGCGGTTCACTTTCCGCTGACTCGCTGTTTTGCAGATTCTTTAGTGTAATTTTTTTTACAGCGTTCTGTAACAGTATGAACGCACATTGTGTTCTGCATCCTGATTGGCTAAGGGAGTACTGTACAACATGCGTGTAAAAGCTGTATAACAGTGTGTGGTTACGGCCTTAAAACATGGATAATAATTGTAAAACTCACTTCGCGGATTTCGTTTATTATTTTTAGAACGTATCCCCACGATATAAACGACGGACCACTGTACCCAGAAAACTGTAAATGTGTAAATCACAGACACATGAAGTAAACCATGGTTTCCCAACACGCCTGAGCGAACCAGACACGTCTTCTTCTCTGTGTCTCAGCTGTCACGTCCCGTCTCGTGTTTGCTAATTGATCTCATTACAGTTAAATCCATCTCTGCCTCCTCGTGTGGGGCGATGCTATCTGTGCCTCCTTAACTGAGAAAAGCCTCTTCACACGCCGCCCCTATCTCCACATCTGCAGACGCCCACATCAATATCAAACACGCCCCCTATCTTATCTGAGAGCAGAGCTAATTCATTATGTTCCCGGAGATAAGGAACACACACACACGCACGCACGCACGCACGCACGCACGCACGCACGCACACACACGCACGCACACACACACACACACACACACACACACACACACACACACACACACACACACACATCAGACCTGTGCAAACAAATAAAAAGCTAAATGTCTCCAAACTAATGGACAAAATAAATCACTGGAACTTTTTCTGCTCAGAGATTCATTAGTTTGTCCAGGAGAGAACTAAAAGTTTGGACAAAGACTGTCCTGGAACGTCGAGGCAAAGACAAACAGAGTCGATGAAGAAAACAAAGAAAGACAAAAAGCTGCAGGGACAGACTGCTGCTTCAAAACACACCAGGTGAGACATCAGGTCCAGAGAGGCTGCTCACTTCTTCTTGGGTTGATGAGATGATGAGGGACAGGTGTTGAGGTGATCAGGCAGGTGAGGACAGAAAGACGAGGAGACAGCGTCCATCATGACACTGCTGTCCTCCACATGTCTTTGTCCTCTGTGTCAAACCTGGTTTACGTGGACTCGATGGACCGCAGGACTGAAGCTGTTTCTGACAAGTTGTTGAACAAACTCGTCTGTGTGTGTGTGTGTGTGTGTGTGTGTGTGTGTGTGTGTGTGTGTGTGTGTGTGTGTGTGTGTGTGTGTGTGTGTGTGTGGCCTCATTAAAGAAGACACTCGCTCCGTGCTGAGGTGCAGAGATGTAGTTAAGTGTAATGAAGTGAGTCACGTTACAGTGAAGGAGGTTAAACACCGTCAGACACTCGGCAGGTTTGTAAACATCAATATTAAAATGCTGACGGACAAACTGGAGACTGCACGTCCTGAGGACACCTGAATAAAAGATTCACCTGAAAACCTGGACGTAGTCTCTGTGACGTCCCCGCAGACTGTCTCAAACCTGGACGTAGTCTCCGTGACGTCCCCGCAGACTGTCTAAAACCTGGACGTAGTCTCTGTGACGTCCCCGCAGACTGTCTAAAACCTGGACGTAGTCTCTGAGACGTCCCCGCAGACTGTCTCACACCTGGACGTAGTCTCCGTGACGTCCCCGCAGACTGTCTAAAACCTGGACGTAGTCTCTGTGACGTCCCCGCAGACTGTCTAAAACCTGGACGTAGTCTCTGTGACGTCCTACAGACTGTCTAAAACCTGGACGTAGTCTCTGTGACGTCCCCGCAGACTGTCTAAAACCTGGACGTAGTCTCCGTGACGTCCCCGCAGACTGTCTAAAACCTGGACGTAGTCTCTGTGACGTCCCCGCAGACTGTCTAAAACCTGGACGTAGTCTCCGTGACGTCCCCGCAGACTGTCTAAAACCTGGACGTAGTCTCTGAGACGTCCCCGCAGACTGTCTAAAACCTGGACGTAGTCTCCGTGACGTCCCCGCAGACTGTCTAAAACCTGGACGTAGTCTCCGTGACGTCCCAGCAGACTGTCTAAAACCTGGACGTAGTTTCCGTGACGTCCCCGCAGACTGTCTAAAACCTGGACGTAGTCTCCGTGACGTCCCCGCAGACTGTCTAAAACCTGGACGTAGTCTCCGTGACGTCCCAGCAGACTGTCTAAAACCTGGACGTAGTCTCCGTGACGTCCCCGCAGACTGTCTAAAACCTGGACGTAGTCTCCGTGACGTCCCCGCAGACTGTCTAAAACCTGGACGTAGTCTCCGTGACGTCCCCGCAGACTGTCTAAAACCTGGACGTAGTCTCTGTGACGTCCCTACAGACTGTCTAAAACCTGGACGTAGTCTCTGTGACGTCCCTACAGACTGTCTCAAACCTGGACGTAGTCTCCGTGACGTCCCCGCAGACTGTCTAAAACCTGGACGTAGTCTTTGTGACGTCCCCGCAGACTGTCTAAAACCTGGACGTAGTCTCTGTGACGTCCCCGCAGACTGTCTAAAACCTGGACGTAGTCTCTTTAAAGCTCGTTAGTAAAGTTAATTGGATTCAGCAGCCTCAGTATTTGGATTTTTGTGCATACAGAAATCGCTGACTCATATCTGAAATCAATTTCTCTCCTCTGCCTCTTTTTTTTTCCACTGTTCATTATCAGCTGTTTGTTCGACCTCCAGCTGTCTGCTGCTGTTTGTTTTGTGATTTGGTTCAGCACGTCCTGAAGGTCCACATCTCACAGAAGACGCTGAAGACTCGTGTCTTTCTGTCAAACACCTCAGGATGCAATCATAGACTGGCTGTGCAGCTGTCAGTCAGCTGTCACTCAGAATAAGAAGCAGTGTTTGAGTTTCCATCAGAAAATAAGAGCTCTTACATAAGTCATAAATATTAATAGAACGGTAATATTCTCCACCTCATCAACACGTTTATATTCATGTGAATGCTGAAATATTTTTTCTTAGATCAAGTCTGTCAGTGCAGAAACATGAGCTCAACATATTTACAATACACGCCTGAAACCTGCAGTTCCTCTAACGTCCACCTGAGGCTGGCTCCAGCAGTGAGTCAGTCTCCATAAGTCCCCATGTTTCACAGCAGAAATAAACATGTTTACAGCCTGGTACAAAAAACAGTTTTGGTCTCTGTAGCTAATTTCCCCGTTCATGACAACTGTACTGAGGGTGAATTTATATACAACTCACCTGTTCACATTATATTAAGGCTTAAAGTTATGCAGGATTAAGAGCGGGGACGCTTTGATTGACAGGTGGGTGTGGTCACAGGTGGATTGTTTGAGCAACCAGGCGTCATTCAGGTCCACGATGATCCACGATGATCCACGATGATCCACGATGATCCACGTCTTTGCAGATTTTTAGATTAGCTGGGAGCAGGAAGACGTAGGACTACAAACATGGTGCCAAAGTTTTTTAATTCTTCTTATTTGCAGCTTTAAGAGAACTGACAGCTCTGGCCTTTGTTAGCGTGTGCTCACCGTCTGAGTCTGACTGACAGCTGCAGCATTTGACAGAATGATGCGACAGGCCTGTTGCCGTGGCTACAGCTGATGCAGCATCACTGACTCTCTGGCTTTAAATCAGCATGCAGCTCTGCAGTGATGCACAAGAACGGAGCTGCAGAAGATTTCATGACATCCTGAAGATGTTTGAATCCAACGCGTGCAGTCAGGAGCTTTAAAGCTGCTCTCAGTGCACGAACACAAACACATGTTATTTCACACACATATCATATCAGTGCTTGTTCCTGCAGCATGATCGTCACTCAAACATCTCAGCACTGTATTCTCAAAGAATGGGTGACAACGTGTTTGCTCAATATTTTTGATCAAAGTTGCTTCACCTGTTTGTTCAGGTATGAACAGCAGCCGGAGAACTCTTCACAAAGTGAAGTCTCCTCACAGCCTCCGATCTTTGCAGACTGATGAGCCTGCAGATCCTCCTCCTCCTCCTCTTCCTCCTCCTCCTCCTCCTCTTCCTCCTCCTCCTCCTCTATCCTCTGGGATGAAGCTCAACAGGCTTTATCACTTCTCTGCTTCACCTGCCAGCTTCCATCATCATCATCATCACCCTCTGCAGTCTGAGGGTTTGAGTGGAGCAGTTTGTTTCTCTGGACTGATTGGATGAGTTCAAATCAGAGCTGCTCACTTCAGTCAGACTCGGTGTAGAGCAACAGAGCACTGTGTATCATGCGTTTCATTTGAGTCACTGGGACTCTCAGCTGTCGTGACTTCATCTCGTTGTGTGAATGTGTTTTTCAGTAAGAGGCTCGGAGCCGTCGGCAGCAGGAATGTGTGCATCTGTAATTTTATGCAAATTTCTCAGTGTGGGTCCGTTCGTTAATTATTTAAAGCTTCCACAGTCACAGAGTCAGCAGTGAATGACCCTCTGTGCCTTCAACAGACGCTCAGATCATTTTATGTTTTTATACGAAGAAATCTTCAAACTCTGCAAGCAACTTTGTAATCCCACTGTGTAACTATATCCAGCTGTACTCGAGTATTTGTTCTGATTACATTACTTCTGATCAAAAACTATCAGCCAATCATCAACCAGGTGTTGTGGAGAAGTTGCTGAAGTCAAAGGTCAAAGGTCAAAGGTCAAAGGTCAGGAGTTCAGAGAGTTCAGCAGCCTCTGATGTCTGATGCTGTTAGCTAACAGCAGCTAACAGACTGAGCTAACATGAGCTAACAGACTGAGCTAACAGCAGCTAACAAACTGAGCTAACATGAGCTAACAGACTGAGCTAACAACAGCTAACAGCAGCTAACAGACTGAACTAACATGAGCTAACAGACTGAGCTAACATGAGCTAACAGCAGCTAAGAGACTGAGCTAACATGAGCTAACAGCAGCTAACAAACTGAGCTAACATGAGCTAACAGCAGCTAAGAGACTGAGCTAACATGAGCTAACAGCAGCTAAGAGACTGAGCTAACAGCAGCTAACAGCAGCTAAGAGACTGAGCTAACATGAGCTAACAGCAGCTAAGAGACTGAGCTAACAGCAGCTAACAAACTGAGCTAACATGAGCTAACAGCAGCTAAGAGACTGAGCTAACATGAGCTAACAGCAGCTAACAAACTGAGCTAACATGAGCTAACAGCAGCTAACAGACTGAGCTAACAGCAGCTAACAAACTGAGCTAACATGAGCTAACAGCAGCTAACAGACTGAGCTAACATGAGCTAACAGCAGCTAACAGACGGAGCTAACGTGAGCTAACAGCAGCTAACAGATTGAGCTAACATGAGCTAACAGCAGCTAACAGACTGAGCTAACATGAGCTAACAGCAGCTAACAGACTGAGGTAACATGAGCTAACAGACTGAGCTAACATGAGCTAACATGAGCTAACAGACTGAGCTAACATGAGCTAACAGCAGCTAACAGACTGAGCTAACATGAGCTAACAAACTGAGCTAACATGAGCTAACAGCAGCTAACAGACTGAGCTAACATGAGCTAACAGCAGCTAACAGACTGAGCTAACATGAGCTAACAGCAGCTACAGCTGTCAGCAGTTTACTTCACTGTCCATCATAAACTCTGTAAATCACAGAGAGTTGAGGCGGAGCAGCCGGAGGACATCAGAGGGAAAACCAGAAAACATTTCCTCCATAAAATATGATCCAGTTTCTCCAAAGTGTGTTGAAGGCCTCATATAATTTAAATATAATTATTTAAATATGTTTTTGTTTGTCTGAGGTGGTTTAAGGGTGCGCTGGATTTTCACACCTCGGGGGCTGTCCTACACAGAATGTAATGTAATCATATTCTTACTGTTAGAAACATAATCTAGTCCAAACACAAAACAAACCAAGATGCACAGACGACATGAGACACAGCAGACTCATCTGAGGACACATAACTTCATGAATAAGAGAAGATGCATTCACAGGGTTTGTGTTTCATTTTTCACGGCTCATTTTCCTGAAAGACAATAAACCTGAAATATGAGCGGCTGGAAATCACAGCCCGAGGCTCCAACTGAAAACAGACTCTCAACTTGTTTGTACAACTGAAAGTGAAAAATCGAATCCCAAACAGCAACGATTGAATCCAGCGTCCTCAGAGACTCTGATATTACATCTGTCCTCTGCTACATGTCCTTCAGTTTGCAGACACCGTCGTCCTGCAGGTGAATATATCTCAAACTCAACCTTAATAACTGCCTGCAGATCTGTCACTGTCAGCGTCATCTCCTTTAAGGTCTCGACATTCACACGCTGTAAAATAAAAGACAGTGACCGCACAGTTTGAAAAGACTGAGTGTGTCTAACCTCCCAGTTCAACCTCGACATAAATCACCTGAACAAGCTGAGAGGGGAAGACACCTGAAGGACTGCAGGCCAAAGCTGTAGCACGAAAAACCTGGACGTAGTCTCCGTGACGTCCCCGCAGACTGTCTAAAACCTGGACGTAGTCTCTGTGACGTCCCCGCAGACTGTCTAAAACCTGGACGTAGTCTCCGTGACGTCCCCGCAGACTTCTAAAACCTGGACGTAGTCTCCGTGACGTCCCCGCAGACTGTCTAAAACCTGGGCGTAGTCTCCGTGACGTCCCCGCAGACTGTCTGAAACCTGGACGTAGTCTCTGTGACGTCCCCGTAGACTGTCTGAAACCTGGACGTAGTCTCTGTGACGTCCCCGTAGACTGTCTAAAACCTGGACGTAGTCTCCGTGACGTCCCCGCAGACTGTCTAAAACCTGGACGTAGTCTCCGTGACGTCCCCGCAGACTGTCTAAAACCTGGACGTAGTCTCCGTGACGTCCCCGCATGTCTAAAACCTGGACGTAGTCTCTGTGACGTCCCCGCAGACTGTCTAAAACCTGGACGTAGTCTCTGTGACGTCCCCGCAGACTGTCTAAAACCTGGACGTAGTCTCTGTGACGTCCCCGCAGACTGTCTAAAACCTGGACGTAGTCTCTGTGACGTCCCCGCAGACTGTCTAAAACCTGGACGTAGTCTCTGTGACGTCCCCGCAGACTGTCTAAAACTGGACGTAGTCTCCGTGACGTCCCCGCAGACTGTCTAAAACCTGGACATAGTCTCTGTGACGTCCCTGCAGACTGTCTAAAACCTGGACGTAGTCTCCGTGACGTCCCCGCAGACTGTCTAAAACCTGGACGTAGTCTCCGTGGCAGATTCAATAATTAGTTTTTGTTTTCAGGCGTTGCTGCTGCGTCACCTCAATCCTCAGTTTCTTTCAGCTGCGAGCAGTTTTTTTGTGCATCGCATCATGTGTCCATCACCACAGCTGCTTAAATACTCAAATCGTCCCCCTGAAGTATTTCACGATGTAAATTCATTATTAAAATGCTGCGGCGGCCTGCAGGCGGACAGGATTCAAACGTCTCCCCGCTGACAGAAACACAGCTTGTGACATTTAGAATAAAAAATAAAAACAAGCAGCTGCCAAACAAATGAAAACATGACTTCCTGTTTGTGTCACAGTTATGTTTCTTAAAAAGTTTTAAATTCACAGGAGACAAAAAAGATTCTCAAAGAGCACGATCACCAAATCTTCAATGTGTCTCTTCGTAGTTGTTTTGTCTCTTCGTAGTTGTTTTCTTTGTCTCCTTGTAGTTGTTTTGTCTCTTTGTAGTTGTTTTGTCTCCTTGTAGTTGTTTTGTCTCTTCGTAGTTGTTTTGTCTCTTTGTAGTTGTTTTGTCTCTTTGTAGTTGTTTTGTCTTCTTGTAGTTGTTTTGTCTCTTCGTAGTTGTTTTGTCTCTTTGTAGTTGTTTTGTCTCTTTGTAGTTGTTTTGTCTCTTCGTAGTTGTTTTGTCTCTTTGTAGTTGTTTTGTCTCTTCGTAGTTGTTTTGTCTCTTTGTAGTTGTTTTGTCTCTTCGTAGTTGTTTTGTCTCTTCGTAGTTGTTTTGTCTCTTTGTAGTTGTTTTGTCTCCTTGTAGTTGTTTTGTCTCTTTGTAGTTGTTTTGTCTCCTTGTAGTTGTTTTGTCAATGTCAAACAATAGCATCATGGCGTCTTTCAGATTCACGTCTGGGAATGATTCTCATTAATTCCATTGAAATCAATCGATACTGTTATGATGAGTCGATCGAACAGAACCGATCAACAAACAACGATGACTGAAATCAAATCATTGAATTTACAACCAGCCGGGAGACAAAGACACAGACCGATGATGCTTTTAATCGTGACGTCGCAGTAACGGAGCTGAACAGTCAGAGGAAGCTGATCAGGAGAAACCAGAGTAAGATTAGATTTTCCAATGATTGACAAAGACTGAAGGAAACTTCAGACTGCAAGCTGCTTATTGGAGATTACCAAAGAAAGACACGATACACAGCTGAGAGGGATCAGACAACCTGCCGTCGAAGGTGTTGGAGAGCAGCACGTGAAGTCTGAACTCTGCCAGGTGACAGCAACAGTCACGTCTGAGAACAGAGAGTACTCTTATTTTTAAAGCATGGCCGTGAACATGGCCTGTCATAAGCTGCTTCCATTGGTGTAGCATCAATCATTATTCACAAAGAAGCAGGTTTTTTATTCCACAATAACTAGAAGAGCAAAAACACAAAGACACGTCTTGACGTCTCCTCGGTCCCTCGATCCATCTCAGACCGTCTCTAATGGAGCTGGCACAAAGTCCCATGTTGCTTTGCAGCTTCCTGCTCGGTGATAAAGCAGCTCTGTGGAAGATTTATCATCATTGAGCCGACGAGAAACTCTATTACATCTGAATACACACACACACACACACACACTCACACGCACGCACACACACACTCACACACACACACACTGCAGGTGCCTAAGAGGATCTTGGGACAAACGCCAGACTCAGAAAATCAGAGCAAACACAAATCAGCGGCCCGGCAGCAGAGACCCCCCCCCCACGCTGTAATCAGGCTGTTCTGTTGGTTTTTATTTTTTAATTTACGGTTTCTCGTCTTTAACGTGCGAGTCGGACGAGGCGAGCGCCATTAAACTTAACGATGTTCAGCTGGATCCTGCATCTGTTCTTCACTCGGGCGTCTGCGGGGAAAATGAAATGAGTGATGCCAAAATCTGAATCGTCTTATTGGCCGTTCAGATGGTCAGACAGGAAATGATCCAGTGTAATAATCGATATTCAGACTTTGATTTTCTCGTTGTGTTTTCTTTGTGTTGGGAGGAACAGAGTCCGACATCGTGTCTGAACCTGAGATCTGCCAGACATCACATCACCGGCTTGTGTCTTCATGTGTAAAGTAACGTTAAACAATTGAAATAGAAATAATGAATAAATTAATCATTAATGAAGCTGTTTCTAGTCTTTTCACTGTCACCACGACACAACCAGGACAAAGCGAATATGCAAACCTCGTCATGTTTTCTCTCCTGAGAGGATTTGCTGCAGAAAGTAACTGAGGCCGGAGAGAGAAGAAGACGGATGATGGAGAACAGAAACATTTGAAGAGTTCTCCGTCATGTTGGTAAGGGTGAAGCTTCAGGCTGCAAGGACAGAACAAGATGAAGGCGATGTCAAGTTGATTGCTGCTGACAAACTTGGTCTTTCCTTCCGGTTCAGTGCAGCGACATCGAGTTCAGTGATGCACCTGAGGGAAATGAAGCTGCTGCAGCAGGAGCACCAGGCCTCCTGCTCCTGCAGCAGGAGCAGGAGGCCTCCTGCTCCTGCTGCAGGAGCAGGAGCAGGAGCACCAGGCCTCGTCCTCTGTTTGTGCATGAGTGACATCACTGACCTTTCTCATGTCTCTGCGAAACGAGCGTCCGCCTGACAAGGTCAAACTGCACGTACGCCGCCGTGCACGGACTCAGTTGGTGACTTCTCTTCCATCAGATGTTTGTACGAAACTTTCACCGAACTTTTCGTCTCGTCAACCGTGATTAAAATGGCGTGAGTGTTGGTGTATAATGGCTGCTTTGAAGCACCTGTGTCTGCTGCCTGTATTTTTATCTCTGCTTCTCAGCATCACACAGGACGAGTCTGGAGTCATTTAGCCATCACAGAGCAGTTTACATCAGACGTCTGAGTGTCGATGTTCAAACACACGAGAGGTCTGACTCTGTTTCCTGTTCTTATAATTATGAATCCATCACATTGTTTTACGTGTTCATGCTAAATTCTGACCCAGCCGATCCAAACCCTCCATTTCCTGTCCAAACCCTCCATTTCCTGTCCAAACCCTTCATTTCCTGTCTAAACCCTCCATTTCCTGTCCAAACCCCCCATTTCCTGTCCAAACCCTCCATTTCCTGTCCAAACCCTCCATTTCCTGTCCAAACCCCCCATTTCCTGTCCAAACCCTCCATTTCCTGTCCAAACCCCCCATTTCCTGTCCAAACCCTCCATTTCCTGTCCAAACCCCCCATTTCCTGTCCAAACCCTCCATTTCCTGTCCAAACCCTCCATTTCCTGTCCAAACCCTTCATTTCCTGTCCAAACCCTCCATTTCCTGTCCAAACCCCCCATTTCCTGTCCAAACCCTCCATTTCCTGTCCAAACCCTCCATTTCCTGTCCAAACCCCCCATTTCCTGTCCAAACCCTCCATTTCCTGTCCAAACCCCCCATTTCCTGTCCAAACCCCCCATTTCCTGTCCAAACCCTCCATTTCCTGTCCAAACCCTCCATTTCCTGTCCAAACCCTCCATTTCCTGTCCAAACCCTCCATTTCCTGTCCAAACCCTCCATTTCCTGTCCAAACCCTCCACTTCCTGTCCAAACCCTCCATTTCCTGTCCAAACCCCCCATTTCCTGTCCAAACCCTCCATTTCCTGTCCAAACCCCCCATTTCCTGTCCAAACCCTCAATTTCCTGTCCAAACCCCCCATTTCCTGTCCAAACCCCCCATTTCCTGTCCAAACCCTCAATTTCCTGTCCAAACCCTCCATTTCCTGTCCAAACCCCCCATTTCCTGTCCAAACCCTCAATTTCCTGTCCAAACCCTCCATTTCCTGTCCAAACCCCCCATTTCCTGTCCAAACCCTCAATTTCCTGTCCAAACCCTCCATTTCCTGTCCAAACCCCCCATTTCCTGTCCAAACCCTCCATTTCCTGTCATTTCCTGTCCAAACCCTCCATTTCCTGTCCAAACCCTCCATTTCCTGTCCAAACCCTCCATTTCCTGTCCAAACCCTCCATTTCCTGTCATTTCCTGTCCAAACCCTCCATTTCCTGTCCAAACCCTCCATTTCCTGTCCAAACCCTCCATTTCCTGTCCTCCGCTGCACCGTCAGCTCTTCTGTTCATACTTTAGTACTGATCAGCTCCAGCTTTTCTTTTTCCTGTCAGATCTGATCTGGCACCAACAACGTCTGATTAGATATTTGTGTTAACGAGGAAATGCACTTAATGAGGTCGTTGGTAAAAGTTTAACTTGTATAACCAAGAATAAAGAAACGTCGTTGTGCTTTGGGTCTAAAACATTTAAATTGAAAGTCATTTGTAAGAAATATAAATTATTCATTAATTTATTCAAAATATAAAATGAATCACATCAATCATCAGTAACAGACTTCTTCTGTTTCTAATGACGACGTCCACAGCTCACACAGTGTTCAGGTCAGCAGCCAGCAGAGCGTCTCTCTCTCTCTTTACGTCTCTTTATTTACGTCTCTCTTTACGTCTCTTTCTTTACGTCTCTTTCTTGACGTCTCTTTCTTTACGTCTCTTTCTTTACGTCTCTTTCTTTACGTCTCTTTCTTAACGTCTCTTTCTTTACGTCTCTTTCTTTACGTCCCTTTCTTTACGTCTCTTTCTTGACGTCTCTTTCTTTACGTCTCTTTCTTTACGTCTCTTTTTTTACGTCTCTTTCTTAACGTCTCTTTCTTTACGTCTCTTCCTTTACGTCTCTTTCTTAACGTCTCTTTCTTTACGTCTCTTTCTTTACGTCTCTTTCTTTACGTCTTTCTTTACGTCTCTTTCTTTACGTCCCTTTCTTTACGTCTCTTCCTTTACGTCTCTTCCTTTACATCTTTCTTTACGTCTCTTTCTTTACGTCTCTTTCTTTACGTCTCTTTCTTTACGTCTCTTCCTTTACGTCTCTTTCTTTACGTGTCTTTCTTTAAGTGTCTTTCTTTAAGTCTCTTCTTTACGTCTCTTTTTTTACGTGTCTTTCTTTACGTGTCTTTCTTTACGTCTCTTTCTTTACGTGTCTTTCTTTACGTCTCTTTCTTTACGTCTCTTTCTTTACGTGTCTTTCTTTACGTCTCTTCCTTTACGCGTCTTTCTTTACGCGTCTTTCTTTACGTGTCTTTCTTTACGTCTCTTTCTTTACGTCTCTTTCTTTACGTCTCTTTCTTTACGTCTCTTTCTTTACGTCTCTTCCTTTACGCGTCTTTCTTTACGCGTCTTTCTTTACGTGTCTTTCTTTACGTCTCTTCCTTTACGCGTCTTTCTTTACGCGTCTTTCTTTACGTCTCTTCCTTTACGCGTCTTTCTTTACGTCTCTTTCTTTACGTCTCTTTCTTTACGCGTCTTTCTTTACGCGTCTTTCTTTACGTCTCTTCCTTTACGTCTCTTCCTTTACGTCTCTTCCTTTACGTCTCTTCCTTTACGTCTCTTCCTTTACGTGTCTTTCTTTACGCGTTTTTCTTTACGTCTCTTTCTTTACGTCTCTTCCTTTACGCGTCTTTCTTTACGTGTCTTTCTTTACGTCTCTTCCTTTACGCGTCTTTCTTTACGTGTCTTTCTTTACGTGTCTTTCTTTACGCCTCTTTCTTTACGCCTCTTTCTTTACGTCTCTTCCTTTACGTCTCTTCCTTTACGTCTCTTCCTTTACGTCTCTTCCTTTACGTCTCTTCCTTTACGTCTCTTCCTTTACGTCTCTTTCTTACGTCTCTTCCTTTACGTCTCTTTCTTTACGTCTCTTCCTTTACGTCTCTTTCTTTACGTCTCTTTCTTTACGTCTCTTCCTTTACGTCTCTTTCTTTACGTCTCTTTCTTTACGTCTCTTCCTTTACGTCTCTTTCTTTACGTCTGTTTTCTGTCTCTGCTCCTGCAGATGGAGACGAGGAAGCGTCTGGCTAAGATCGTGTTGGTGTTCGTGGGTCTGTTCGCCCTGTGCTGGTTCCCCAACCACGTTCTCTACATGTACCGCTCCTTCCACTACCACCAGATGGATCTGTCACTGGCTCATCTGGTCATCACCCTGCTGGCCCGAGTCCTCAGCTTCTCCTCATCCTGCGTCAACCCGTTCGCCCTCTACCTGCTCAGCGAGAGCTTCCGGAGACACTTCAACAGGTGAGAGCTCCTGGATCCGCTCAAACTTCAGTCTGGACTTTACGTCCATTAATAATATCAACCATGATACAAACATATTCTAGATGTTGTCAACAAACCCCAGGATCTGTCTCTCAGCTCCATCGACTCCCACTGTTAAAAGAAACATTCAAATCCCTCAAACCACAAACATGAACACTGGAGACGAATCAGAACCAGCATCATGGACCAAGGATGTCCACACATACAGGGCAGGTGGCTCAGCCTGTTCGATCACTTGTTCAGTTGGATCCTTACGTTAGCAGAAGTGTTTCAAACCAACAACCTGTGTGGTTGTGAAGTGAAGCCAAACACGGCAGCTCCTCAAACGTCCACTCGATGCAGGACGAGAAAATCTGTGAGTGCCGTCCATCCGTCACAGTGTCAGTGTTTCAAACCCAACATCGTGATGACATCACATCTTTTTTAATGACTCAAGTTCAACCACCAACTCCATCTATCCATCTATCCATCCATCTATCCATCCATCCATCCATCCATCCATCCGTCACAGTGTTTCAAACCCAACATCGTGATGACATCACATCTTTTTTAATGACTCAAGTTCAACCACCAACTCCATCTATCCATCCATCAATCATCTATCAATCCATCCATCCATCCATCCATCCATCCATCCATCTATCCGTCCGTCACAGTGTCAGTGTTTCAAACCCAACATCGTGATGACATCACATCTTTTTTAATGACTCAAGTTTGTAAAGGAGCCAGTTAATGAATCACCTCATACAAATATCTCCAAATACACATCCATCTATCATCTATCCATCCATCTATCATCTATCTATCTATCTATCTATCTATCTATCTATCTATCTATCTATCTATCTATCTATCTATCTATCCATCCATCCATCTATCAATCCATCTATCAATCCATCTATCCATCCATCATCATCCATCCATCTATCAATCCATCTATCCATCTATCAATCCATCTATCCATCCATCCATCCATCTATCCATCCATCTATCCATCCATCTATCCATCTATTTATCCATCCATCCATTTATCCATCTACAGTATCAATCCATCCATCCATCCATCCATCCATCCATCCATTTATCCATCCATCCATTTATCCATCTACAGTATCAATCCATCTATCAGCCATCTATCTATCAATCCATCCATCCATCCATCCATTTATCCATCTATCCATCCATCTATCAATCCATCTATCCATCCATCCATCCATCTATCATCCATCTATCTGTCCATCGATCCATCCATTTGAAGAAGAGTTACTAACATGGATTTGAAGCTCGTATTTATTATAGAGGCACGACATTCATATTTGGACTGAATCCAGAATTCTTAAAATACAAAAACACTTTTAATGGCTGAAACATTTAGTGCTATAAAAGTCTGTTGATTCATGTTTAACCTCCCCATGCAGAGTAAATACTGCGACAGTTCAACCAGGCAAACATCGACATATGCAGATTTGATTTCCTGCAGTCAAACTGCCTAATGAAAAATGTTAAACAGATTGATGATCTGCACTCGGAAAAACATTCAGACTCTATAACTGCATCACAAAATGAAGTGATCACGCCTCGTCGTTTTCTAAATCTCTTTCTAGATGCTCCCTCGTCATTATTCAACCTCTCTATAAAACTCTTCACGACAGCTCCAGCACAATCCTTCCCAAACTGTGACTGTCACAGTGAGACAGGAACCCGGGAAGCTCTGCGCTTCATGTGGGTCAGATCTGCTGGTGACACCTCGGAGGCAGCAGAGAAACAAAATGTGCCAGTGGGAAGAAATTAGAATAATTCACCTGGTTTATTTCTTAATACTCAAAAAGGAGTTTAACTGTGTTATTGGAGAAAGTGTGAAAAATTTCCATACAGTACAGAAATGTTTAGCCTTCACCTTTTGTACCTGGAGAGAGAGTTACCTGGATTTATTACCCAGTTACACAAAGTCTGACTTTTTTTTAATCGCTGGTTTAATTCTGATTTTGCTTTTAAGATACGTACGTGAGTTAACTTATGTGACTTATGCCTGGAAGCAACGTTACTGACCATGTGACCAGAGTACGACCAGTTCACAATGTTTACCAAGGAAACTTTATTTTGACAGTCTTGCAGATGCTGCATATTTATTTATGATAGCACATCATATTTGTGGCTTCTTTGTCCAAGCAACAATTAAAAACCAGAAGCTGCAGTTATCATAGAAGTCGATGAAATCTGACAAATGTTCCAGACTTGAGCTGCTGGTTTTTCATGAAATGGACGAGTCTTCGATGCATCATGTTAAATACTGGAGTTTTCTGTCTTGCACTGTTGGAAGCTGTCACACACTCAGTTAAATCTTCTTCTTCCTCAGTCAGCTGCGATGTGGTCGAGGTCCCCGCCCCGAGCGCCAGGCCAGCTACCTGCACAGCACCTCCCACATCCGACTCACCTCCATCAAGAAGACCACGCCCACCGCCGCCATCAACCCTCCAGCAGCTAACGGCAACTCCAGCAGACAGGAAGTGGCTCTGTGAGAGTCGGCCATGAGATTCAGTCTCGCCTCATCTCAGCAGGACTCCTGCAGAGGCATCGTGGTGCAAAGTGGAGACTGTGTGGACCGGTCGAGGATACTTTACACATCTCACGTCAGTTGACTGAATTGCTCCATCATCTGAAAATCAAACAAAAAGTGCCTCTTGGAAATACAAGGTCAGACAAAACACTTCACTTTTCTACAGCCACAGTTCTCCAGGTACTGTTTGCTGAAGTATATAAGAAAGGTTTAACAAGAGGACAGACAGTCCTGTTGACAGCATGGTTACCGCACGAGCATGTCTGCTGTGAAAGCTTGTTTCTTGTGCTAAGTTGCATCGTCGATTGATCTAAAGAAACATTTTTATGTATTTGGTGACACTGCAGTGATCCACAAACATGGAGCCACGTCCCCAGAGACGGGACTGAGTCGTCCTCGAATCCAAGGACATTTCGGCAAATGCTTGGACCCATAGAAGGATTGTGACTCTGCGGCTGTGGGTTGGTCACTCTCTGATCTCCTGCTACGACTGTTTGGGGGATTCATGAAAATGTTTGTAGCCGTTAATCCAACCAGAAGCCTTCGTAAACTCTCTGAGCCCGGCCCGCGTGGAGGAGAACCTCTCTGGTAAATGTTTGCTTTGTGTCCACCAGGTGCAGCAACAGATTCTCCTGCAGTGATATTAAGCGTTGCTGGAGTTTGTCAATAGTGTCTGCAGGAAGTTGAGCTGTGGGTAATGAAGTCCGACAATGTTGTCACCGGTCTGTTTGGGGTTTTCATGAACGAGGTCCAGTACGGCGGCCTCAGAACTGCATCGCTACTTTTGCAGAAAACATTGTATTGACTTGGACCAGTGCAGCAGATTGTGAAGCATTGTCGTCTTGCTACGGTCAGAAACTCCCAGAACCTCAGGACCTCGACTAGACTGGCTCAACATCTACATTTTCATTTAATCTGTATCAACACTCTGAGTTTTTATTTCTTCTCCAAGCCACTGGATTTGTATCAGCAACAAACTAAACCAACAGCAACTTAAGGCGACGCTTGGTGAATTCCTTAAATATTTGTACTTTAGTAGCAATTTCCTGACATTAACATACGTCATTAATTTATTAATGTAGACTGCCACTGCTCCAACATCTGGTGCCAAATGTCGTCCATGCTCTGTAAATACCCAGCAGCTTCTTTCCTTTAAACATAAAGATTGTACAGAGGCGTTCCCGGTGGATTCACAGACGGCGTCGGTAGTTTCTGTTTCTGCCTCGGCCTGACAGGTGATGATGTTTGCTGTATATTCAAAAAAAAAAAAGATCACGTGACCTTTGAACATTTTTTTGTTTCTTCTTTAAAATGTTTGCCGTGTTTTTCAGTGCCGGGCATGTTTGAAATGATGACACATAATAAATGTTGCACAAATACAGAGACACACACATCCACACAGTTCCCAACGGAGCGATCAAGCGACACTTAAAGGTTGAGGCAGGACACGTTGAGGGCAGCCTAACTACAGGTTGTCACTTTGGGGCTGTTAGCTCTTCAAATAGACAATCAGGTGCAAGAGAGGCTGAAATTACAGTTGGTGGGTGTCACAGCGTCTGAATGCACCTGTCCACCTGTCAACAAGCGCCGTGGGTGGCTACACCGAGTTCCTCAAACCTCAGATGCCGTTAACATGTTGTTTTTTACAAACATTATCGAGATATCCACGACATCATGGCATGATTTCCTGAAGAGATTTGAACCTTTTGAATTTTGTCCAGTACTGAGTCAGTCGATATGAAAGTCTCATTGCTCTGCTGGGTCCGGCTGAGTCCGGCTGGGTCCGGCTGGGTCCGGCTGGGTGAAGCTGTGTGCAGGTTATTTCTCTTATTCAGCCAAGAAAGCGTGTTAAACCTCACGGGATCTGAACCTGGACAGATGTTACCAAACCAACAACCAACACACAAATCCTGCGTCACCATCACAACCAAAGCACACAGCAGAGCTGAGTCATGCCGTGACTGCATCATCATCACAGCTGCCATCCAATCAGCCTCAGCAGCGTCTGATAATCAGCTCGTTATTCATCCAGCTGCTGATAGAAACGCTGCTAACCCACGTCAGAAAACAGCTCAGCTCCGACCCGACCCAACAGGCAGCTCACTTTTAACTAGGAGGTCAGATTAGGAGGGACTCGTTCACACTAACCATTAGTGACAGAACAGAACCTCTGAACCAGCAGTGTCCAGTCTAACAGTGAACACGGCGACAGAACCTCTAAACCGGCAGTGTCCAGTCTAACAGTGAACACAGAGACAGAGCCTCTGAACCGGCAGTGTCCAGTCTAACAGTGAACACAGCGACAGAACCTCTGAACCGGCAGCGTCCAGTCTAACAGTGAACACAGAGACAGAACCTCTGAACCGGCAGCGTCCAGTCTAACAGTGAACACAGAGACAGAACCTCTGAACCGGCAGCGTCCAGTCTAACAGTGAACACAGAGACAGAACCTCTGAACCAGCAGTGTCCAGTCTAACAGTGAACACAGAGACAGAACCTCTGAACCAGCAGTGTCCAGTCTAACAGTGAACACAGCGACAGAACCTCTGAACTGATCAATGTTTCCATCATGAAGTCTGTAAATCTCCTCGGTACTGTCACGTTATTCCCTGTTGGTCTCAGAAGCTGTGCTCCAACCCGGTCCGGTCCGGCTGCTGAGCCCGGTTCTGTTGCTGCTAATAGCAGATTGTGTCCATGGCTAGTCCGAATCACAGAGAGTTGAAGCAGTCGGAGGACATCAGAGGGAAAAGCAGCCGTCTAAAATCTGATCCAGTCTGAATAAAGTTCTGTGTGTTCTGGTTCTGTTCAGTGAGGCCCGGACACAGAGGACTGTAGCAGCCTCACAGTCCCTCACAGACTGGATCAGACATCACGCAGGGTTTTAATTATGAAGAGAAACATTTTAATGAAGTGGCAGCACGTGTGACACTGTGCATGTTATTAAAATGGCACAGGCAGTTTTATTATTTATCACTGTTTAATTTGATCATCTAAGCAGAAAATGAGCTTATGCTAAAAACGATAATTCACTCTCTGATAACGGCTCCATGCATCCAACCACAGCGATAATGAGGAAGCTGCACGAGCTCACACTGCATTCAAACTTTGTCATACTTAACAGTCACCCAACGTTTCTGTAGCGTTGACAGAACGTTCAAAAACAAACATATCATCAGTCTGAAGTAAAGTAAAGCTCCCTGCGCCGTCCCTTTAAGAAACATGACATCATCACGTGTCCACAGACACAAAACTGTTCTGTGCAAACGTTTTTCACCGTTAGACCAACGTTATTTCACTCAGTTAGACCAACGTTATTTCACACGTTAGACCAACGTTATTTCACCGTTAGACCAACGTTATTTCACCGTTAGACCAACGTTATTTCACCGTTAGACCAACGTTATTTCACCGTTAGACCAACGTTATTTCACCGTTAGACCAACGTTATTTCACCGTTAGACCAACGTTATTTCACCGTTAGACCAACGTTATTTCACCGTTAGTCCAACGTTATTTCACCGTTAGACCAACGTTATTTCACCGTTAGACCAACGTTATTTCACACTTATTTCACGTTAGACCAACGTTATTTCACCGTTAGACCAACGTTATTTCACCGTTAGACCAACGTTATTTCACCGTTAGACCAACGTTATTTCACCGTTAGACCAACGTTATTTCACCGTTAGACCAACGTTATTTCACCGTTAGTCCAACGTTATTTCACCGTTAGTCCAACGTTATTTCAGTGTTGGTCTAACGGTTTCACTCCGTCCCTCTCCTCCGTCTTTCACTCCGTCCCTCTCCTCCATCTTTCACTCCGTCCCTCTCCTCCGTCTTTCACTCCGTCCCTCTCCTCCGTCTTTCACTCCGTCCCTCTCCTCCGTCTTTCACTCCGTCCCTCTCCTCCATCTTTCACTCCGTCCCTCTCCTCCATCTTTCACTCCGTCCCTCTCCTCCATCTTTCACTCCGTCCCTCTCCTCCATCTTTCACTCCGTCCCTCTCCTCCATCTTTCACTCCGTCCCTCTCCTCCATCTTTCACTCCGTCCCTCTCCTCCATCTTTCACTCCGTCCCTCTCCTCCATCTTTCACTCCGTCCCTCTCCTCCATCTTACACTCCGTCCCTCTCCTCCATCTTACACTCCGTCCCTCTCCTCCATCTTACACTCCGTCCCTCTCCTCCATCTTTCACTCCGTCCTTCTCCTCCATCTTTCACTCCGTCCCTCTCCTCCATCTTTCACTCCGTCCCTCTCCTCCATCTTTCACTCCATCCCTCTCCTCCATCTTTCACTCCGTCCCTCTCCTCCATCTTTCACTCCGTCCCTCTCCTCAATCTTTCACTCCGTCCCTCTCCTCCATCTTTCACTCCATCCCTCTCCTCCATCTTTCACTCCGTCCCTCTCCTCCATCTTTCACTCCGTCCCTCTCCTCCGTCTTTCACTCCGTCCCTCTCCTCCGTCTTTCACTCCGTCCCTCTCCTCCATCTTTCACTCCGTCCTCCTCCATCTTTCACTCCGTCCCTCTCCTCCATCTTTCACTCCGTCCCTCTCCTCAATCTTTCACTCCGTCCCTCTCCTCCATCTTTCACTCCGTCCCTCTCCTCCATCTTTCACTCCGTCCCTCTCCTCCATCTTTCACTCCATCCCTCTCCTCCATCTTTCACTCCGTCCCTCTCCTCCATCTTTCACTCCATCCCTCTCCTCCATCTTTCACTCCATCCCTCTCCTCCATCTTTCACTCCGTCCTTCTCCTCCATCTTTCACTCCGTCCCTCTCCTCCATCTTTCACTCCATCCCTCTCCTCCATCTTTCACTCCATCCCTCTCTGATAATGTGTTCATGCAGAGGCTGCTGTGTTCAGATGAAGCACTGACAGAACAGACACGAGTTCATGTCACATTATTTGTATCGATGATTTGTAACGTGTTGTTAGCTGAAGGAACGATCAGTGAAAACGACAGTGAGGGGAGAATGAAGATAATTATACTAATTAATCCAAATCACACAAACAATTAACAGATGAACGGAGCTGTGGGAGGAGCTGACGTGAGGCGCGCTCCAGAAAAAAAAGACTCGAACCAACAGCGAACGACAGAACAGAGTGGAGACGCTGCTGAAGGGCTGGGAGTCAATGAACACTGACCTAACCACACACACACTAATGTAGATTCATCCACCACTGAAAATAGTCCCCAACAAACGCACCATGTCTTGCACAGTGAGCTGGGTTCATATGTGTGACACAGACAGGAAGTCAGAGATGCTTCCTGTCATTGGTTGTCTGGTGCATTAAATATAAAGTCACGTCCTCGTGAGTCTTACGAGTCGTCAAAATGTTTGAGAAGCTGAAAGCGACTCGACAAAAAAACATTTCTTGTTTGTTCGGATCAAAACTTTTGTTCCTTGTAACTTTTGTCACTCGTTGTGATTTTCATGGTTTGGCTGCTGGGAAATGTAGGAGGCGCGCTCAAACAAACCTCATGTCGTTATGAGTGTGATATTATCAGACGGTAGTTTTCACCTTTTTGAATGAGGCGGGAAGAGTCGGGGCGTTTCAGACAGTTTGGGGTTTTTTAAATCGCCTCATCACTGATGCTTTAATTAGACTCATCACTGATGCTTTAATTAGACTCATCACTGATGCTTTAATTAGACTCATCACTGATGCTTTAATTAGACTCATCACTGATGCTTTAATTAGACTCATCACGCCTCCGGAGTCATGAGAAACCCTTTGTGCCGTGAACGGAGCCGATGTCGCTCTGGACAAATAGATTAGAGACAATGACTGTCGGCCCCGTTAACTGCTCGTCCAATCTCAATATTAGTCACCCGTGGATGGAGGTGAACCTCCCTGCTGTGTTAGTACAGGGCAGGACCAGGACCCGGTTCTGGACCCGGATCCATTCACAAACACATGACAGGCTTTAATCAGCAGAGTCAGTGTACAGACGAGCTGAGAGGAAACAGCTGAACAAACTTGAATAACGTTTGTTTTCATGTTTGAAATGTAAAAAATGTGAAGAATGTGTCGAGATGAACGAAGCTGCATCGTGTTGAACTGTGACTGTTTGAATGTGTTTGAATCTGTGCTGCTCCGTCATGCTTTGGCTTCACCGTGTTAGTATTTGTCTTGTAGTTTTTATGAATGTGGATGGATTGCATATTGTAACGTGCGCTTAATAAAATTCAATCACACGTTTCCAGTTTTCTGAATGTGTGTGGAAGTCAGAAGACGGAGGGAGACGATAAACGATATTGATTATGACTAAATGATTCAAAGTTGCATGTTCAGGAGGTCGTCGAGGACGTCGAGCTCTCTGACTGAGCAACGTAACATGGTGATCGATGCTGTGCTGGGTTCAGTGCTGACTTAAACTGACCGAGCCAAACCAGCCTGCAAGGAGAGAGCCAGCCGCCTTGAAACATTTCCAGGCTGCAAACAGGCGACAGCATCAGTCAGCCACGAGGAAACACGCGGTGTCCGGAGGCCTCAGGGTTTGTTCCAGTCCTCCTCTGAACATCCCGACGTTCCTGATAGCTGCAGGATTTAAAGTCCACGTCCACGGTTTGTCTGAACCTGGAGACACGACACCGGGTTTGACATGTTTCAAAAGCTTCGCAGATGTTTTATCGGACAGACTTTAACATTTTCACCTTCAACGTGAATTTTCAGCGTCCATGCTGGAGCTGCTGATGATGAATCATGGATCTGATGGACAGCAGCAGATCGGTATGAGGATCAGAGGATCAGTGGACAGTCTCAGCTGAGGGAAGCTGGAGGTGAACACTGCGAGATACAGACACGAATGAAGAGTGGAAATAATGTGGATGTCACTGCTCAGGTGTGTGTGTGTGTGTGTGTGTGTGTGTGTGTGTGTGTGTGTGTGTGTGTACACGTAATTGGCTGATAAACAGAGAATAGATGGGTTCATTTATTCTTTTGTTTGAGACAGATGAGGCTGTGAACGAGCGCGGAAACGGCGATAAGAGAGAAATAAATTCAGGAGCGTGGGCGCTCTGACGCCTGCTGGGCTGGAAGACGACGGCGCTGCAGAGGGAACGACGACGAAAACTGAATTCAATTATTGCACAGAAACGACTAATTAACTGAAGTTTGATTGACGTCCTCATCCCGGTCCACCTGTTAGTGCAGACAGGTAAACCATGTGACAGGTGAGTGGAGCTTCTGTAGATCCAAAATTTAAGTTTGGATTTTAGATTCAGCTTCAATAAAAGTGTCGACAAACAGTGCACGATCATTTATTTATGAAGCACCTTTTAATACAGGACACTGAAATACTGTAGACACGAGATTAAAATCATAAAAATGAGAGGAAGGCATCGACCTGCAGATGCAAACTGTCTCTAAGAGAACGTCTGAATTTCATTTTGTCAACTCGTTTAGGAAACGTTAACTCACCTGACTAATGAGTTTAAAGACTAATTCAGGATCTTTGAAAAACTGGTCCGTAGTCACATTACATCAGCCCTGCCACGCAGCCTTGACCCCCACCAGTTTGCGTACAGAGCAAACCGATCCACGCCGTGGCCACAGCTCTCCATGCCGCCCTGTCACATCTGGAGGGACAAGGGAACTATGTGCGGATGCTCTTCGTGGATTACAGCTCAGCATTTAATACCATCCTCCCACACAGACTGGTGACCAAGCTGAGAGACCTGGGGCTTCCTCACACAACCTGCATGTGGATTAACAGTTTCCTTTCCGACCGCAAACAGAGAGTGAGACTCGGCCACCACACATCCCCAGCCCTGAGCCTCAGCACTGGCTCTCCCCAGGGCTGTGTGCTCAGCCCACTGCTCTACTCCCTGTACACACATGACTGCTCCCCTGTCCATCAGAGCAACACCATCGCTAAATTTGCAGACGACACCACGGTGGTGGGGCTCATATCTGGGGGTGACGAGTCTGCTACAGAGACGAGGTAACGCAGCTGGTGTCATGGTGTGTGGCCAACAACCTTCTCCTGAACACCTCAAAGACAAAAGAACTGATTATTGACTTTAGGAAAAAAAGGTCAGACATCCCTCCACTTAACTCAGCGGGCAAAGCGTGGAGAGAGTAACAGACTTTCGCTTCCTGGGAGTCAACATTGAGGACAACCTGACCTGGAGCGCAAACACCTCTGAGCTGCTGAAGAAGTCCCAACACAGACTGTACTTCCTCAGGACACTCAGAAAGAATAACATCACACAAAGGCTGCTCATCTGTTTCTACAGAACCACCATAGAAAGTGTAATAACATACTGCATATGTATATGGTACGCTAGCAGCACAGCAGCTCAGAGGAAGGCGCTCCAGGGGGTCATCAAGACCGCCCAAAAGATTGTTGGCTGCCCCCTCCCCACGCTGGAAGATCTTCAACGCTTGCGGTGTGTCAAGAAAGCCCACAATATAATAAAAGACACCTCACACCCTGTTTGAACTGCTGCCATCAGGGAAGCGGTACAGATCAATCAGGACACGGACAAATAGTTTCATGCACAGCTTCTACCCCACTGCAATCACCTGTTTAAACGCTGCTAAAACTAAGGCACGCTGACAATCACTCACACAGTAATCTGTTCCACATGATGGGGTTTTATAAACCGGGTTCGGGAACAAGGGCCACGCCTCGTACTCGTTCAATTTCCGTTCTCCATGTACTTAAGCTCTCCCTCTTCCGTCCACTCCTTCTTCGACACCGCTGTCACATCCCACCCCTCCCATACCCTCTTTCTCGATTTGTCTCCCCTTTTCTCACCTCCCTTCCTACACAGGTACCAGGGGCTCTAATCCGTAGAGTCGCAGAGAGACGGTTCCCCCACTCAAGAGTCTCCATCCCCCCAGGTTCCTTCCAGGACTCCTCCGGTCAACCCCAGGACCACTCTGCCGATGGTCCCGCCTCATCCCTCTCGCCTTTCCGTATCCCTTCATCCCTCCTTCCTTCATCCCTCTCGCCTTTCCTCCCCTCATTCCCTCATCCCTACATCCCTTCATCCCTCGACCCCCATCCCTTCATCCCTCGACCCCCATCCCTTCATCCCTCGACCCCATCCCTTCATCCCTCGACCCCCATCCCTTCATCCCCGACCCCCATCCCTTCATCCCTCGACCCCCATCCCTTCATCCCTCGACCCCATCCCTTCATCCCTCGACCCCCATCCCTTCATCCCTCGACCCCCATCCCTTCATCCCTCGACCCCCATCCCTTCATCCCTCGACCCCCACCCTCCCTTCATCCCTCGACCCTCATCCCTTCATCCCTCGACCCCCATCCCTTCATCCCCTCGACCCTCATCCCCTCGACCCTCATCCCTTCACCCCTCATCCCTTCATCCCTCGACCCTCATCCCCTCGACCCTCATCCCTTCATCCCTCGACCCTCATCCCTTCATCCCCCCTAACCCTCCCACAGCATCACCCATGCTTCCTGAACATCACTCGTAATAAACATGTCCAAACTCCATCTGTACGGGCGTGGTCCTTGTTAGTGAAATTATGTTGTTGTTGTTGTTGTTGTTGTTTATGTAATTTCTTGCACTTTGTTAATTTTGCACTTGGTGAAATCTCTGCATTGACTGGTTGGCACTTTTAATTTCATTGTACAAGTGACAATGACAAATAAAGATATTCTGATTCTGATTCTGATTCTGAGTCGTCACGTTTGATTGTATTTGTTTTATTCTGTGATTTAAATCGAAGCATCAATAATTCAGCAGAGCAGCGTTACGTCCACGCTCTGCAGGATGTAATGTTCTCCTAAATCACCTCCTGTAATCGCTCCCTGCACTAATACACCAGAGGAAAAAAAAAAACATGTTGCAGCACAAATCAGCATTATTGATCCGGCGTGCAGCCGCGAGAGAAGAACGCTTTGATAATAGCTCCGGGATCAATGCGGCTGTTTAAACTGTCTCTGTTTTCATCACTGAAGTGAAAGAATGCTCATTTGTTTCAAACCCTTCCAAAGAGCTGAGAGGACACGGCATCATTTAATGCATGTTCATTCATCATTTCACTCAGATAAAGTGTCGAGTCATGTTTGTGTTCATCTGACCCGGGTCAGTCTCCTGAGGGGAACGTGTTCACCTCTTTGTGTCTCACTGTGTCTGCATGCAGTCTGTCAGAAACACTGAACCCAACACGCCATGCTCAAAGCACGATGAACTGTGAATGTATGTAAAATGCTTTATACTACAACTGTCTGTACTGAGAACTCCTTAATATTACTATTAATGAAATGACTCTTATGTCCTGAGCTGTTCATTGTATGTGAATCAAGCACAAAATACCAATAAATCTTAAATGTTTTCATCTAAATAAACTACCAAAGAAAAAATCCACAATAAATACAGATTACAGTTTCATTAATATTGAACATAATGTGACTTTACACCTTGTCAGTCGCGGTCTGAAAGGAATACTTTGACATTTTGGGAAATAACCTAAATTCATTTTCATGCCAAGGTTTAAGTGTCAGTTTCATCAGTATGTGAAGAGAAGGTTAATAAAGTTCAGGACTCAGGGGAGGTGGATTTTAAGTTTTTGTTGTAACAAAGTTTAATGGTGAGAGGAGGAGCAGCGCTGAGATGAGCAAAACTGGACATGGACATGATGGCAGAGGAGCAGAGAGTGAAGAGGACGCTGACGGAGGAAGCTAAGAAGAGAAAAGGAGAGAGTGAGCGAGCAAGAAGCCGCTGCAGCTGCTGTTAGCCCATGTTAGCTCAGTCTGTTAGCTGCTGTTAGCTCATGTTAGCTCAGTCTGTTAGCTGCTGTTAGCTCATGTTAGCTCAGTCTGTTAGCTGCTGTTAGCTCATGTTAGCTCAGTCTGTTAGCTGCTGTTAGCCCATGTTAGCTCAGTCTGTTAGCTGCTGTTATCTCATGTTAGCTCAGTCTGTTAGCTGCTGTTAGCTCATGTTAGCTCAGTCTTTTAGCTGCTGTTAGCTCATGTTAGCTCAGTCTGTTAGCTGTTGTTAGCTCATGTTAGCTCAGTTTGTTAGCTGCTGTTAGCTCAGTCTGTTAGCTGCTGTTAGCTCATGTTAGCTCAGTCTGTTAGCTGCTGTTAGCTGCTGTATGCTCATGTTAGCTCAGTCTGTTAGCTGTTGTTAGCTCATGTTAGCTCAGTCTGTTAGCTGTTGTTAGCTCATGTTAGCTCAGTCTGTTAGCTGCTGTTAGCTCATGTTAGCTCAGTTATTTTTTTAAACGTGTTAATTGTTTAAAGTTAATCGCCAAAACGCGTTCATTTTGACAGCACTAGTAAAAACACGACGTGATGCCTGATCCAGCACACTCCCCCACTCATGGACGTAAATCACAAGGTGTGAAATCTGAACATAATTTCTGAGACTGCTTTTAGAAGAACCAACTTTATCTCTCTGGAAGTTGGTAGGCCACGTAAATCCTCATGCAAATCTTCACCTACGAGTCTGTTAGAGATTTAAATCACGATGGATCTCACACAGTTTGACCTGGAACACTGACTATCACCATCTGCCTTGTGGGAATCCATTTCTTTAACAAATGAATAAAATCCAGCACAACCTCTTAGATAAATTAGAAGAAAAGCAGCACCACTGACTGACTCATGTGTCTGGGTTCATGCAGTATGTATTTCATGTCGTCCTTTTTATTTATGACTGCAATGCGGCAAACTGTCGAGGAAAAGCAGGAACATCTGCAGGACAGTCCACACACACCTGAAGAGAGAGGACAGGCTGAAACTGTCAATGAGAGGAACAAGAGTTCACACAGTGAAGAAACAAGAAACATCCTGTAACTTTCCTCCTGTTGGTCTACAGAGGAGGACGAGGAGGAGGAGGTTTACAGCAGCCCAGCAGTCAGCAGCCTCTATGGACATGATGGCAGAGGAGAAGAGAGTGAAGAGGACGCTGACGGAGGAAGCTAAGAAGAGAAAAGCAGGGGGAGTTATAGTCCTGTTGACCTGACCGGTCATCTCCCATTTTGAGGACGTTGTCGTTCACCTGTTTGGTGCCATGTTTCTAAAACATGTCCTGACATATTAAACCCCGCCCACACATTATTAATTCTGGCCTGCTGTCAGGTCCGAATGACGATGAAGCCGACCTGTGCTCATCACATTAACCTGCTGTGACAGATCAGCATTCAGAGAGGGCAGACGCTGTCTGGCCACGTCCACTTCTGTACCAGGATTAGAAGAGGCAAATATGCAGAAGCAGAGTGAAAAGGAATAATAAGACAAAAGACAGCTGAAGATAAATAGAAGAGTTCTTGGTGTCTGTGAGTTACAGAACTGAATTATGTTGTAAAGAGTTCCCGGCCCCAAACCCAACCTGAAACCGAGTCTGTATTTTGTTCATTTCAGATCCATGCTTTCTTTGGAAAAGTTTGACAAACCAGTTGGCAAAGGAAACAATGAGGAGCAGCTGCTCCATGGTTAGAACCTGCTTGTTCTCATCAGCTGCACTCCACTGCAGTCGCTTCTACAACGAACTGTGCAGTCGCTTCTACAACGCCCCGTGCAGTCGCTTCTACAACGCCCCGTGCAGTCACGTCTACATCGCCCCGTGCAGTCGCTTCTACAAAGCCCCGTGCAGTCGCTTCTACATCGCCCCGTGCAGTCGCTTCTACATCGCCCCGTGCAGTCGCTTCTACAACGCCCCGTGCAGTCGCTTCTACATCGCCCCGTGCAGTCGCTTCTACAACGCCCCGTGCAGTCGCTTCTACAACGCCCCGTGCAGTCACGTCTACATCGCCCCGTGCAGTCGCTTCTACAAAGCCCCGTGCAGTCGCTTCTACATCGCCCCGTGCAGTCGCTTCTACATCGCCCCGTGCAGTCGCTTCTACAACGCCCCGTGCAGTCGCTTCTACAACGCCCCGTGCAGTCGCTTCTACAACGCCCCGTGCAGTCGCTTCTACAACGCCCCGTGCAGTCGCTTCTACAACGCCCCGTGCAGTCGCTTCTACAACGCCCCATGCAGTCGCTTCTACAACGCCCCGTGCAGTCGCTTCTACATGCTCATAGTAGAAACACCTCCTGCTGGGATGTGCTTCCTTTGTTTCCACACTCACGAGCCTCTTCCTCCACATGCCATAATTACTAATGATACAAACTTATTATAGTAACATGATCACTGTAATATTCATGATGATTAAAACCTACTTTAAACAACCCCGGTGAGCATTTTCTCTCAGGCTGAATTCAAATCCAAGCAGCAGTGAGGTCTGAGAAGACAATGTAAGGATGATATTGATACGTCGTATTGAACATATTGTGAAAACATCCCCCTCAGGTCGAGGATCAGCTGCGTCCAATCTACAGAAATGTGAGGATAGGATTTTCATTAACACCGAGCACTTCACCATCTGATTCCGCTGATTGGACCTTCATGTAGCCGCTTCTCAATGCCTCATTGTTGGACAGGCACACATGAGAGGTGGACAAAGACGTAAGTGAGACACGTTAACGTAAAGATGTGGGAAAAGGAGGCAGACATATGAAGCAATCAGGGATCCGACAGCTTGGGCTTTCATCTATTGAACCAAAGTGATGTCTGTGGGCGGCAAACCATTTCCTGCTTTAAATTTAGAGAGATCAAATCTTTCTGTGAATCGGCCACGCTTCACTATTTCTCGGATGAGGCATTTAAGAATCACTGGGTCGAAGATGATGTTCATTACCTAGCAGGGAAAAACCTTATTGATCTGTCCACAGTCTTCACGAAGCAGAATGGGACTTAAATCACCTGGTCAGCTCAGCCTGAAGCCAGATGATTAATCCACCGCCTTTCTGTTTCACCTTCCTGTAACTTTCCCACCTCAAAATATCCTGTTGACCCACACTGACCTGTGATCAGGTGACCCACACTGACCTGTGATCAGGTGACCCACTCTGACCTGTGATCAGGTGACCCACTCTGACCTGTGATCAGGTGACCCACTCTGACCTGTGATCAGGTGACCCACACTGACCTGTGATCAGGTGATCCACTCTGACCTGTGATCAGGTGACCCACTCTGACCTGTGATCAGGTGACCCACACTGACCTGTGATCAGGTGACCCACTCTGACCTGTGATCAGGTGACCCACTCTGACCTGTGATCAGGTGACCCACTCTGACCTGTGATCAGGTGACCCACACTGACCTGTGATCAGGTGACCCACTCTGACCTGTGATCAGGTGACCCACTCTGACCTGTGATCAGGTGACCCACTCTGGGGAGAAGTACGTAACGCTTTACGGCACTAAGTCACACAGCACTAAGTAACATGATCAGACTTTATGGTTGTTTATCCCCGGGGCGAGATAACACATTTCCTGGGACAGAATAAGCTTCACTGTAGCTTCTCTCCAGCAGGGTTCAAAGATTTATGAAAAGTAGTAACCCGACGGGCACCGAGAGCTAAATCAAAACGTCGACAAAAATGACCCTCTTCTTTATTTTTGACCTCGGTACTGTCAAAGACTGCAGAGGAGATTTATGAGCAGATATTTGGAGCTGAAAAGAGCCATAAATCACACGTCTGTAAATTCAGTAGTCACTAAATTTCACTTTAATTTTAAAATAACAATCTGCTAAAAGTCAGAGCTTTGGGCGAGAGGCGGCGTGGACCCTGACCCTGTGCCAAAATGTACGCCAGAGGACCAAAGGTGCATGAATCCCAAAAAAACACTGAGGAACTCGGGTCCAGAGAAGTGTGCAGTGTTTCTGGATGTCATTGATATCTGTCTTTCTATTTGCATGCTTATTTTTTTTAGAGTTTTTTCTCTGTATTCCCGAGCCCTGTAATTTTGGTTTTAATGCAGAGAGTTCTCTGAATCTTTGATTAATACTTTGGATTGTACATGATGAAATCCAGAAATTCATTCAACTGCGTCGACAAAGATTCCTAAACTTTCCTTGATGTGAATGACTGAGTGACTCCCGATCGTGCTACTATCACCTGTAACTAATGAACCTGTTCACCTGTGGAAGCTTTAAACAGGTGATTAAATTGTGACATGAACTAAGAATAAAGTTTGTTAATGTGAACATTAAATATCTAATCATATGTTCTTCTTGGAATAGTGCATATTAACTACCAAGTCAGTCTTAATCTCAGAAATCATTAAACAGAAAGAAAAGAAACAGTAAAATATATTAAGGCATCATCTGCATAAAGACGCATATGACAGCACAGGATAATGAAGAGCCTGTTAGGACTCAGGTGCAGAGATGGTGTCAAAGACCAGCAGGCTTCATTGATTGGCAGCAAGGTACGCCTCTTACAACAGTTATGAAACAAAAACAGGCTATGAAAACTTCTAAGACTATGACAAAGCTATGAAAACTACAGAGAGCAAAGTAAACGGCTATGGTAGGTGACAAAACAATAATCGCTCCAGTCGGAGGAAGTACAACTTAAACTATCTATGACTACGAAAACAAAAGACGCTCCAGCCGGAGGATAACCTGATCTAATAAAGAAATAGCTCAACTAAAAATCACTCCTGAAACTGGAGGAAGACTAAAGAAATAAAAATCACTCCAGAGGAAGAAAAACAAAAAACTAAACTGAAAATCCAGCACTAGTAAAACTCTAAACTATGAAAAACACAAAGCAAAAATCACTCTGTCGAGGAGGCGCTGAGGTGAAAACAGGCTTGAAGAAATACTTGAGCTGTGGTGGACGCACGGGACAAAACTATATGAACACGTGGAGGTAAATGGGGAACAGGTGGACACAATTGGGAATCAGGGAAGACAATCAGACCGGTGACACATGAGGAAGTGCAAGTGACCTGAAACGACAGGAGAGTTACCTTTCAAAATAAAACAGAGATGACAAGACAGAACAAAAACCCAGCTTGACTTCACGTCGGTGTGACTGACCCATGTGGCACCTCCAGAATTCAGGCTGGACAGTTTCAGAGACATTTTATGATTCTTTAATAATTTCAAGTGCTTTCATTTCATAACTCTTGTTTTGTGGTGCAGTTTTCAATGAACACCAAGAATTAAATTTCTTCTTGGACATTCTGGCTTTCCATGTCAGTGATGAATTCACTTCTGCAGCTGAGCAGACCTTTCAGAGTTATGTATGATAAATATATTTTTAATATTATTGTATTTATCTTAACACAGTTCTTGATACAGGGCAGCAGTCGGTGAGACGTCACTCTGTCTGCACCCGTCAAGAATTTAAATAGACTGGGATATGGTTTTGATTCACTTAACAGCATTGTCATGCTATCAGTCACCCACAAAAACATGCACTTGTATCCACAGCGGGACTCTGAGCGGCGAGCAGCTATCTTCACTCTGCACCTTCAGAATTAAACGGGCTGAGCTGAAAGCCCGGACTCTTTGTACCACTGCTGAAAAGGGAATTTTCATGGTTCCTGGGTAATTTGAAATGACTTAATATTTGTGTTTGCAAGCAATAACATGTGTAACCCGAGGCAACACCAGCAGACTGACAGCAAAATCTCAGTGTACTGAACGAGACTTTCAAACATCCAACATGAGTGAATGTGATTTAAAGTCAAACTGTCCCATCTGTCCATCACGCCGACACAAAGTTCTTCATTTTGTGATAAACCATAAAAGCTTGTTGATGATGTCGTCCTGCACTCAGGGTACGGCGTGTATGAATTTTACATTCAGATTTTATTCACAACATATTTGCTGCTGATGCTGGACTGGACGCCGCTGCTTTCCGAGGTCGTGTTCGGGCCCGTGTTACACGCCGACACCAGCTTAACAACAGCAACATTCAGTTTCTTCTTCATTGAACCGAAAAGCTTCTTAAACTCGACTCGCTGCCTCGTTAACGTGAAGTCTGAATTCACAAACAGTGTGTGAGCATGTGGACACACACACACACACACACACACACGCACACACACACACACACACACACACACACACACGATTTCCTAAATCCATGCCCAACTGAATCTGTGCGATTTCTTCCGGCAATGACATGCTAATTTATTCATGACTGTCTCATTACAATTGGAGCCCTCTAATGGGAGTCCTGTGTGTGTGTGTGTGTGTGTGTGTGTGTGTGTGTGTGTGTGTGTGTGTGTGTGTGTGTGTGTGTGTGTGTGTGTGTAGACGATTGAATATATATAAGATGTATTTTGAGTTTCTTTGCTCTCACTCGTACAAACTGAGCAGCAGTCAGAGGAAGCACTGCGGTGTTGCTGCGGTGCGTCCGGCTGTGGGCGAGCCGAAGCCTCCAGCAGATCATCATCATCATCATCATCATCATCATCAAGTTTAATCAACAACAGATCAGGCGGTGTCGGCCATCATCGGGGCGGCGGACAGATTCTGAGTTGTGAGCAACAAAGACAAACAAACTTTTTTATTGGAGCTGCTCATGCACGGTGCAGATTAGTTACATAAAGAGGAATCAGTGATCACTCTGACAGACGTCGACTCCTCGAACACATCATCCTTTTTGTAAGCCTAGGAATAACATGAACAACTTCTGACTGAACTATGACTACGGTTATGTTTTCAGGGCTCAGATTTCACTCTGTTTGAGATTACATGCATCTCCATCGTGATTGTACGATCAGCCTGAAATAAACACAATCAGATGCAGAGAACTGTTTCCAAATTGATTCTCCTGTTTCTTGTGACTACATGTATATTTTACATTTGTATGTATGAATGAGCTGCTGCTCTGCTGAGGCGCCACGCAGACTCACGAGGACAAAAGGAAATGGAAAATAAAAAGTGCTTCAGTGGGAGGGTCAATGCAAGCTGTGGGAATAACAGCAAATGATGGAGTCTGTGGATCTCCTGCCAGCTTCAAGATGTCCTGTTCAGCTCTGATAGCAGCGGCTGGAGGAGGAGGAGGAGGAGGAGGAAGAGGACGAGGAGGAGGAGGACTTCATACGGACAAAAAGAGACAGGAGGGTGATTAAACTCAGAACTACCTCACTCATAAAGAGACGCCGTCTGCCTGTTTCTGTCCGAACAACAAATATGACAAAGAAATATTCACTTCTCACACTTGGATGATGAATGGTGACCTGTTTCCATTTTTTACATGATTCCTGTAAAAACAGACAGAGACGTGTCGTGGTGACGGCATCTACAGGAGCGAGTCCACCTTCCAGAGAACATGACCGGACACAGTGAGCAGTTCACCACTGACCAAAGTCTGTAAATCACCTGGACCAGCCTCGTCAGCAGCTTCTTCATCAGGACATGACAAACTCTGAAATGAAGAAGAATACTTCAAAGAAATCACGTTTTTCTTTTTCTTCCATATTATTAAATGTGATCTGACTCAAACTTTGGCGGCAGCAGCAGTTTATTATCTGGGAACTTTTAGGAAATCCAGACACATTTACATCTGAAAGCTTCTGTGCAGAGTGATGTTGCTGGTAAATAAAACTCCACAGGGTTCTTTTAATAAACAGTGTGCGGCGTCTTCAGACACTGGAGGTCCGGCGTCGTCTCTCCTCATTATGACAGAAACCAGAACAGACTGCAGAGATTTACCGGGCACGCTGGAGTCAGTAATCGTTATCCCTGCAGCTCTAGAAAACTAAATCTATGTGTTGCTTTAATGAGCCAACAAAGGCCGGGCCGCTCCTGCTCGTTTGTCTGGGCGCTAAACCACACGCTGGCCTTTACAGCTGCCTAATTAAACTGATTAAAAGTCAAGGAGGCTTAATCACACTGACAGAGTGTGTGTGTGTGTGTGTGTGTGTGTGTGTGTGTGTGTGTGTGTGTGTGTGTGATGTCACTGTCAGTCTGACTGACCTGCCTTGACAAGATGTTACAGGTTAATGCAACACCGGCACCAGTTCTTCCTTCACAGCTCTCATCCCGCCTCCGGGTCAAGCCTCTGCGTGACAGAACCAGAACCCCAATGCAGAGGTGCCACAACCTGCAGTTCCTCTAACGTCCACCTGAGGCTGGCTCCAGCAGTGAGTCAGTCTCCATAAGTCCCCATGTTTCACAGCAGAAATAAACATGTTTACAGCCTGGTACAAAAAACAGTTTTGGTCTCTGTAGCTAATTTCCCCGTTCATGACAACTGTACTGAGGGTGAATTTATATACAACTCACCTGTTCACATTATATTAAGGATTAAAGTTATGCAGGGTTAAGAGTGTGGACGCTTTGATTGACAGGTGGGTGTGGTTACTGTTGAGAAGAACCTGGTCAGGTGTGACGGATCACCAAGCCTTCTTATAACTCCCCCGTTGCTCGAGCGCTCCCAGTCCAAGCAGCGTGTCTATCTGAGCTAACGGCAGCTACAGGAAGCTCCATCACTGAGAGTTCAGGAGCTGGACGAAACATTCAGTTTCATGTCACATCTGTCAGATACCTGGTGAAACTTCACGTGGGAGATCGTAGCCGTTCAACCAAAGTTTGGTCAAAATTAAAAGACTTTCATTCTTCTTAGAGCAAGTCAGAATTGCAAAATGTTGCTTCGTTCGTTTTTCTTTAAATCACTCGTCAGCACTGGGGGTTCATAATATCTGTGGACAAACTGAGAGCAGGTTCAGTTTTCACACAGAGCTCCACGTTTAGTGAAGAGAAATCCAACAACAAGGTCAAACCATCCGTCTCCATCCGTCACACGCCGAGCGGCTGCTGCTCCAACACATGTGGCACCTCGCCGCGAGGTTTGACCCTGAGCCAATAACAAACCTGCACTGTGCCGACTTTAGTCACTTCATCAACTTTTAGCGCAGAGCTTCTGACGAGCTGCAGCTTCTCTTCAGTAAATGTATTTCTGCAGCTGCAGGTTTAGTTTTTATCTGAGGGAATCCTCTCTCCTTCCTCCGTCTGTCCTGTTGGTGCAATGAGGCAGAACGAGCAGTAACATAAAGGAGCTGTCAGAGTTCAGCTACGAGCCGTGCAAAGAAATATTCACGTTTAAACACAGAGGAAAAACACAACGCGCACGTGTATCAGAATCTAAATTATGTCTGGTCAGGTATGTGTTCACATACAAGAACTCATCATGACAGATCCACAGAAACAATATAACAACCTGGTTGCAGACATTTTCAATCCCAAATGTCTTCAGTCGCTGCTTTGAGCTCATCAAAGGTCATTTTCCCCTTTTTAAAACGAGACAAACGTGTTTGTCCATGTGAGGCAAAGCTATAAAACACTACAATAACCACTAATCTCTCCTCCAGGACCTGGACTCAGTGCCCCATTCTGGTGCAAAGGCATGCCAGGTGCCCCCCTGTGTGTGATCATGGACAGGAAACTGCCACGATGCACAAAAATGACGATTCCTGCCCAAAGGAGTGAGAATAACTCCGACACAGAAGAAAAGAAGCTTCAGATCACTTCATAAAACACAATCAGTGTACAGAACTCTATATCCAGTCACATATAATTAGCTGATGTGCTGATTCTGTGGATGTTGAAACTTGATGATGCTGTAAAAATTTACATCTTCAAGGCAAAACACAGAGTATGCAAAAACAGAAAGGTCTTATTGTGGGAGTCAGGAAAAGTTTGCTGAATTAGCTTTGAACAAACGCACTGATGAACCCACTGTGACCGAGACTGAAGAAAACACAGCAACGCAAACTGACGTCTGTGACCTCCTGCTGATCCACTCTGACCTGTGACCAGGTGACCCACTCTGACCTGTGATCAGGTGACCCACTCTGACCTGTGATCAGGTGACCCACTCTGACCTGTGATCAGGTGACCCACTCTGACCTGTGATCAGGTGATCCACTCTGACCTGTGATCAGGTGACCCACACTGACCTGTGATCAGGTGACCCACACTGACCTGTGATCAGGTGACCCACTCTGACCTGTGATCAGGTGAACGGTGTCTCTGTCATTCGTACGTCTGTTCTCACACTATGTAACTTTGGGCTCCGGGTCGGGAGAAGTACGTAACGCTTTACGGCACTAAGTCACACAGCAGCAACTATTTCACTGATTCTGGTGAAACTGGATCATATTTTATGGAGGAAATGTTTTCTGGTTTTCCCTCTGATGTCCTCCGGCTGCTCCGCCTCAACTCTCTGTGATTTACAGAGTTTATGATGGACAGTGAAGTAAACTGCTGACAGCTGTAGCTGCTGTTAGCTCATGTTAGCTCAGTCTGTTAGCTGCTGTTAGCTAGGGTGACCAGACGTCCTCTTTTCCCCGGACATGTCCTACTTTTGGGACCTAAAAAAATGTCCGGGGGGATTTTCAAAATCGTCCGGGATTTCGTGCGAGTGTCTCAAAACACAATGTATTGCCAATAGAATTCCACTCCGTTCCGTTTTACTCCATTCCAGGTTTCTCTGTGTCGCTCTCAAATTAGTCACGCCCTTCTCAACTTCAGTCACTGCTTTTTAGTCTTGAGTTGCTAGTGTGTTCACAAGCGAAACGGAAGCAGAGCAGAGTAGCACATGTGCGTCCGCAGCTACAATGCCTAAACGCAAGTGCTGGGCTGAAACACTGACATCATGGGTCTCGCCAGCGCTTTATATGGTTGCGGCCCGCTACGCTAAAATTTCAGACCGCAACGGCAATTTCCCCCCGTTACGTTATTTTTAATATAGCGTAAGGGCTGTTTTCAGTTTTCGTCACCATCGTCAAAAGTTGTTTTTCCTGTTTTTTTCCTGTTAGCGGAGCTGGCTGTTAGCTGCTATTAGCTCATGTTAGCTCAGTCTGTTAGCTGCCGTTAGCTCAGTTTGTTAGCTGTTGTTAGCTCATGTTAGCTCAGTCTGTTAGCTGTTGTTAGCTCATGTTAGCTCAGTCTGTTAGCTCATGTTAGCTCAGTCTGTTAGCTGTTGTTAGCTCATGTTAGCTCAGTCTGTTAGCTGTTGTTAGCTCATGTTAGCTCAGTCTGTTAGCTCATGTTAGCTCAGTCTGTTAGCTGCTGTTAGCTCAGTCTGTTAGCTGCTGTTAGCTCAGTCTGTTAGCTCAGTTTGTTAGCTGCTATTAGCTCAGTTTGTTAGCTGCTGTTAGCTCAGTCTGTTAGCCGGGCAGTGAGCTGAGTGTTTGGAGCGAGCAGGAAGTGACAGCATCAGATAATCAATGTTGCTGCTGCAGGGACTCTTCATGGTGTGTCATTGTCATTGTCAATGTCATTTGGCATTTGTGTTATTTTAATGAATCGATGTTATCCACACACCCTGTGGCGTTGCTATCAGTTGCTATGGTGACAGAAGAGGGTTCACACAGACTTCTGGTCTACAGGTGGAGACCAGCAGGATGTGAACGTTTCCTTCACAATAAAACTTCTGTGGTACAAACTGAGCTAACAGCAGCTACAGTTGTGTAATATCAGGGCAGCATCAACATGTTTTAAAACCGTATTCTATGAGAAGTTCAATGTTGGTTTGAATCAACAATGTACAGACGGTGTCTCTAAATCAGGGGACACCTTCTGTGGACAGTGGACATGCCTAATCGTGATGGATGTCTTCACAACAGGAGCAGAAAATAAAGACCAATTGAGTCAAGCAATTACGTTGAAGAACGAGGCAGCGAGCAATCAGAGACACGGCCATGAGTATGAACGCAGCAGGAACAAGTGTCCTCCTCAGCAGCACAACACGCTGAGACAGTTTCCAGGAAACCGAGCTGGAGGGACAAAACGAGAGCGACAGAACGAGACGCCACTTCAGCGGCGAGTCAGACTCAGCTCAACACGGTAACTCTGCAAATAGCAGCGATCAGGGTGAGAGACCTCGTCACTGCACTGAAAGAACATGTGGGCTGGATGAAGATGTTCAGGAGGTTTGATGTGCTGAAACTACAGACAAACATTTTCACCATCTTGGCTCCACGTTCTTGCAACAACATCAGATTTGTGTAACAGGTGTAGTAAGAACCTAAATGCAGCACACTGGATGAACGAGCCGCCGGTAGCCGGGCCGTCACCAGCTGGCAGAATCAGGACAGAAGCTGAACTCGTGGTCGGGAACTAGGGCTGCCACAAACGATTATTTTGATAGTCGATTAATCGCCGATTATTTTTTCGATTTGTCGACTAATCGGATCATAGGTAAATTCACTGTCCCGGAAAGGGGCGGGTGGGCGGGCGCTGTAAACCTCATGGACGGAGTCATGAGCCACCTTCGCCCCAGAGTCTTTCCATGCCGACCCAGAGCCGCCGTGCAGGAAATGCTCCCGGCGGAGGCCAGTCAGCGCCGGGGAGAAGTCCCATGAGGGGATCCTCCCGCACCGTGCGGCCGTCCCTGACCCGAGTTGAATCCCCCGGGCAGACTGCGCGGAAGTTGCAGGAAAATCGCAATGATTGGTTAAAATAAACACCGCCCTGAATTCACAGAAATTCACTGAAGTTGCAAATCGCAACATGGTGAATTCCTGGAGGGTCTGTGGTATCGTTTCATTTACGGTGCAGTCATGCCGACTACCACTACTGCGCAGACGCGGCTCTGGAAGCTGCAGCCGCAGTTTCAAGAGAAAAGCAAAGTTAAAAAAAAGAAAAAAAAAACAATATGTCGACTACTAAATTAGTTGACATAATCGTGACTAATCGTGGCAGCCCTATCGGGAACAGAAGGCAGAGTCGGCAACGAGCGATCAGTCCGGAGAAAAGTGCTGAGAGCAGGGGCGCAAATAGTGGGTGTGTCAGGTGTGTCATGACACACCCACTTTTGAATGACCGTAGATCCGTCCCACCCACTTTTATGTAGCTTAACGTTTTGTTTTTTGTTTTGTTTTGTTTTTTAAACTTTGTCTTCTTCAAATCTTCTGATTCAAGCATCACGAGGAAACCAAAATATGAATTAACATAATATTTGGTTTACTGAGGTGTGTGCCAGTAGCGGTTTTAGGTACAGGGGCGCCATTTCGTGGGGGGCGCCACGAGCGCCCGACAATAACCTCGCAAATTTTCGATTGGGGGCAGCTTCGTCCCCCCCCAGTTTCTCAAACCTATCTGCGCGCCTGGCTGAGAGTCTGAGCATGAGGAACAATCTGACAGAGTGAGCAGGGAAGAGTTAAATACCGGCTCGATTGGTGATGGGAACCAGGTGAGTCAGGCAGGTGAGCTGGTCTGATGAGGGGGCGTGGCTGTCAGGTGCTGTCAAATACAAAAAGACAAGATAACGTTGAACTGCTAAACTTTGACAGCGAGCGCTCTGACTGTTCATTTCCACCTCAGGGTGTAACGTCATTCCCTGTTTGTCTTAGAGTCTGGTCCAGTCCTGCTGCTGAACCTGGTTCTGTTGCTGTTGAACTGCAGTTTGTTTTACTGTAAACCATTTCACAGTAGTGTTCTGTGTATTCACAGTAATTATACATTTTATTTACAGTACGTTACTTTCAGTCACCGGTTCGCAGCGTGTCCATCAGGAGCAACACAAAGACTCACTGACAGTTCAACAAATGCAACAACATGAAATCCATCAGGCCCGAGCCGGACTGCAGCCAGCAGAGCAGAACAACACACAGAACCTGCAGAGAGGAAGCCCGATACAACGAAACATCAGACTTTACACAGCAGCTGATTCTTATTCAAAGATAAGAGACATGTTGGGAAATAACTGCACTGTGTTACACAAAGAACAAAACGGATTCAGAGCATGTCAACAGAAATGAATTTCCCAGAGGATTCCCGAGGTCAGCGAGGACCGCGACATCATTCAGCAGAACTTCATGGGAATCCAATTATTTAAGAGCAGTGAAAGAAATGTTAGGAAGTGCAGGAGGATGAGGACACGAGAGGAGAGGACGAGTTCAGGACGAGCACGTCAGGACGAGACGAGCACGTCAGGATGCATCCAGAGTTTCATCAAGTCATGAATTCAAATTCATTCCTGTCAGGAACAACACAAGTCCAAAGGAACGAAACAGAACACAAAGATTGTCTAAAACCTGGACGTAGTCTCTGTGACGTCCCCGCAGACTGTCTAAAACCTGGACGTAGTCTCTGTGACGTCCCCGCAGACTGTCTAAAACTGGACGTAGTCTCTGTGACGTCCCCGCAGACTGTCTAAAACTGGACGTAGTCTCTGTGACGTCCCCGCAGACTGTCTAAAACCTGGACGTAGTCTCCGTGACGTCTCTGCAGACTGCTTAAAACCTGGACGTAGTCTCCGTGACGTCTCTGCAGAATGTCTAATCCCTGGACGTAGTCTCCGAGACGTCTCCGCAGACTGTCTAAAACCTGGACGTAGTCTCCGTGACGTCCCCGCAGACTGTCTAAAACCTGGACGTAGTCTCTGTGACGTCCCCGCAGACTGTCTAAAACCTGGACGTAGTCTCCGTGACGTCCCCGCAGACTGTCTAAAACCTGGACGTAGTCTCTGTGACGTCTCCGCAGACTGTCTAAAACCTGGACGTAGTCTCCGTGACGTCCCCGCAGACTGTCTAAAACCTGGACGTAGTCTCCGTGACGTCTCTGCAGAATGTCTAATCCCTGGACGTAGTCTCCGAGACGTCTCCGCAGACTGTCTAAAACCTGGACGTAGTCTCCGTGACGTCCCCGCAGACTGTCTAAAACCTGGACGTAGTCTCTGTGACGTCTCCGCAGACTGTCTAAAACTGGACGTAGTCTCTGTGACGTCCCTGCAGACTGTCTAAAACCTGGACGTAGTCTCTGTGACGTCCCCGCAGACTGTCTAAAACTGGACGTAGTCTCTGTGACGTCCCTGCAGACTGTCTAAAACCTGGACGTAGTCTCCGTGACGTCCCCGCAGACTGTCTAAAACCTGGACGTAGTCTCCGTGACGTCCCCGCAGACTGTCTAAAACCTGGACGTAGTCTCTGTGACGTCCCCGCAGACTGTCTAAAACCTGGACGTAGTCTCCGTGACGTCCCCGCAGACTGTCTAAAACCTGGACGTAGTCTCCGTGACGTCCCCGCAGACTGTCTAAAACCTGGACGTAGTCTCTGTGACGTCTCCGCAGACTGTCTAAAACCTGGACGTAGTCTCCGTGACGTCTCCGCAGACTGTCTAAAACTGGACGTAGTCTCCGTGACGTCCCCACAGACTGCTCTGTGATCCTCCACAGTGCAACAACAACCTATCTGACAGAACAACACGTCCATGCGCGACAGGATAATTCAGGTCTGAGATCTAAATTGTTGCTGAGCACTTGTTTTATGACGATAAATGTCTGCGGGCGGCTTTTATCCAAACCAATTAGTGCTTTGCTCCGAGGCGTCTGCATCCTGATGATTCAGACCGTCAGCTGAGAGCTGAATGGAGATGGATCTTCCTGATGAGTAAATCTGTCAGGCAGTTTCACGCCACACGCTCTGAGACAAGAGCTCATCGAGTGCCACAGTGTGAGGCCCGTCTGGGTTTTCCTGCAGTGAGTGAGAGTGCCATGGAGGATCAGTCACTGTCAGAGTGGGTCGCCTCCTTCAGTGACGAGCTCCTCGCCTGCTCTCTGCTGACCTGGACTTGTTTCTTCTCCGGTCTTTAGATTCTCTCTGCTCCCGTTTATTTAGTCTCTCCTCAAACTTTCACCTCTGTCTGTCGTCTCTCTGAGACCGAGGACCTGATGAGGAGGAGTGCTTTATAAAGATGGACAATCACAATGAGAGGAAACTAAAATATGTCGCCTATATTTAACATTCAGGACGCCGGCGTTGCTTCTCAGTAGAGGAAGGATGAAACCTTTCCTCACAAATCTTAACCCGTGGCTACAAAACAAAGGCGGCTGCAGATAGAAAAGACGTTTCCCAGCACACGGTGACATTTCAGACAGAAGCTCTTCAAACTGTGTGTCAGCAGTCTGTGTGTGAGACTCTGCTGTCGGGCATGAAGCAGCTCGGTGTGGAAGCACTGAAGTCACCTCGACCTCGTCAACACCTTCGGCTGTGTTGATTGGACCCGTTTCAGTGTCTTTGCTCTGATGGCTGCAGAGCATGTGGATTCTTCTGCAGTGCCACACGTTGCTCATCTCACTGATTCTATTAAGACCTGGTACATTTAGATGGAAACCAGCCGGTCACTAGTCACCAGGGGTCGGTGAGTTGAACCTTGATCCACCCGATGCACTTCCATGATACGCTATGAAGTTCTGCTGCCACCAAACGCGGCTAAGTTCATGTTCCTGGTGGATTGTAACCAGAACACGCGTCTACAGTTTACCTCGCGATCATCAGGCCGGCTTCAGGTCTCGTGTAGTGCTCACAGGATTGGATGGAAGTACTGAGGAGCTCGGTGGCGGCTCACTCGTGGACCCTGGGAACACAAATGTAAATATGTTAATATCTACTGATGGATTGGCATCATGGTTCCCAGGTGACTTCTCAGCTGATCGTCAGATCAAACTGATGTTAGCATGTCTTCAGACTGATCTTTGTCTCGTCGCGTACACGAACATTGAAATTCAAAGCACTGTCTGCACGACGTCTGCCAGGATTGAAATGCAGCGTCTGTGTGATTCAATGCCACCTCCACCTTTCATTGTTACAGGTACTGTGTCCATCACACATCAGGACATGAACGGGCTCATCATCACGTCACTGCACAGACATGAACATGAAGAGTAAAGACTTCTGTCCCCGGCAGACAGAATGACGAAGGCCTGACCTGCAGGAGGCGACGTCTGAGAGGACGAGCTGGACGAGTGAACGTCACAAGTCGCAGTTTTATTATCATGTTCAGCCAAAGAGCTTCAGAAAGAAAAAGACTGAACCCAGAAAATAAAAATACAAGCTGCTAAAACGACGCTACAAGAGTCCGACAGGACAGGATGAACCTACACGATGTCAGACAGGTGGTCACCATGTCTAATACCTCCTGTCTAATGACGGCTACAGTTCTTCTGGTCTCTGCGCTCACAGCCGATACTTTGACTTACAGAAACACAGTGGAACACATTCACACGCTGCAGCCTGACCACAGCCTGACCACAGCCTGACCACAGTCTGACCACAGCCTGACCACAGTCTGACCACAGCCTGACCACAGCCTGACCACAGTCTGACCACAGTCTGACCACAGCCTGACCACAGTCTGACCACAGCCTGACCACAGCCTGACCACAGCCTGACCACAGTCTGACCACAGTCTGACCACAGCCTGACCACAGCCTGACCACAGTCTGACCACAGCCTGACCACAGTCTGACCACAGCCTGACCACAGTCTGACCACAGCCTGACCACAGCCTGACCACAGCCTGACCACAGCCTGACCACAGCCTGACCACAGTCTGACCACAGTCTGACCACAGTCTGACCACAGCCTGACCACAGTCTGACCACAGTCTGACCACAGCCTGACCACAGTCTGACCACAGCCTGACCACAGCCTGACCACAGCCTGACCACAGTCTGACCACAGCCTGACCACAGCCTGACCACAGCCTGACCACAGCCTGACCACAGTCTGACCACAGTCTGACCACAGCCTGACCACAGTCTGACCACAGTCTGACCACAGTCTGACCACAGTCTGACCACAGTCTGACCACAGCCTGACCACAGCCTGACCACAGCCTGACCACAGTCTGACCACAGCCTGACCACAGCCTGACCACAGTCTGACCACAGTCTGACCACAGCCTGACCACAGTCTGACCACAGCCTGACCACAGTCTGACCACAGCCTGACCACAGCCTGACCACAGTCTGACCACAGCCTGACCACAGCCTGACCACAGTCTGACCACAGTCTGACCACAGCCTGACCACAGCCTGACCACAGTCTGACCACAGCCTGACCACAGCCTGACCACAGCCTGACCACAGTCTGACCACAGCCTGACCACAGCCTGACCACAGCCTGACCTGCTGACAGCAGAGCAGCTCCGCCCGGGCTCCCCAGCTGAGGCTGCTTTCATCGTGTTACAGCTCGGTGCTGCCACACGAGCTGCAGCTGAGAAAACTCGCCTTCATGCAAACTCCCTTCAAGAGTTGTTACAGACTGGAAACACCCAGCAGCAGAGAAACACCTGTCTGATTAGAAATGTTTCTGACGGACAAACACGCTGCAGGACTCTAATGTGATTCTATTATATTGTTTGTTCCTGATGTTTAATCCAGTTTACGTCCTGCTTGGATCGTTAACCAAATTAGAGGCGTCACGAACATGAACACACGGCCGAATATTCAAAGGCTGGATTTAATTGCTGCAGAGCAATTTGATGAAATTGAAAATGATATTTTGTGCAAACAGTCGAGGATCAAATGACCGGCGTCCGCGCTGAGCTCTGATTGGATATCTCATCTCTCGCTGAGCTCTGATTGGATATCTCATCTCTGCAGCTAAATTCATTGTCAGAGAGAAAACAGCTGAATGACACGATGCTGAAAGGGAAGAGGAGGTGGATTATTGAATAATGTGTGATTCCCGACGAGACGTGATGAATGAAAAGCCTGGTTTGTCTGATGTTGAAACCTTTAAAGTTCACGCTGAAAAATGAAGAGGAGCGAAAATCAAACAGTGTCACATGCTCACAAACATGAAGGTGATTCAAACCAGCTCCACGTCCCCGTACGTCTGTGAAGTCAGGAGACTCACACACACACACACACACACACACACACAATTTTAAGAATATGGACGTAGTCTCTGTGACGTCCCCGCAGACTGTCTAAAACCTGGACGTAGTCTCTGAGACGTCCCCGCAGACTGTCTAAAACCTAGACGTAGTCTCTGTGACGTCCCCGCAGACTGTCTAAAACCTGGACGTAGTCTCCGTGACATTCCCTGCAGACTGTCTAAAACCTGGACGTAGTCTCCGTGACGTCCCCGCAGACTGTCTAAAACCTGGACGTAGTCTCCGTGACGTCCCCGCAGACTGTCTAAAACCTGGACGTAGTCTCTGTGACGTCCCCGCAGACTGTCTAAAACCTGGACGTAGTTTCCGTGACGTCCCCGCAGACTGTCTAAAACCTGGACGTAGTCTCCGTGACGTCCCCGCAGACTGTCTAAAACCTGGACGTGTCTCCGAGACGTCCCCGCGACTGTCTAAAACCTGGACGTGTCTCCGTGACGTCCCCGCAGACTGTCTAAAACCTGGACGTGGTCTCCGTGACGTCCCCGCAGACTGTCTAAAACCTGGACATGTCTCCGTGACGTCCCCGCAGACTGTCTAAAACCTGGACGTAGTCTCCGTGACGTCCCCGCAGACTGTCTAAAACCTGGACGTAGTCTCCGTGACGTCCCCGCAGACTGTCTAAAACCTGGACGTAGTCTCCGTGACGTCCCCGCAGACTGTCTAAAACCTGGACGTAGTCTCCGTGACGTCCCCGCAGACTGTCTAAAACCTGGACGTAGTCTCCGTGACGTCCCCGCAGACTGTCTAAAACCTGGACGTAGTCTCTGTGACGTCCCCGCAGACTGTCTAAACCTGGACGTAGTCTCCGTGACGTCCCCGCAGACTGTCTAAAACCTGGACGTAGTCTCCGTGACGTCCCCGCAGACTGTCTAAAACCTGGACGTAGTCTCCGTGACGTCCCCGCAGACTGTCTAAAACCTGGACTGTCTCCGTGACGTCCCGCAGACTGTCTAAAACCTGGACGTAGTCTCCGTGACGTCCCCGCAGACTGTCTAAAACCTGGACGTAGTCTCCGTGACGTCCCCGCAGACTGTCTAAAACCTGGACGTAGTCTCTGTGACGTCCACAGACTGTCTAAAACCTGGACGTAGTCTCCGTGACGTCCCCGCAGACTGTCTAAAACCTGGACTAGTCTCCGTGACGTCCCCGCAGACTGTCTAAAACCTGGACGTAGTCTCTGACGTCCCCGCAGACTGTCTAAAACCTGGACGTAGTCTCCGTGACGTCCCTGCAGACTGTCTAAAACCTGGACGTAGTCTCCGTGACGTCCCCGCAGACTGTCTAAAACCTGGACGTAGTCTCCGTGACGTCCCCGCAGACTGTCTAAAACCTGGACGTAGTCTCTGTGACGTCCCCGCAGACTGTCTAAAACCTGGACGTAGTCTCCGTGACGTCCCCGCAGACTGTCTAAAACCTGGACGTAGTCTCCGTGACGTCCCCGCAGACTGTCTAAAACCTGGACGTGTCTCCGTGACGTCCCCGCGACTGTCTAAAACCTGGACGTGTCTCCGTGACGTCCCCGCAGACTGTCTAAAACCTGGACGTGTCTCCGTGACGTCCCCGCAGACTGTCTAAAACCTGGACATGTCTCCGTGACGTCCCCGCAGACTGTCTAAAACCTGGACGTAGTCTCCGTGACGTCCCCAGACTGTCTAAAACCTGGACGTAGTCTCCGTGACGTCCCCGCAGACTGTCTAAAACCTGGACGTAGTCTCCGTGACGTCCCCACAGACTGTCTAAAACCGGGCGTAGTCTCCGTGACGTCCCCGCAGTGTCTAAAACCTGGACGTAGTCTCCGTGACGTCCCCGCAGACTGTCTAAAACCTGGACGTAGTCTCTGTGACGTCCCCAGACTGTCTAAACCTGGACGTAGTCTCCGTGACGTCCCCGCAGACTGTCTAAAACCTGGACGTAGTCTCCGTGACGTCCCCGCAGACTGTCTAAAACCTGGACGTAGTCTCCGTGACGTCCCCGCAGACTGTCTAAAACCTGGACTGTCTCCGTGACGTCCCGCAGACTGTCTAAAACCTGGACGTAGTCTCCGTGACGTCCCCGCAGACTGTCTAAAACCTGGACGTAGTCTCCGTGACGTCCCCGCAGACTGTCTAAAACCTGGACGTAGTCTCTGTGACGTCCCCGCAGACTGTCTAAAACCTGGACGTAGTCTCCGTGACGTCCCCGCAGACTGTCTAAAACCTGGACTAGTCTCCGTGACGTCCCCGCAGACTGTCTAAAACCTGGACGTAGTCTCTGTGACGTCCCCGCAGACTGTCTAAAACCTGGACGTAGTCTCCGTGACGCTCGGTTGTTGGTTCTGAGGTCCTGGTTGCCAAAGTTATCTGTCACGACACCACCTGTCAATCAAAGCGTCTCGCTCTCACTGAGTGCAGCGTATCTCGTCGTACGTTAATCTGAGCTGAGCTCTTCACCATCTGTCTGCGGTGATGAGATGAAGAGACAAACACTTCATAAACACATTTTTAATTAAATACTGCGATCTTTTCTTCATCATGGCTGAGGACAGATCTGAATCCTGACGTCCATAAGAACCATCTGTGCACATTTCACTCCCATATGCTGCTGCTGACGAGAGGATCTTCATGGACGTGTTGCGTGTCCACAAAGGCTGAACACAGCGGTGTGTAAAATATTTGTCTTTGTCCATCTGCACCAGAAATAGGACGACAAACATAAATATGAGAGAACCACGGAGACACTGTTCTGACCACGGTCAATCGAAACCTTAAAAAATAAAGTCCTGAAGCTTCAAGAACCAGAACCACACACATCCATCATTATACTGATGTGGAGGATTTTATTTTGGCGGGTTTACACTGTGAATCTAACAATGTCCTGAATCACTGCAAGTTCATGGAAACATTCAACACCACCTTCGTCATCATCGTCTTCATCATCGTCATCTTTGTCTTCGTCGTCTTCATCATTGTCATCATCATTATCGTCACCGTCACTGTCATGATCATCATCATCATCACCATCGTCATCATCATCATCGTCTTTATCATCGCCTTCATCATCGTCTTTATCATCACCATCATCATCGTCGTCATCATCATCATCGTCTTTATCATCGCCTTCATCATCGTCTTTATCATCACCATCATCATCGTCGTCATCGTCTTCATCATCATCGTCATCACCATCATCATCGTCTTCATCATCATCATTGTCACCGTCACTGTCATGATCATCATCATCGTCGTCGTCGTCGTCGTCATCACCATTATCGTCTTCATCATCACCATCATCATCGTCGTCATCATCACCATCATCATCGTCTTCATCATCACCATCATCGTCATCATCATCGTCTTTATCATCACCATCGTCATCATCGCCTTCATCATCGTCTTCATCATCGTCTTTATCATCACCATCACCATCGTCGTCATCGTCTTCATCATCATCGTCATCATCATCACCATCATCGTCATCGTCTTCATCATCATCGTCATCATCATCACCATCATCATCGTCATCATCATCATTGTCTTCATCATCACCATCATCGTCATCATCATTGTCATCATCATCTTCATCATCATCACCATCACCATCACCATCATTGTCGTCATCGTCTTCATCATCGTCTTCATCATCTTCATCATCACCATCACCATCATCATCATCACCATCATTGTCGTCATCGTCTTCATCACCATCATCATCACCATCATCATCGTCGTCATCGTCTTCATCATCATCGTCATCACCATCATCATCGTCTTCATCATCATCATTGTCACCGTCACTGTCATGATCATCATCATCGTCGTCGTCGTCGTCGTCATCACCATTATCGTCTTCATCATCACCATCATCATCGTCGTCATCATCACCATCATCATCGTCTTCATCATCACCATCATCGTCATCATCATCGTCTTTATCATCACCATCGTCATCATCGCCTTCATCATCGTCTTCATCATCGTCTTATCATCACCATCACCATCGTCGTCATCGTCTTCATCATCATCGTCATCATCATCACCATCATCGTCATCGTCTTCATCATCGTCATCATCATCACCATCATCATCGTCATCATCATCATTGTCTTCATCATCACCATCATCGTCATCATCATTGTCATCATTCATCATCATCACCATCACCATCACCATCATTGTCGTCATCGTCTTCATCATCGTCTTCATCATCTTCATCATCACCATCACCATCATCATCATCACCATCATTGTCGTCATCGTCTTCATCATCATCATCATCTTTTTCATCATCATCTTCATCATCATCATCGTCATCATCATCATCACCATCATTGTCGTCATCGTCTTCATCATCGTCTTCATCATCGTCTTCATCATCACCATCATCATCACCATCATCATCACCATCATCCCTGCTGTTCCTCGTTGCCGGCCATCTTGTTTCCTCCCTGTTCAGTTCTTAGTTTTCCACTTTTGTCTCTGATGTAATGAACCCGTGTCTCCTGTTCATCTTTAATTATTTGGAACAAACCTTCAGGAAGATCACGGGTTCTGAAATGACTCGCTTCACTCTCTGCATGGATCATTCAGTCTGAAGACATTTGGACCACAAGCTGACAGTTTCTCTTTGGAAGCACTTCAGCTCGAGTCCATTAAAGCTGCGTTCATGTCACATGGACGTCGACACAGTCTGACTCGTTTCCTGACGGTTCATCATGAACTAACAAACATGGACGAGTTTAAATGCACCGACTGTAATTATACAGCCAGCGTCCGTCACACGACGTGAACGCAGCAGAGACTTTCCTCCTCTTCCTCCAGCCTCTGTCCATGAAGTGTCAGTGTCAGGTTCAACTGTTTGTCATGCTCCTTCAAAGTGACTCTGGATCAGAACCTGAAGGAATCTCACTCCAGGTCTGCAGCTCGTCTGTAACTTTAATCAGGAAGAATTAAATTTAAAACTCCTGGAGCTGAAAAGTTCATTTTTCCTTCATTTGTCCATTTTCTATGTAAATGAGTTTGAATAGATTAAACCGAGTCCTTCACTTTATAAACGAGCCTGTGATTTATTTCCTCCCACACATTATCAATAAACTTTTAATGACTCGTTAAAATAACTGAGTTCATTAAAATGACTCAAAGAGCTGAAGGTGACGAAAGTCTCGTTTTGTTTGAATGATGGACTTCAGCTCGTCCTCTTCATCGCTTCAGCTCGTCCTCTTCCTCGCTTCAGCTCGTCCTCTTCCTCGCTTCAGCTCGTCCTCTTCATCGCTTCAGCCCGTCCTCTTCATCGCTTCAGCCCGTCCTCTTCATCGCTTCAGCTCGACCTTTTCATCGCTTCAGCTCGACCTTTTCATCGCTTCAGCTCGTCCTCTTCATCGCTTCAGCTCGTCCTCTTCATCGCTTCACACTCGTCCTCTTCATCGCTCCAGCTCGACCTCATCGCTTCACGCTCGTCCTCTTCATCGCTTCAGCTCGTCCTCTTCATCGCTTCACGCTCGTCCTCTTCGTCGCTTCAGCTCAGCTCGTCCTCTTCATCGCTTCACCTCGTCCTCTTCATCGCTTCAGCCCGTCCTCTTCATCGCTTTAGCTCGTCCTCTTCATCGCTTCAGCTCAGCTCGTCCTCTTCATCACTTCAGCTCGTCCTCTTCATCACTTCAGCTCGTCCTCTTCATCACTTCAGCCTCTTCATCGCTTCAGCCTGTCCTCTTCATCGCTTCAGCTCGTCCTCTTCATCACTTCAGCTCGTCCTCTTCATCACTTCAGCTCGTCCTCTTCATCACTTCAGCTCGTCCTCTTCATCACTTCAGCTCGTCCTCTTCATCGCTTCAGCTTCCTTCAACTTTTGGACTCAAACGTTGAAACAGAACAAACAAACTCTGAAACACATCAGGACTGAGGAGCGAGGAGCGAGGAGGAGACAGAAGGTTGTCTGGCATGAAGAGGAGACACTCGAGTTGATCTCCTGTCCTCCTCAGCATGTATGGACACGTTCGACGTGGAGGAGACCCGAGGACGTCTCCAGAACGCCTCACAGGGATTACAGATCCATCTGGTCTGACCTCAGGATCCCCCAGGAGCAGCAGGAGGATCTGATCCGAGGAGAAACATCTGGACGGGCTCAGACGAACCAAGACGACGACAGGAAGTTGTTTTTGTCTGAAGACTTTGTTCCACTGTTTAGTTTTTATTTGGATGTCACACACAGAAATGATCGAATGTTACTTCAGCAGCTGATGTCAGAGTCCTCGTCCTTCAACAGGTTTGACTATTTAATACTTTTAAAAGTCTGAAGATAAAAATCTTTAATACTGGAAACACCTGCAGCAGACGCAGACGTTATGCATGTGTGCAACGTGTGTTTAAATAGAGTTTGTGCAGGAAATAGCATATTGATTATTAGCAGATATAACACATTATAATAATGTTGAGCTCTGTCCTCCACGTCATTGGTCCGTCTCTTGGCGACGCGTGTTCTGTGGCGGCCTCCTCGCGTGGTCGTGTTTCCAGCTGAAGGCGGAGAGATGAGTCCTGCTGAGTTTGGGCTGGAGACGCCACGTCCACCTCCAAACACGTCGTCTCGTCTGATGACTTCACCCACAGGGACAACAGACGAGCCGCTCGGAGCACAAGACAAGAAAAGTCTGGACCAGACGGTCTAAAGAGTGAAGGATGACATGGACTACGTCCAGGTTTTAGACAGTCTGCGGGGACGTCTCAGAGACTACGTCCAGGTTTTAGACAGTCTGCAAGGACGTCACAGAGACTACGTCCAGGTTTTAGACAGTCTGCGGGGACGTCACAGAGACTACGTCCAGGTTTTAGACAGTCTGCGGGGACGTCACGGAGACTACGTCCAGGTTTCAGACAGTCTGCGAGGACGTCACGGAGACTACGTCCAGGTTTCAGACAGTCTGCAAGGACGTCACGGAGACTACGTCCAGGTTTTAGACAGTCTGCGAGGACGTCACGGAGACTACGTCCAGGTTTTAGACAGTCTGCGGGGACGTCACAGAAACTACGTCCAGGTTTTAGACAGTCTGCGGGGACGTCACAGAGACTACGTCCAGGTTTTAGACAGTCTGCGGGGACGTCACAGAGACTACGTCTAGGTTTTAGACAGTCTGCGGGGACGTCACAGAGACTACGTCCAGGTTTTAGACAGTCTGCGGGGACGTCACAGAGACTACGTCCAGGTTTTAGACAGTCTGGGGGACGTCACAGAGACTACGTCCAGGTTTTAGACAGTCTGCGGGGACGTCACAGAGACTACGTCCAGGTTTTAGACAGTCTGCGGGACGTCACAGAGACTACGTCCAGGTTTTAGACAGTCTGCGGGGACGTCACAGAGACTACGTCCAGGTTTTAGACAGTGTGCGAGGACGTCACAGAGACTACGTCCAGGTTTTAGACAGTCTGCGGGGACGTCACAGAGACTACGTCCAGGTTTTAGACAGTCTGTGGACGTCACAGAGACTACGTCCAGGTTTTAGACAGTCTGCGGGGACGTCACAGAGACTACGTCCAGGTTTTAGACAGTCTTAGGACGTCTCTAGATGAGACAGTTTAGGAGAGAAAAATATGAAGAGAAGTTAAAGTGAGCAAAGAAAAAGACGATGACTGATGAGCTGATCAATGCGACTGCACAGTGAAGTGCACGGTGCACCATTATTATTATTATTAATAATTTTTGGGGTAACGTCGGCCGATGCTCAGATTTAAAATCGATCTTTTCTAAAATGTCGTTTGAGGACTGGAAATGTTTCAGATTCATCAACAGTTTGATTTTATTTCATCACAGGCATTTGGAAATAATCCATATCTCATTTTCCGTATCGATCAGAGCACAAACTGCTTCTGTTTCCGTCCGTCATGCTGCTGAACGTCGGACGTTTCTCAGCCTCGACGAGCTGTGAGGACAGAACCAGCACATGTTTGTCTCTGCATGAAATGAGCTGATGATAATCTAATAACTTGCCTTATTCTATATTACGTCTTCATCTTGTGCTGCAGGATAAAGTATCATTTATTTCTTCGAGCTCTCCCATGTGTCAACGCGCTGCCTTGATGTCGAGGAGCCTGATCGTGTTTCTTTGCTTCTTCCGGCTGAGTCTCTGGAGGACGGCGCTGGTCCAACAATAAGAGTGAGTGTTGCTCATCAGAACACCTGAGCTGGATCCGGGACATCAGTCAGATCTGGACCACGTCGTGGACGCCAGTCAACAGGCAGCAAAGTCACATAAAAGACGTGTTTAACATTCAGGTGGTCTCGCGGCCAGGTGAGCGATCCGATCACATGGAGTCAGAAGAAACACGAGTACAGACACGAAGCTGTCAGCAGCTTTAATGCAGGCACGAGACGGCGAGAAGACTCAGAGCTTTGGGTTTGAATGCAGTCACTTTGATTTCATCTGGCAGGTTTGATATTAAAAGTTTGTTTGTGCAAAATAAATTTAAACTGATAAATAATAAAATAATATTCAGGGAGTTCAGGGAGAGACAGGAAACCTGGATCGGCTCATTTAAAAGCTCAAATTTCACAGACAACATGAATATACAGAGAATGAAGTGATAAAAGTCCATGAAACCCGGTTCTGGTCTTTGTTCTGGCTGCTTGTGTTGAACACTTCATGTGTATTTCTGAAATATTCCTCCTTCCAGTCTTTTTATTAACACATTGCTTTAATGCGCGTGTCCTGATGCATTCACTGTCGTACAGACATTCATCAGTCTTAATTACTGACAGCGCTGCTACGTGTCGCTGGCTTTCACACTTGCATGTTAACGCACACATGGACTCACTGTGGAGACGGTTCTGGTTCAGGCTGACACGGCCCAGCGAGCGCTCTTTTAATTGCTTTGTTGGCCACAGACTAAAGCTCCACTGGACGCTGTCACAGCCGAGCAGACTCCATGATGCTGAACTCTGACGACAGGAGAAGCCGACGGGTCCGAGAGCTTCATCGATTCAACGCTTCAATGTGAAGGCTGAGGAGTCTTTATACACACACACACACACACACACACACACAGTGAAGTAAACTGCTGACAGCTGTAGCTGCTGTTAGCTCATGTTAGCTTAGTCTGTTAGCTGCTGTTAGCTCATGTTAGCTCAGTCTGTTAGCTCATGTTAGCTTAGTCTGTTAGCTGCTGCTAGCTCAGTCTGTTAGCTGCTGATAGCTCATGTTAGCTTAGTCTGTTAACTGCTGTTAGCTCATGTTAGCTCAGTCTGTTAGCTGCTGTTAGGTCATGTTAGCTCAGTCTGTTAGCTGCTGTTAGCTCATGTTAGCTCAGTCTGTTAGCTGCTGTTAGCTCATGTTAGCTTAGTCTGTTAGCTGCTGTTAGCTCATGTTAGCTCAGTCTGTTAGCTGTTGTTAGCTCAGTCTGTTAGCTGCTGTTAGCTCATGTTAGCTCAGTCTGTTAGCTCATGTTAGCTCAGTCTGTTAGCTGCTGCTAGCTCAGTCTGTTAGCTGCTGATAGCTCATGTTAGCTTAGTCTGTTAACTGCTGTTAGCTGCTGTTAGCTCATCTTAGCTCAGTTTATTAGCTGCTGTTAGCTCAGTCTGTTAGCTCATGTTAGCTTAGTCTGTTAGCTGCTGATAGCTCATGTTAGCTTAGTCTGTTAACTGCTGTTAGCTGCTGTTAGCTCATCTTAGCTCAGTTTATTAGCTGCTGTTAGCTCAGTCTGTTAGCTCATGTTAGCTCAGTCTGTTAGCTGTTGTTAGCTCAGTCTGTTAGCTGTTGTTAGCTCAGTCTGTTAGCTGCTGTTAGCTCATGTTAGCTCAGTCTGTTAGCTCATGTTAGCTCAGTCTGTTAGCTGCTGCTAGCTCAGTCTGTTAGCTGCTGATAGCTCATGTTAGCTTAATCTGTTAACTGCTGTTAGCTGCTGTTAGCTCATCTTAGCTCAGTTTATTAGCTGCTGTTAGCTCAGTCTGTTAGCTCATGTTAGCTTAGTCTGTTAGCTGCTGATAGCTCATGTTAGCTTAGTCTGTTAACTGCTGTTAGCTGCTGTTAGCTCATCTTAGCTCAGTTTATTAGCTGCTGTTAGCTCATCTTAGCTCAGTTTATTAGCTGCTGTTAGCTCAGTCTGTTAGCTCATGTTAGCTCCAGGGGAGTGTCAGTGTTTGTAAAAGAGGTTTTCAGGCCCTGCAGTCTCTATGGACATGATGGCAGAGGAGAAGAGAGTGAAGAGGACGCTGACAGAGGAAGCTAAGAAGAGGAGCGGTATCTTAGCTGGGCTTAGCGATCACACTTGTTTGCAATGCTGACAGACAGACTGCAGCTCTCAGGTGTGAATGTTGCAGCAGTGGAATATTTGCTCCGCTCGGCTGAGTGAACATGAAACCAAACGCTTTGAATTCAGATTTTAAAGTCACATTTCTCCGTCCTCTTCAATGAATGCACGACTCACGGGAGAACACGAGCGGCCATGTATACATGCATGTGTCTCCACATCGTGCTCACGGGGAGGCGGACCAGCGCCGAGACCTTTAACATGCAGCAACCACGACCGCCCAACATGTCAGAGTGGATTCATATGAACTCACACACACACACACACACACAGACACACAGACACACAGACACACAGACACACAGACACACAGACACACAGACACACACACACACACACACACACACACACACACACACACACACACACACACACACACACACGAGAAAAAAATCATTAGACCAAACCATGGTTTAAAAAAAAAAAAACTAATAACTGTAACGATGTGCAGTTTCCCAAATTGATCTTAAAATATCCTCAATTGTGGTAACCATGGCGACCCGGTGTAAGTGTGTGTCTGACTGTCCGGTTCGTTCATTAGGGCGATCTGCATCGTCTCGTGCTGTGACGAGGCTGCAGGCCGCTCAGACGCTGAGCTGCCTCATTAGAGCTGGAGATGAAGGGTTAACGCTCGCTCTGTGTGCGCCTGCATTCATCCGCTCGGTCCAGAAATACTTTAAAAACATGGAGGTTGGTAGAAGAACGCGTCCTCAGGGTTTCCTCTGGAGGTTTGCCTCGTACTCACGATCTGAAAGCTTCATTAGACGCACAGCTCCTCTCTCATCCAGACTGCCACAACACTCCAGCTGACTGAGAGCTCCAAACCACCAGAGCTGTGTCTGTGCTCAGTGCGCTCTGCTGTGGGGATACGCTGAACGCTTGAGGAAAGGCTGAAGAAGTAGATAAGGAACAAACACAGATCCTATCCAAGAATCCTCCATGATCAGAGCAGATCCACAGAAGGTCACAGACGTCAGAGGAAAGTTACAGTGTCGATTTAAGCAACAGAAAAGTGTCTGAAAGGGTTAACACATACAGATATATAATGTACAGAACCAGTGTTGACATTTATTCAGCGACATCACTGCTGTGACATCAACCATGTCCTGAGGAAAAGAAATATTTGACCCGTTCAAACATTAAACATGCATGTGAAACAGTGTCAAAGCAGCTGATGGTGGAAGAGCTCGTGGATCAGCTGGTCACAGACGACTCTGGTATTTTAAACTATTATTAAAAAACCTTTATTGATATCTCGCCTGTGACGTCACACCTGGAAACATTCATCACGGCTGTTTCTGCCTCACTGGTGGAAATTTGCAGCGTTTGTTACCTGAGGCTCGAAGCCTGAGCTGTCAGTAATCCTGTTTATTCATATTTATCTTCCACGGTGACCCCGGACCTTTGGTTTCATTCAAACATCTTCATCATCTTCATCATTCTTCTTTTTGTTTGACTCATTTAAACTTTGTGCTGCTTCATGCATCAGTTCCAACAAACCCAGTCTGTGTTTTATTCGCCTGCATGAATCTTCATCTCCTCTAAAATTAATTTGGCTCCTTGTTTTTCCTGGATTGGGTGAAATAAATTCAGAATTATCACAGTGTCTCATCACAGTGTCTCATCACAGTGTCTCATCACAGTGCAGTGTCTCATCAGTGTCTCATCACAGTGTCTCATCACAGCGTCTCATCACAGTGTCTCATCAGTGTCTCATCACAGTGTCTCATCACAGCGTCTCATCACAGTGTCTCATCACAGTGTCTCATCACAGTGTCTCATCAGTGTCTCATCACAGTGTCTCATCACAGTGTCTCATCACAGTGTCTCATCACAGTGTCTCATCACAGCGTCTCATCACAGCGTCTCATCAGTGTCTCATCACAGTGTCTCATCACAGCGTCTCATCACAGTGTCTCATCACAGTGTCTCATCAGTGTCTCATCACAGTGTCTCATCACAGCGTCTCATCACAGTGTCTCATCACAGTGTCTCATCACAGCGTCTCATCACAGCGTCTCATCACAGCGTCTCATCACAGCGTCTCACAGCGTCTCATCACAGTGTCTCACAGCGTCTCATCACAGTGTCTCATCACAGCGTCTCATCACAGTGTCTCATCACAGTGTCTCACAGCGTCTCATCACAGCGTCTCATCACAGCGTCTCATCACAGCGTCTCATCACAGCGTCTCATCACAGCGTCTCATCACAGCGTCTCATCACAGTGTCTCATCACAGCGTCTCATCACAGTGTCTCATCACAGCGTCTCATCACAGTGTCTCATCACAGTGTCTCATCACAGCGTCTCATCACAGTGTCTCATCACAGCGTCTCATCACAGTGTCTCATCACAGTGTCTCATCACAGTGCAGTGTCTCATCACAGTGCAGCAGCTTTCTCTCTCGGTGTGTTTGTTTGCTGTTATTGAACTCCATCACAGTGTGGCGTGTACAGAAAGAGCCACCTGTGACGGATGCTGCGAGCGGTAATGAAGACATCGAGGCTCTGACCATGTGAGTATGGATTTCACTCACAAATGCAAATCTATGGCCGCTGAGTCAGCAGGATGGAAACCATCAGTGAGCAGATGGAGAATCATGGTGGATGATGCACGGGCTCAAAGTGAAAGCTCTACATGCTGTACATGGAAGTGAAGCCTGGTTCTGATCCAACCCCGTTTGAGAAAGGTGATAAACTGATTTTCAGATGAAAATAAAAAGTGTTGTTGATGTACCTGAGGGAGTTCATGAGTTCATGTGGCTGCTCGCACATTTCCAGCAGCCAGACAAAGTGTTGCATTTCTCAGCTGGACTTCCTGTTGCATGTCGCTGTGAAATGTTGCATTAAAAAAAGTAACTCAGACTTTTAACAGCAGAGCTGGGAAACAGTGCAACACCCCAAAAAAAGTTTGGACTGCAAAACTTTTTCTTTTTTTTTTAAAGATTATTTTTTTTGGCCTTTTATTGATAGGACAGCTGAAGATAGACAGGAAGCAGAGAGAGGGGGAGTGACACGCAGTAAATCAGCCGTCCGATGCAGGATACGAACCGGGGCCAGCTGCAGCGAGGACTACAGCCTCCACACACGGGGCGGCCGCTTGACCCACTACGCTACCGACCGCTCCGGACTGCAAAACTTTTGACAAAATGCTGCAGCTCATTACAATGAAGTCAGCAGGTTGAGATACGACTCCAGTTGCTCAACAGTCCAAGGTCTGGGATGGGGGACCGGTCTGGACTGCAGGTAAGCCGGTCCAGTACCAAAACTCTTTCCGTTGACAGAAACACTGTTGGAACGTGTGCAGAATGTACATGTAGATGCATTCGCAGCTCCACACATCAACCTCACCATTACAGGTGTTATCTGCTCTTATCTTATTTGCATGATTACCAAAATCACTTTGAAGCGTGGACTCAGTCCACTCCGCCTCAGACGGGCTCGGGCCGGAGAAATGGGCGTTCTGTTTGTTGTTTGTTCCATTTGCAGAGATGAACTGTGTTCCTCTGATGTGTTCCTGAGCCCATGCAGTAATATCACTTATACAATCACAAGGATTTTTAATGCAGCGCCCGATGGGTCGGAGGTTACAGACAGTTCTGGTTTTGGGTCTTACTGAAACCTCAGGAAACAGCTCGTCAGGGTTGACACTATTTTCATTAACAAATGGACACAGACTCAAGGAACTATGTTTTTTTTTATTATTTTATTGATAGAACAGCTGAAGATAAACAGGAAGCAGAGAGAGGGGGAGTGACACGCAGTAAATCAGCCGTCTGATGCAGGATTCGAACCGGGGCCAGCTGCAGCGAAGACTACAGCCTCCACACACGGGGCGGCCGCTTGACCCACTACGCTACCGACCGCCCCCTACTATGCATTTTTATCTACATCCAAAAAGCGGTGTGATCAGTTCTCATTGGTTAGTTGCACATTATACGTCTTAGTGAGGTTAGTTATGGTAAAACATGAGACCGTCTAAGTCTGGCAGACAATCGAACATCTGAGCCGTCAAACCACAACTTCCTCTGAGAAAATCTGCGAAGCCATAACTTCCTGTTCCTGTACATGGTGTCATGTGACGTTCAGAAAGGCTAACATAGAAATAGAAACACAGTACAATAAGATAACTCCATGAAGCTGAGGTCTCACAGGAAGTGTCACTTTAAATCAGTTTAAATCTGCTCATGAAAACGTCTAAATGCTCATCGCTCATGAAGGGGAAGTAAACCTGCACAGATCTTTGTCTTTGAGTTTGCATCATTGACCAACTGTGGTGACAGAGCCGACCTTCCAGGAACAGGAAGTCCAAACCAGAGGAAGCTCTCAGAGCTTATTAGAGTTTAAGACAAGGGGAAGAAAAGATGTCTACAGCATGAACACGTCATCTCCTGTAGCCATGTTTAGTTTCTGTTATCGATGATGGAGTTTTGTTTTGTGATCGTGATGTCCATGTTCGGATTTGAAAACGTGTCTGATCTGTGATTTTCCCTGCAGCCACTTTTGGGTTTAATTGACTTTGAAACAACTTTATTATTTGTCCTTGCAGAACACAGTGCAGCTTCATTACCTGACAATTTATTACACCATCAATGAAAAGTAGGGTTGTAGCCAGGGGGAGGACAGACTTTGAGCCTGGCTCCGCTCTTACATTATAAAGACAGACCGTCCTCTCTGGCAGCAGGATGAAGATCTCACATCCTGAACATGAACGACTGAGAGGCAACGATCACACACGCCCCTGAAATTATGGAAATCAAACTCAAAGATAAATGTGTGAACTGTTCGCTGATCTAACTCGTTGTTGTGACTTCCATTATTACTCTGCACCTGTTCCAAAGATGAACGTGTTCATTAATACTGGATATCATGTTCCATGAAGTTGGCAGCATTGATCTCTACATTGCTTTCTCACGTCATGCTCCTGGAGTCCTCCTCCAGTCTGACAACACAGAAACTGGATTTAGTCCGACTGCACAACACTCTGGACAGGCAGGTGAGGTGGAAATCAATATTTTATTGCGAGTGCAGGCAGGAACGGCGACGCAGAGGTTAAAGCACGCAGCACAGACTGATCAGAGCAAACCTGTGAGCCGGCCAGGACACAGCTTTTATAGGCAGAGGCAACGAGATGGCAGACAGGTGTGCTGATGACTGATGATGGGCAGGTGTGTGGAGCCTGAACCTGAACCTGACGTGACACATTTAGGATGTTTGTGACACAAATATACAGGTACTACTCGCAAAATTTAGTATATCGTGTACAGGTTGTTTTATTCAGGCAATTCAACATAAAAGGTGAAACCAATACATTTTATAGACTCATTACATGCAAAGCGAGATATTTCAAGCTTTTATCTGTTTAGATTTTGCTCATTAGGACTTGCAGCTTCAGAAAACCTTAAATTTAAATACAAATTTAGTCCTAATGAGCAAAATCTAAACAGATAAAAGCTTGAAATATCTCACTTTGCATGTACTGAGTCTATAAAATGTATTGGTTTCACCTTTTATGTTGAATTGCCTGAATAAAACAACCTGTACACGATATACTAATTTTCCGAGTAGTACCTGTATGTTCCTTACTCCTGCACCACAGACTCAGATACGGTCTAATCTTTGTTTAACCAGGAAAAGTTTCATTGAGATTACAAATCTATTTTTCAAGGCTGTCTTGGTCAAGACAGGCAAGCAGCATGAAGAATAATACAACACATAACAGCCAGAGAATAAAGGCGCAGGACGCGCCATGAATCCAACGATATCGATGAAGCATCAACACCACAGCGTTTCTGTTTCCAGGTCTTTAAAATCTAAAATCAGATCTCTGGTGAAGCTCACAGTGGCGAGTCGAGGATTTCCAGTTCTCGATGAATCTAAGTCTACGTTTACAACAGGTAAACACTGGTCGCACTTCATCAGCTGCCTAAAACTCGCAAATTTACACGCAAACGCTAAACCGTAGTTTTCCAGAATCTCCACTGTAGCCGGAGTTTTTACAAAGATTCGTTTTCAGAGGCGAGTTCACCGTTTGCGTGTAAAAGATACAAACGAAGGGAAATGTCTGTTTTTAAAAACACTGTGCACGTGTGAACGTGGCCTGAGGGAATCTGTATCGATCATATTCACTGAGCGGGCAGGGACACTCCTGCAGCGTCGTCCAAACCGATCAGACCTCTACGTCTTCAGATCTTTGTGTAACGGTGAAAAACTGAGAGAGCTCGTCAGCCAGCTGTCTAATGAGGCGACCCGTTCGCCTGACGCCGCGGGCTGTTTCCTGTTTCACATTGCTCTGCATCATTTCCTGTGTGTGCATGCATGACATCCTGTCCATCCCTGTATGAATCTGAAGATTGTGCAGGAGCAGCGAGGGCGACGGAGGGATTAACGTGGAGAAGAAGCTTCATTACGTGGCGCTCAGCAAGGTTTCTGCAAAACAACGTTAACGCTGATACAGCTTCCAATCGTCTCCTGCAGCCCGGCTCACTTCTTATTATTGGGTGCATGTTTTTGATTGGCTGCCTCCATGATGTGAATTTTCTGGGTTTTTTTAACAGGATATAAAAATGTGCCTGAGCTGTGATTTCCCTGCTTCCTGTTTGGGATTTAGTCGGCTTTAAAAACAGCTGTAATTAACACCAGTATATTCGGCTCCACTAAACTAAAGTGTCTTGCAGTCAACAAATGGAACCTCGTTATCTGTTTTCACTCAAGACCACAGAGACAAGACCAAGATTTTAAAGACAAAGACGAACCTGCAGATGAACTCTGGTTTCCCTGAGTCACAGAAGCAAAACAGTTAAAGAGTTATTGCAAATCTCGAGTACTACAACATTGTTTAAACACATGCACGAGGGATCAGACGAAAGTCATTCAGATTAATCCTCTGGGACCATGAACGCCTGTAACATTCACTTTGGAAACTATCAATCTAGTTTATTAGTCATATTTTATCCTCCATACTTTTCCTTTCAGTCAGCAACAACTCAAAATGTTTAGCTGCTTTGTCCAGACAATGTTCTGCGATTCTTGACTCTGTTGCCCGTTTTCTACCAGAAGCAAGTCTGTTCCATGGATGAATGAGCACACCGTGAGCTCAGACAACAATGCAGACGGTGGAAAAAGGATAAACTGCATGTACCTCTCCTACCAGAGAAGCTCTAAAGAAACCGAAGTCCAAATATTTGTCCTCCATCACAGCCAACAGCTCCCATCACTCAACACTGTGATATAATTGATTGATTATTTGATTCCCTCGTTAATCCACGCCTGATGCCTCCACTGCAAGCTGCAAAGAGTTTGTGTCTTTCTTCACTGATGAAGTTGCATCTGTCAGGCAGAATATCGGTAACATGAATACGACCCTCGATGATGTCTGTGCTCCCCCGGCACAGACTGTCATCTTTTTCTAACTGTCCCTTAAACATCCAAGTTTTTGAAGGAGGTTCAGGGTCTGCTTGTTTTTATTAACACTTGTCTTAGCTCAGGGTCTGTTCCAGCTGCCTTCAAACATGCTGTGGTCTTTAAACATGCTGTGGTCTTTAAACATGCTGTGGTCTTTAAACATGCTGTGGTCTTTAAACATGTTGTGGTCTTTAAACATGCTGTGGTCTTTAAACATGCTGTGGTCTTTAAACATGCTGTGGTCTTCAAACATGCTGTGGTCTTTAAACATGTTGTGGTCTTTAAACATGCTGTGGTCTTTAAACATGCTGTGGTCTTTAAACATGCTGTGGTCTTTAAACATGTTGTGGTCTTTAAACATGCTGTGGTCTTCAAACATGCTGTGGTCTTTAAACATGCTGTGGTCTTCAAACATGCTGTGGTCTTCAAACATGTTGTGGTCTTTAAACATGCTGTGGTCTTTAAACATGCTGTGGTCTTTAAACATGCTGTGGTCTTTAAACATGTTGTGGTCTTTAAACATGCTGTGGTCTTCAAACATGCTGTGGTCTTTAAACATGTTGTGGTCTTTAAACATGCTGTGGTCTTTAAACATGCTGTGGTCTTTAAACATGTTGTGGTCTTCAAACATGCTGTGGTCTTCAAACATGTTGTGGTCTTTAAACATGCTGTGGTCTTTAAACATGTTGTGGTCTTTAAACATGTTGTGGTCTTCAAACATGCTGTGGTCTTCAAACATGCTGTGGTCTTTAAACATGCTGTGGTCTTCAAACATGTTGTGGTCTTTAAACATACTGTGGTCTTTAAACATGCTGTGGTCTTTAAACATGCTGTGGTCTTTAAACATGTTGTGGTCTTCAAACATGTTGTGGTCTTTAAACATGTTGTGGTCTTCAAACATGCTGTGGTCTTCAAACATGCTGTGGTCTTTAAACATGCTGTGGTCTTCAAACATGTTGTGGTCTTTAAACATACTGTGGTCTTTAAACATGTTGTGGTCTTTAAACATGTGGTCTTTAAACATGCTGTGGTCTTTAAACATGCTGTGGTCTTTAAACATGTTGTGGTCTTTAAACATGTTGTGGTCTTCAAACATGCTGTGGTCTTCAAACATGCTGTGGTCTTTAAACATGCTGTGGTCTTAAACATTGTGGTCTTTAAACATGCTGTGGTCTTTAAACATGCTGTGGTCTTTAAACATGTTGTGTCTTTAAACATGTTGTGGTCTTCAAACATGCTGTGGTCTTCAAACATGCTGTGGTCTTTAAACATGCTGTGGTCTTTAAACATACTGTGGTCTTTAAACATGTTGTGGTCTTCAAACATGCTGTGGTCTTCAAACATGCTGTGGTCTTTAAACATGCTGTGGTCTTTAAACATACTGTGGTCTTTAAACATGCTGTGGTCTTTAAACATGTTGTGGTCTTTAAACATACTGTGGTCTTTAAACATGTTGTGGTCTTTAAACATGTTGTGGTCTTTAAACATGCTGTGGTCTTTAAACATGCTGTGGTCTTTAAACATGTTGTGGTCTTTAAACATGTTGTGGTCTTCAAACATGCTGTGGTCTTCAAACATGCTGTGGTCTTTAAACATGCTGTGGTCTTCAAACATGTTGTGGTCTTTAAACATACTGTGGTCTTTAAACATGCTGTGGTCTTTAAACATGCTGTGGTCTTTAAACATGTTGTGGTCTTCAAACATGCTGTGGTCTTTAAACATGTTGTGGTCTTTAAACATGTTGTGGTCTTCAAACATGCTGTGGTCTTCAAACATGCTGTGGTCTTTAAACATGCTGTGGTCTTCAAACATGCTGTGGTCTTCAAACATGTTGTGGTCTTTAAACATGCTGTGGTCTTTAAACATGTTGTGGTCTTTAAACATGCTGTGGTCTTTAAACATGTTGTGGTCTTCAAACATGTTGTGGTCTTTAAACATGTTGTGGTCTTCAAACATGTTGTGGTCTTTAAACATGCTGTGGTCTTTAAACATGTTGTGGTCTTCAAACATGCTGTGGTCTTTAAACATGCTGTGGTCTTTAAACATGTTGTGGTCTTCAAACATGCTGTGGTCTTTAAACATGCTGTGGTCTTCAAACATGCTGTGGTCTTTAAACATGTTGTGGTCTTTAAACATGCTGTGGTCTTTAAACATGCTGTGGTCTTTAAACATGCTGTGGTCTTTAAACATGCTGTGGTCTTTAAACATGCTGTGGTCTTCAAACATGCTGTGGTCTTTAAACATGTTGTGGTCTTTAAACATGCTGTGGTCTTTAAACATGCTGTGGTCTTCAAACATGCTGTGGTCTTTAAACATGCTGTGGTCTTTAAACATGCTGTGGTCTTTAAACATGCTGTGGTCTTCAAACATGCTGTGGTCTTTAAACATGCTGTGGTCTTTAAACATGCTGTGGTCTTCAAACATGCTGTGGTCTTCAAACATGCTGTGGTCTTTAAACATGCTGTGGTCTTTAAACATGCTGTGGTCTTCAAACATGCTGTGGTCTTCAAACATGCTGTGGTCTTTAAACATGTTGTGGTCTTTAAACATGCTGTGGTCTTCAAACATGCTGTGGTCTTTAAACATGCTGTGGTCTTCAAACATGCTGTGGTCTTTAAACATACTGTGGTCTTTAAACATGTTGTGGTCTTTAAACATGCTGTGGTCTTTAAACATGTTGTGGTCTTCAAACATGCTGTGGTCTTTAAACATGCTGTGGTCTTCAAACATGCTGTGGTCTTCAAACATGCTGTGGTCTTTAAACATGCTGTGGTCTTTAAACATGCTGTGGTCTTTAAACATGCTGTGGTCTTTAAACATGCTGTGGTCTTTAAACATGTTGTGGTCTTCAAACATGCTGTGGTCTTTAAACATGCTGTGGTCTTCAAACATGCTGTGGTCTTTAAACATGCTGTGGTCTTTAAACATGCTGTGGTCTTTAAACATGTTGTGGTCTTTAAACATGCTGTGGTCTTTAAACATGCTGTGGTCTTTAAACATGCTGTGGTCTTCAAACATGCTGTGGTCTTCAAACATGCTGTGGTCTTTAAACATGCTGTGGTCTTTAAACATGCTGTGGTCTCTTTAAACATGCTGTGGTCTTTAAACATACTGTGGTCTTTAAACATGCTGTGGTCTTCAAACATGCTGTGGTCTTTAAACATGCTGTGGTCTTTAAACATGTTGTGGTCTTTAAACATGCTGTGGTCTTTAAACATGCTGTGGTCTTTAAACATGCTGTGGTCTTTAAACATGCTGTGGTCTTTAAACATGTTGTGGTCTTTAAACATGCTGTGGTCTTTAAACATGCTGTGGTCTTCAAACATGTTGTGGTCTTTAAACATGCTGTGGTCTCTTTAAACATGCTGTGGTCTTTAAACATACTGTGGTCTTTAAACATGCTGTGGTCTCTTTAAACATGCTGTGGTCTTTAAACATACTGTGGTCTTTAAACATGCTGTGGTCTTTAAACATGCTGTGGTCTTTAAACATACTGTGGTCTTTAAACATGCTGTGGTCTTTAAACATACTGTGGTCTTTAAACATGCTGTGGTCTTTAAACATACTGTGGTCTTTAAACATGTTGTGGTCTTTAAACATGCTGTGGTCTTTAAACATGCTGTGGTCTTTAAACATACTGTGGTCTTTAAACATGTTGTGGTCTTTAAACATGCTGTGGTCTTTAAACATACTGTGGTCTTTAAACATGTTGTGGTCTTTAAACATGCTGTGGTCTTTAAACATACTGTGGTCTTTAAACATGCTGTGGTCTTTAAACATACTGTGGTCTTCAAACATGTTGTGGTCTTTAAACATGTTGTGGTCTTTAAACATGCTGTGGTCTTTAAACATACTGTGGTCTTTAAACATGTTGTGGTCTTTAAACATGCTGTGGTCTTTAAACATACTGTGGTCTTTAAACATGCTGTGGTCTTTAAACATGCTGTGGTCTTTAAACATACTGTGGTCTTTAAACATGCTGTGGTCTTTAAACATACTGTGGTCTTTAAACATGCTGTGGTCTTTAAACATACTGTGGTCTTTAAACATGTTGTGGTCTTTAAACATACTGTGGTCTTTAAACATGCTGTGGTCTTTAAACATACTGTGGTCTTTAAACATGCTGTGGTCTTTAAACATGCTGTGGTCTTTAAACATACTGTGGTCTTTAAACATGTTGTGGTCTTTAAACATGTTGTGGTCTTTAAACATACTGTGGTCTTCAAACATGCTGTGGTCTTCAAACATGCTGTGGTCTCTTTAAACATGTTGTGGTCTTTAAACATGCTGTGGTCTTTAAACATGCTGTGGTCTTCAAACATGCTGTGGTCTCTTTAAACATGTTGTGGTCTTTAAACATACTGTGGTCTTTAAACATGCTGTGGTCTTTAAACATGCTGTGGTCTTCAAACATGCTGTGGTCTTCAAACATGCTGTGGTCTCTTTAAACATGTTGTGGTCTTTAAACATGCTGTGGTCTTTAAACATGCTGTGGTCTTTAAACATGCTGTGGTCTTTAAACATGCTGTGGTCTTTAAACATGCTGTGGTCTTCAAACATGCTGTGGTCTTCAAACATGCTGTGGTCTTTAAACATGCTGTGGTCTTTAAACATGCTGTGGTCTTTAAACATGTTGTGGTCTTTAAACATGCTGTGGTCTTCAAACATCCTGTGGTCTTCAAACATGCTGTGGTCTTCAAACATGCTGTGGTCTTCAAACATGCTGTGGTCTTTAAACATGCTGTGGTCTTCAAACATGCTGTGGTCTTTAAACATGCTGTGGTCTTTAAACATGCTGTGGTCTTCAAACATGCTGTGGTCTTCAAACATGCTGTGGTCTTCAAACATGCTGTGGTCTTTAAACATGCTGTGGTCTTTAAACATGCTGTGGTCTTTAAACATGCTGTGGTCTTCAAACATGCTGTGGTCTTCAAACATGCTGTGGTCTTTAAACATGCTGTGGTCTTTAAACATGCTGTGGTCTTTAAACATGCTGTGGTCTTTAAACATGCTGTGGTCTTTAAACATGTTGTGGTCTTTAAACATGCTGTGGTCTTCAAACATGCTGTGGTCTTTAAACATGCTGTGGTCTTTAAACATGTTGTGGTCTTTAAACATGCTGTGGTCTTTAAACATGTTGTGGTCTTTAAACATGCTGTGGTCTTTAAACATGCTGTGGTCTTTAAACATGTTGTGGTCTTTAAACATGCTGTGGTCTTTAAACATGCTGTGGTCTTTAAACATGCTGTGGTCTTTAAACATGCTGTGGTCTTTAAACATGTTGTGGTCTTTAAACATGCTGTGGTCTTCAAACATGCTGTGGTCTTTAAACATGCTGTGGTCTTTAAACATGCTGTGGTCTTTAAACATGCTGTGGTCTTTAAACATGTTGTGGTCTTTAAACATGCTGTGGTCTTCAAACATGCTGTGGTCTTTAAACATGCTGTGGTCTTCAAACATGCTGTGGTCTTTAAACATGTGGTCTTCAAACATTGTGGTCTTTAAACATGCTGTGGTCTTCAAACATGCTGTGGTCTTTAAACATGCTGTGGTCTTTAAACATGCTGTGGTCTTTAAACATGCTGTGGTCTTTAAACATGCTGTGGTCTTTAAACATGCTGTGGTCTTTAAACATGTTGTGGTCTTTAAACATGCTGTGGTCTTCAAACATGCTGTGGTCTTTAAACATGCTGTGGTCTTCAAACATGCTGTGGTCTTTAAACATGCTGTGGTCTTTAAACATGTTGTGGTCTTTAAACATGCTGTGGTCTTCAAACATGCTGTGGTCTTTAAACATGCTGTGGTCTTTAAACATGCTGTGGTCTTTAAACATGCTGTGGTCTTTAAACATGTTGTGGTCTTTAAACATGCTGTGGTCTTCAAACATGCTGTGGTCTTCAAACATGCTGTGGTCTTTAAACATGCTGTGGTCTTCAAACATGCTGTGGTCTTTAAACATGCTGTGGTCTTCAAACATGCTGTGGTCTTCAAACATGCTGTGGTCTTTAAACATGCTGTGGTCTTTAAACATGCTGTGGTCTTTAAACATGCTGTGGTCTTCAAACATGTTGTGGTCTTTAAACATGCTGTGGTCTTCAAACATGCTGTGGTCTTTAAACATGTTGTGGTCTTCAAACATGCTGTGGTCTTTAAACATGTTGTGGTCTTTAAACATGCTGTGGTCTTCAAACATGTTGTGGTCTTTAAACATGCTGTGGTCTTCAAACATGCTGTGGTCTTTAAACATGTTGTGGTCTTCAAACATGCTGTGGTCTTTAAACATGTTGTGGTCTTTAAACATGCTGTGGTCTTTAAACATGCTGTGGTCTTCAAAGATACTTGCCGTTTCTTTCTATGGTTCTAGAAGAAGTTGTTTTTACTCAGTTACATTGTTGGAGATCGATTCTATCGTTGACAAATTTCAGTTTTAGATCCCGACACAGCGCCGAGTCAGCTCTGCTAAAGCTGCACAGTGATATTGCTCTGTCTGTGACACAGTTCACCATGCGGTCCTTCTATCTCACCTAGAGCAGCACGTCGGCATCCATGGCACCACTACCTGAGTTTTTCTGTCGTGATTGGTGACCGCTGCTCCTCTGGTGCCTGCTCGCCCTGTGGGGTGCCACAGGGATCTATCTATCCTCTTTTTATTATACATGCTACCTCTGGGATCAATTATAAAAAAACACAACCTCTCTTTTCACTTCTCTGCTGATGACCTGCAGATATATTTGCCCATGAGACCAAACAACAACCCTGCACTTGCTCAGCGGTTGGATTGCATCACTGGCTGGCAGAACTTCTTGCATCTAAACGACAGCAACACCGAATGCATTGTGTTTGGTTCAGCATCTGTCTCAAATGTTTCACCACAAACTCTCTGTTTAAAACACGAGTCAGAAACCTCGGTGTAACATTTGATAATAGGCTAAAGCTTAACACACAGATTAGCTCTGTCGTCAGCACAAGTTTATTTCAGCTTCGTCTGCTGGCCAAAGTAAAATCTTTCCTCAGTTTGCAGGATCTTGAGGACGATCCACTTTTATCAGCTCCAGACCTGATCACTGCAGCGCCCTTTACGCTGAACTCAGTCAGTCTTCTATTGCTCGTCTCCAACTTGTGCCGAACGCTGCTGCCCGATTTTTAGTGGGCACGTCCAGACGTGAACATATTCCCCCTGTGCTGGCTCCCAGTCCGTTTTAGAATTGATTTTAAACTTCTGTTGTTTGTTTTTAACGCCATTAATGTCTTGGCTCCGCCTACCTGGCTGAGATTTGAACTTTTCGTATTGTGGCAGAGCCCTGTGCTCTCTGGGTCAGCTTCTGTGGAGGCCCCGAGGTCCAGACTTCAACAGTGGGGCAATTGTCCTCCCAGACTGTGGAACAAACTGCCCGCCGACATCCGCACCACTGATCTCAGCCTTTTAAATCAAAACTTAAGACACACTTTTATTTTTAACTGTATTTTAATGTGTCTGTATTTATCCATGTACCTGGTATGTTTGTTTCTACGGCTTTGTTGTAAAGCACATCGGGCTATCGTAAAGGGCGACACCGATAAACTTGATTTGATTGGATCCTGTGGGCGCTCTGGACCAGCCCCCGTTCTCACAGCTGCAGGTGTTTCCAAAGATACTAATGAAGGTTCCATTCCATTTATTGCAGCAGAGACTTTCCAGTGAGCCCACAGCAGCACCGGGACTCTGTTTGAGCTGAATGGAATGGACCCTTATTGCTATAATTGCTGCAGTTGTGTTACCCTGCAGTTCACAGCTCTGAGCTGCTATGATCGTTCATAAAGGTCAGGTGGATCGATGCGTCAGCAGACCTTTGTTTTCTATTTCTATAGATATCCTTTATTTGTGAGACATGCTGCTGATGTGGTTAAAAATGGACGGTGACTCAGAGTCCTCCACGGCGTCATTCGTTATTTTCATACACCATGAAAACATTGCGTCAGCGGTCATTCCTGTCTGTTACATGATGACAAACACACAACAAAGTGTCTGTACAAACGTTGTTGAAGTGTTTTCTTCCTCTGGAGACTCGCTCCTCCGTCCACGTTCCCCTTGACTCTCTGTTGAAGGACAGACCTCCTCTGCCTCTCTCAGGGTGATATGCATTCATGAAACAAAGCGGAGCTCCTCCACGTCTCTGCAGCATCTCAATTGAAATTTCACACATTTAGGTTTCTATCGAAGGCTCAGGGGGGATTTGAATTCACTGTTACGGAGAAGACCTTGAAGAAAGGGAAAATTAATTATCCCCGAGGCTTCAGAGTTTTTATATTTTCTGCCATTGTGTGAAAGAAAAAACATTGACAGGTCAAAAGATGTTACAGGAAACAATGTAACCGGTCGATATTTGGTTTAAAGTGAAAGTTTCAATTTAATCATGATCTGATTCATATCGAAGTAAAAAGAAGCTTTCAGTGCAGGATCAGGTCTCTGTGTCCAAACCTGGACCAGGTGCTTCGCCTTCACAACAGGTGGAAATTATATTTGTGACGTGGCCAGATACAGTCAGCAAACCCAGACGATATTTTTAGAACCATATCCAAGTCCAGCAGCAGATTTTTATGCCTCAAACAGGAAAAAACCTGAAAGTTTGAAAGTTTCTGATTTTCTGTCGTCAGCAGGAAACAGAGCTGTAATTAGAAAAACTTTAAATCCTAAAGGATCAGTTCTGTCCTCAGTCCTGGATCATCAAATACAGCAGATTAGTTACACTTTGACTTTGAGGAAACTCCAACCTGCTGCTTCATTTCCACTCGCTCAGCCGCCATAATTTAAAACCCATTGAGAAAATCTTCCTCTCACTAATCATCCGAGTCATTTGTAGCTCAGTTATGTTTCAAACGCTGTGAACAGCTCATACGTCTGCTGACTTTTTCATTTCCTGATATTCTGATCCCGTCGCTCTGCTGTCGAGCTCGAGATTTAAATAAATATATATATATGAAATCTCCAAAACTTCCACCTGCACCTGTACGTCCTTATTTCACTCAGGTGTATCAAAGCAAAGACTCACGATGCTGCTGACTGCATTTATTTTCTTCTTCGCTGTGTTTTCATGTTTTGTATGAAGCTCTTTGAATTATTAATTATGACACGTCAGTGCGATGATGTTATAGAGCCACACGGAGGAGGTCAGAGAGGGTGGATGTCGACGAAACACGGACGGCTTCCTCCTGACTGTCATGTTGTTTCTTTCAGTCACGACCACACGGAGCTTCTCGCTCGCTCCGTCAGCGTCCTCTTCACTCTCCTCTCCTCTGCCATCATGTCCATAGAAGCTGCTGACTGCTGGGCCTGGAAACCTTTTGTATTCAATGAACGTCCTCGCAGTTGCAGTAGCACCAGTCTGTGTGAATCTACTTTTAAAGTCTGACTCTCCCACGTACCCTTCATATCAGTATTTGTTGTGTGTTTTTATTGGTTTATCGGCGTCTCGTCCCCGCTCGGCCTTTCACATCCATCTTTCATCAGATTGAGGTCAGTCTGTCTGCAGGCTCCGTCGTGGATTCGACTGTCGACGATTCGTGTCAGGTCTCGGCGTGTAGTCGCTGCGCTCGGTGAGGCGTCGGCGTCGATTTGAGATTCGAACGTTGTTTCTTATTCTCACATGGTGGAAACAGTCCCGGGCAGGAGCATTCTGAACCGAACCTCATGACAAAGGTAAATTTTACACATCGACCTGTTTCCAGGCAGATCATGAAGCCATGAAGCGTGAAGTCACTGGAGTCAGTGTTGGTTATCTCTGCCAGAATCATCGTGGATCAGGTTTTCAAACAGCTCCTGGTCAAAGTAATGCTGGTTGAGATCCAGATGAAGCTTTTAAAAAGCTTTAGACTGATTCATCTTCGAGGCGTCCAAAGAGCCGCTGAGGTGAAACCAATCAGCCGGACGTCTCCGGGAAGATTGCTCTTGACCTCCTGCACTTGACAACAAAGACACGAGGACACTGTTTGTACAGCGGGAGGCTTCAGTCTTTGTTAGTGTTACGACTGACACTCAGCCTGGAGTGTGTGTGTGTGTGTGTGTGTGTGTGTGTGTGTGTGTGTGTGTGTGTGTGTGTGTGGTGTGTGTGTGTGTGTGTGTCTCATTTTACCCTTATCAAAGCCATCCGGCTTTCCTGGAATAAGAAGCGGCGGCTCGGTCCAGGTGATGTTGTTTTCCAGCCCCGGTTCAGGTTTATCATCCGTCACTGTGTCCTGTAGTTTTCCTGTCACGAGGCTGTTTGAGACGAAATGACTTTGCAGTGATTTGATTCTTCTCGGCTGCTTTCACCTTCTCTATCAGAGCTGCTTTAATGGCCCCTGGTCCTCCATCATGAGCTTTGACATCATGTTCTGACCGTAGATTGAAATCATTAAAAACTAAAGCACCATCATGTCGATGCTACGCTGGCTGATGATTGGCTGATCAGAAGTAATGTAATCAGAACAAATACTCAGTTACACAGTGGGATTACACTGTGACAGATCGTTTTAACACGTTTCATTCACTGCTGGTTTGAGTGTTTTTATGGCTTTGGTTGATAAAAATAATAAAATCCATAAAGGAGAGTCAGAAGGTGACTCGGTTCACACAGACTGTGTGTGTGTGAGAGTTTGCTGCTGATGTTAATGGACTCTAATTAGCTCCAAACCTCGACTACACGTCACCATCAATTCCTCTCCAGGAGCCTGGTGAGGGTACAACAAGCTTCATCAAGGACTCCCTGCTCCTCCTCCGGGTCGGACTGCACATCCTGATACTTCCACCTCCCAGGAAATAAAAGATGCCACAGAAATGTGAAATGTCCTGTGAAAGCAGATGATGTCTTTATTCTGCCAGGTGAGCAGCAGTTAAACGGAGACGCTGGGCTGATTCATAAGAAGAAGTCAGCCGTGTCCACGCTTTATATCGAAGCTTTATATCATAGTTAAGAATATTCAGGATGAGTTTGGAAGATAGTCAACACAGTTAAAGACCATGAAGGTGATAAAACACACACATACTAGAACGGCACCCTAAAGTGCACGTCATCATGTTTTAGTTTTTCCCCCCATTAGATGGAGACTGACACTTCATCACATTTTCTCCAGTAGAAAGGAAACATAGAGGGCACTTTGTCAGGTTTTCTCCACTAGAAAGGAAACACAGAGGGCACTTTGTCAGGTTTTCTCCACTAGAAAGGAAACACAGAGGGCACTTTGTCAGGTTTTCTCCACTAGAAAGGAAACACAGAGGGCACTTTGTCAGGTTTTCTCCAGTAGAAAGGAAACACAGAGGGCACTTTGTCAGGTTTTCTCCACTAGAAAGGAAACACAGAGGGCACTTTGTCAGGTTTTCTCCACTAGAAAGGAAACATAGAGGGCACTTTGTCAGGTTTTCTCCACTAGAAAGGAAACACAGAGGGCACTTTGTCAGGTTTTCTCCACTAGAAAGGAAACATAGAGGGCACTATGTCAGGTTTTCTCCACTAGAAAGGAAACACAGAGGGCACTTTGTCAGGTTTTCTCCACTAGAAAGGAAACATAGAGGGCACTTTGTCAGGTTTTCTCCACTAGAAAGGAAACACAGAGGGCACTTTGTCAGGTTTTCTCCACTAGAAAGGAAACACAGAGGGCACTTTGTCAGGTTTTCTCCACTAGAAAGGAAACACAGAGGGCACTTTGTCAGGTTTTCTCCAGTAGAAAGGAAACATAGAGGGCACTTTGTCAGGTTTTCTCCACTAGAAAGGAAACATAGAGGGCACTTTGTCAGGTTTTCTCCACTAGAAAGGAAACACAGAGGGCACTTTGTCAGGTTTTCTCCATAGAAAGGAAACACAGAGGGCACTTTGTCAGGTTTTCTCCAGAAAGGAAACAGAGGGCACTTTGTCAGGTTTTCTTACTAGAAAGGAAACAGAGGCACTTTGTCAGGTTTTCTCCAGTAGAAAGGAAACACAGAGGGCACTTTGTCAGGTTTTCTCCAGTAGAAAGGAAACATAGAGGGCACTATGTCAGGTTTTCTCTACTAGAAAGGAAACACAGAGGGCACTATGTCAGGTTTTCTCTACTAGAAAGGAAACATAGAGGGCACTTTGTCAGGTTTTCTCCACTAGAAAGGAAACACAGAGGGCACTATGTCAGGTTTTCTCTACTAGAAAGGAAACATAGAGGGCACTTTGTCAGGTTTTCTCCACTAGAAAGGAAACACAGAGGGCACTTTGTCAGGTTTTCTCCAGTAGAAAGGAAACATAGAGGGCACTTTGTCAGGTTTTCTCCACTAGAAAGGAAACACAGAGGGCACTTTGTCAGGTTTTCTACTAGAAAGGAAACACAGAGGGCACTTTGTCAGGTTTTCTTACTAGAAAGGAAACACAGAGGGCACTTTGTCAGGTTTTCTCCACTAGAAAGGAAACACAGAGGGCACTTGTCAGGTTTTCTCCACTAGAAAGGAAACACAGAGGGCACTTTGTCAGGTTTTCTCCACTAGAAAGGAACACAGAGGGCACTTTGTCAGGTTTTCTCCACTAGAAAGGAAACATAGAGGGCACTTTGTCAGGTTTTCTCCACTAGAAAGGAAACACAGAGGGCACTTTGTCAGGTTTTCTCCACTAGAAAGGAAACACAGAGGGCACTTTGTCAGGTTTTCTCCACTAGAAAGGAAACACAGAGGGCACTTTGTCAGGTTTTCTCCACTAGAAAGGAAACACAGAGGGCACTTTGTCAGGTTTCTCCACTAGAAAGGAAACACAGAGGGCACTTTGTCAGGTTTTCTCCACTAGAAAGGAAACACAGAGGGCACTTTGTCAGGTTTTCTCCACTAGAAAGGAAACACAGAGGGCACTTTGTCAGGTTTTCTCCAGTAGAAAGGAAACACAGAGGGCACTTTGTCAGGTTTTCTCCACTAGAAAGGAAACACAGAGGGCCTTTGTCAGGTTTTCTCCACTAGAAAGGAAACACAGAGGGCCTTTGTCAGGTTTTCTCCACTAGAAAGGAAACACAGAGGGCACTTTGTCAGGTTTTCTCCACTAGAAAGGAAACACAGAGGGCACTTTGTCAGGTTTTCTCCACTAGAAAGGAAACATAGAGGGCACTTTGTCAGGTTTTCTCCACTAGAAAGGAAACACAGAGGGCACTTTGTCAGGTTTTCCACTAGAAAGGAAACACAGAGGGCACTTTGTCAGGTTTTCTCCACTAGAAAGGACACAAGGGCACTTTGTCAGGTTTTCTCCACTAGAAAGGAACACAGAGGGCACTTTGTCAGGTTTTCTCCACTAGAAAGGAAACACAGAGGGCACTTTGTCAGGTTTTCTCCACTAGAAAGGAAACACAGAGGGCACTTTGTCAGGTTTTCTCCACTAGAAAGGAAACACAGAGGGCACTTTGTCAGGTTTTCTCCACTAGAAAGGAAACACAGAGGGAACTTTGTCAGGTTTTCTCCTAGAAAGGAAACACAGAGGGCACTATGTCAGGTTTTCTCCACTAGAAAGGAAACACAGAGGGCATGTCAGGTTTTCTCCAGTAGAAAGGAAACACAGAGGGCACTGTCAGGTTTTCTCCACTAGAAAGGAAACACAGAGGGCACTTTGTCAGGTTTTCTCCAGTAGAAAGGAAACACAGAGGGCACTTTGTCAGGTTTTCTCCACTAGAAAGGAAACACAGAGGGCACTTTGTCAGGTTTTCTCCACTAGAAAGGAAACACAGAGGGCACTTTGTCAGGTTTTCTCCACTAGAAAGGAAACACAGAGGGCACTTTGTCAGGTTTTCTCCACTAGAAAGGAAACACAGAGGGCACTTTGTCAGGTTTTCTCCACTAGAAAGGAAACACAGAGGGCACTTTGTCAGGTTTTCTCCACTAGAAAGGAAACACAGAGGGAACTTGTCAGGTTTTCTCCACTAGAAAGGAAACACAGAGGGCACTATGTCAGGTTTTCTCCAGTAGAAAGGAAACACAGAGGGCATAGGTCAGGTTTTCTCCACTAGAAAGGAAACACAGAGGGCACTTTGTCAGGTTTTCTCCAGTAGAAAGGAAACACAGAGGGCACTTTGTCAGGTTTTCTCCACTAGAAAGGAAACACAGAGGGCACTTTGTCAGGTTTTCTCCACTAGAAAGGAAACACAGAGGGCACTTTGTCAGGTTTTCTCCACTAGAAAGGAAACACAGAGGGCACTTTGTCAGGTTTTCTCCACTAGAAAGGAAACACAGAGGGCACTATGTCAGGTTTTCTCCAGTAGAAAGGAAACACAGAGGGCACTATGTCAGGTTTTCTCCACTAGAAAGGAAACACAGAGGGCACTTTGTCAGGTTTTCTCCAGTAGAAAGGAAACACAGAGGGCACTTTGTCAGGTTTTCTCCACTAGAAAGGAAACACAGAGGGCACTTTGTCAGGTTTTCTCCACTAGAAAGGAAACACAGAGGGCACTTTGTCAGGTTTTCTCCACTAGAAAGGAAACACAGAGGGCACTTTGTCAGGTTTTCTCCACTAGAAAGGAAACACAGAGGGCACTTTGTCAGGTTTTCTCCACTAGAAAGGAAACACAGAGGGCACTTTGTCAGGTTTTCTCCACTAGAAAGGAAACACAGAGGGCACTTTGTCAGGTTTTCTCCAGTAGAAAGGAAACACAGAGGGCACTATGTCAGGTTTTCTCCACTAGAAAGGAAACACAGAGGGCACTATGTCAGGTTTTCTCCAGTAGAAAGGAAACACAGAGGGCACTATGTCAGGTTTTCTCCACTAGAAAGGAAACACAGAGGGCACTTTGTCAGGTTTTCTCAGTAGAAAGGAAACACAGAGGGCACTTTGTCAGGTTTTCTCCAGTAGAAAGGAAACACAGAGGGCACTTTGTCAGGTTTTCTCCACTAGAAAGGAAACACAGAGGGCACTTTGTCAGGTTTTCTCCAGTAGAAAGGAAACACAGAGGGCACTTTGTCAGGTTTTCTCCACTAGAAAGGAAACACAGAGGGCACTTTGTCAGGTTTTCTCCAGTAGAAAGGAAACACAGAGGGCACTTTGTCAGGTTTTCTCCAGTAGAAAGGAAACACAGAGGGCACTTTGTCAGGTTTTCTCCACTAGAAAGGAAACACAGAGGGCACTTTGTCAGGTTTTCTCCACTAGAAAGGAAACACAGAGGGCACTTTGTCAGGTTTTCTCCAGTAGAAAGGAAACACAGGGCACTTGTCAGGTTTTCTCCACTAGAAAGGAAACACAGAGGGCACTTTGTCAGGTTTCTCCAGTAGAAAGGAAACACAGAGGGCACTGTCAGGTTTTCTCCACTAGAAAGGAAACACAGAGGGCACTTTGTCAGGTTTTCTCCAGTAGAAAGGAAACACAGAGGGCACTTTGTCAGGTTTCTCCAGTAGAAAGGAAACACAGAGGGCACTTTGTCAGGTTTTCTCCACTAGAAAGGAAACATAGAGGGCACTTTGTCAGGTTTTCTCCAGTAGAAAGGAAACACAGAGGGCACTTTGTCAGGTTTTCTCCACTAGAAAGGAAACACAGAGGGCACTTTGTCAGGTTTTCTCCACTAGAAAGGAAACACAGAGGGCACTTTGTCAGGTTTTCTCCACTAGAAAGGAAACACAGAGGGAACTTTGTCAGGTTTTCTCCAGTAGAAAGGAAACACAGAGGGCACTTTGTCAGGTTTTCTCCACTAGAAAGGAAACACAGAGGGAACTTTGTCAGGTTTTCTCCAGTAGAAAGGAAACACAGAGGGCACTTGTCAGGTTTTCTCCAGTAGAAAGGAACACAGAGGGCACTTTGTCAGGTTTTCTCCACTAGAAAGGAAACACAGAGGGAACTTTGTCAGGTTTTCTCCACTAGAAAGGAAACACAGAGGGCACTATGTCAGGTTTTCTCCAGTAGAAAGGAAACACAGAGGGCACTTTGTCAGGTTTTCTCCACTAGAAAGGAAACACAGAGGGCACTTTGTCAGGTTTTCTCCAGTAGAAAGGAAACACAGAGGGCACTTTGTCAGGTTTTCTCCACTAGAAAGGAAACACAGAGGGCACTTTGTCAGGTTTTCTCCACTAGAAAGGAAACACAGAGGGCACTTTGTCAGGTTTTCTCCACTAGAAAGGAAACACAGAGGGCACTTTGTCAGGTTTTCTCCAGTAGAAAGGAAACACAGAGGGCACTATGTCAGGTTTTCTCCAGTAGAAAGGAAACACAGAGGGCACTTGTCAGGTTTTCTCCACTAGAAAGGAAACACAGAGGGCACTTTGTCAGGTTTTCTCCACTAGAAAGGAAACACAGAGGGCACTTTGTCAGGTTTTCTCCACTAGAAAGGAAACACAGAGGGAACTTTGTCAGGTTTTCTCCACTAGAAAGGAACACAGAGGGCACTTTGTCAGGTTTTCTCCACTAGAAAGGAAACACAGAGGGCACTTTGTCAGGTTTTCTCCACTAGAAAGGAACACAGAGGGCACTTTGTCAGGTTTTCTCCAGTAGAAAGGAAACACAGAGGGCACTTGTCAGGTTTTCTCCAGTAGAAAGGAAACAGAGGGCACTTGTCAGGTTTTCTCCACTAGAAAGGAAACACAGAGGGAACTTGTCAGGTTTTCTCCAGTAGAAAGGAAACACAGAGGGCACTATGTCAGGTTTCTCCAGTAGAAAGGAAACAAGAGGGCACTTTGTCAGGTTTTCTCACTAGAAAGGAAACACAGAGGGCACTTTGTCAGGTTTTCTCCACTAGAAAGGAAACACAGAGGGCACTTTGTCAGGTTTTCTCCACTAGAAAGGAAACACAGAGGGCACTTTGTCAGGTTTTCTCCACTAGAAAGGAAACACAGAGGGCACTTTGTCAGGTTTTCTCCACTAGAAAGGAAACACAGAGGGCACTTTGTCAGGTTTTCTCCACTAGAAAGGAAACACAGAGGGCACTATGTCAGGTTTCTCCAGTAGAAAGGAAACACAGAGGGCACTATGTCAGGTTTTCTCCACTAGAAAGGAACACAGAGGGCACTTTGTCAGGTTTTCTCCAGTAGAAAGGAAACACAGAGGGCACTTTGTCAGGTTTTCTCCACTAGAAAGGAAACACAGAGGGCACTTTGTCAGGTTTTCTCCACTAGAAAGGAAACACAGAGGGCACTTTGTCAGGTTTTCTCCACTAGAAAGGAAACACAGAGGGCACTTTGTCAGGTTTTCTCCACTAGAAAGGAAACACAGAGGGCACTTTGTCAGGTTTTCTCCACTAGAAAGGAAACACAGAGGGCACTTTGTCAGGTTTTCTCCACTAGAAAGGAAACACAGAGGGAACTTTGTCAGGTTTTCTCCAGTAGAAAGGAAACACAGAGGGCACTATGTCAGGTTTTCTCCACTAGAAAGGAAACACAGAGGGCACTATGTCAGGTTTTCTCCAGTAGAAAGGAAACACAGAGGGCACTATGTCAGGTTTTCTCCACTAGAAAGGAAACACAGAGGGCACTTTGTCAGGTTTTCTCCAGTAGAAAGGAAACACAGAGGGCACTTTGTCAGGTTTTCTCCAGTAGAAAGGAAACACAGAGGGCACTTTGTCAGGTTTTCTCCACTAGAAAGGAAACACAGAGGGCACTTTGTCAGGTTTTCTCCAGTAGAAAGGAAACACAGAGGGCACTTTGTCAGGTTTTCTCCACTAGAAAGGAAACACAGAGGGCACTTTGTCAGGTTTTCTCCAGTAGAAAGGAAACACAGAGGGCACTTTGTCAGGTTTTCTCCAGTAGAAAGGAAACACAGAGGGCACTTTGTCAGGTTTTCTCCACTAGAAAGGAAACACAGAGGGCACTTTGTCAGGTTTTCTCCACTAGAAAGGAAACACAGAGGGCACTTTGTCAGGTTTCGTCTCAGTAGAAAGGAAACACAGAGGGCACTTTGTCAGGTTTTCTCCACTAGAAAGGAAACACAGAGGGCACTTTGTCAGGTTTTCTCCAGTAGAAAGGAAACACAGAGGGCACTATGTCAGGTTTTCTCCACTAGAAAGGAAACACGAGGGCACTTTGTCAGGTTTCCAGTAGAAAGGAAACAGAGGGCACTTTGTCAGGTTTTCTCCAGTAGAAAGGAAACACAGAGGGCACTTTGTCAGGTTTTCTCCACTAGAAAGGAAACATAGAGGGCACTTTGTCAGGTTTTCTCCAGTAGAAAGGAAACACAGAGGGCACTTTGTCAGGTTTTCTCCACTAGAAAGGAAACACAGAGGGCACTTTGTCAGGTTTTCTCCACTAGAAAGGAAACACAGAGGGCACTTTGTCAGGTTTTCTCCACTAGAAAGGAAACACAGAGGGAACTTTGTCAGGTTTTCTCCAGTAGAAAGGAAACACAGAGGGCACTTTGTCAGGTTTTCTCCACTAGAAAGGAAACACAGAGGGAACTTTGTCAGGTTTTCTCCAGTAGAAAGGAAACACAGAGGGCACTATGTCAGGTTTTCTCCAGTAGAAAGGAAACACAGAGGGCACTTTGTCAGGTTTTCTCCACTAGAAAGGAAACACAGAGGGCACTATGTCAGGTTTTCTCCACTAGTAGGGCAACATAGAGGGCACTTTGTCAGGTTTTCTCCAGTAGAAAGGAAACACAGAGGGCACTTTGTCAGGTTTTCTCCAGTAGAAAGGAAACACAGAGGGCACTTTGTCAGGTTTTCTCCACTAGAAAGGAAACACAGAGGGCACTTTGTCAGGTTTTTCCACTAGAAAGGAAACACAGAGGGCACTTTGTCAGGTTTCTCTCCACTAGAAAGGAACACAGAGGGAACTTTGTCAGGTTTCTCCAGTAGAAAGGAAACACAGAGGGCACTTTGTCAGGTTTTCTCCACTAGAAAGGAAACACAGAGGGAACTTTGTCAGGTTTTCTCCAGTAGAAAGGAAACACAGAGGGCACTTTGTCAGGTTTTCTCCAGTAGAAAGGAAACACAGAGGGCACTATGTCAGGTTTTCTCCACTAGAAAGGAAACACAGAGGGCACTTTGTCAGGTTTTCTCCACTAGAAAGGAAACACAGAGGGCACTTTGTCAGGTTTTCTCCACTAGAAAGGAAACACAGAGGGAACTTTGTCAGGTTTTCTCCAGTAGAAAGGAAACACAGAGGGCACTTTGTCAGGTTTTCTCCACTAGAAAGGAAACACAGAGGGAACTTTGTCAGGTTTTCTCCAGTAGAAAGGAAACACAGTGGGCACTTTGTCAGGTTTTCTCCACTAGAAAGGAAACACAGAGGGCACTTTGTCAGGTTTTCTCCACTAGAAAGGAAACACAGAGGGCACTTTGTCAGGTTTTCTCCACTAGAAAGGAAACAGAGGGAACTTTGTCAGGTTTTCTCTCAGTAGAAAGGAAACACAGAGGGCACTTTGTCAGGTTTTCTCCCTAGAAAGGAAACACAGAGGGAACTTTGTCAGGTTTTCTCCAGTAGAAAGGAAACACAGAGGGCACTATGTCAGGTTTTCCAGTAGAAAGGAAACACAGAGGGCACTTTGTCAGGTTTTCTCCACTAGAAAGGAAACACAGAGGGCACTATGTCAGGTTTTCTCCACTAGTAGGGCAACATAGAGGGCACTATGTCAGGTTGTCTCCACTAGTAGGGCAACATAGAGGGCACTTTGTCAGGTTTTCTCCAGTAGAAGAGCATCCTAAAGGACGCATCACGTTCTCTCTGCTGGCCGTGCACCCCAGAGAGGACGAAATATGACAGATAACAGTCTAATGATTTTTTTTTGTTGCTGTTGTTGACGGAGCTGTGAAATGCGTTCTTAGATTTGAATAATTTTAATTAGTTTTCAAATTAATTTCAGGAAAACATCCATCATCTCTGAACATATCTCTAATTATACTGGAGGTTATTAATGCAGGTTTTGTCATTTACATCGGTGATTGTTTTGGTATGAAATAAAAGCACACATTATGATCAGACAGTGTATTATTGCTGTGCTGCCAGTAAGCATCAATTAAGTCTGTGTGTGTGTGTGTGTGTGTGTGTGTGTGTGTGTGTGTGTGTGTGTGTGTGTGTGTGTGTGTGTGTGCTTGTCCTTGAACTGAGGCATCTTCAGCATCCTTAATTCGCCCACTGAAATGTATGTGAAGGCTGCTTCCAACAAATGAACAAAGGCAGCCATGTTTCTTTTCATTCATGTATATTAGATGCTCCTGGCAGGTGGTCGGCACTGAAGCCCAAACAGCAGCAGGAGTACCAGCTGAAATATGCAGCGCGGCTCACAAACGTTTCCCTTCAACATCTGCACAAATAAAGACTAAATGTCTTCTTAAATAATGTAAAGAAAACATGAGCGAGGCCGGAGCAGCTGGGACTTCACATCGTTTCTCGTGCTTACAGTTTTTGAAGGGCCCGATGTGATGACATAAGAATAATAGCATGTACATATACGTAAAGAAGACTACAGCTAAACGCTAACACCAGGATAACTTGCTATGTAAATTCAATTAAAGTGAACCAAAAGTTCACCGTCTCAGTTTTTAGCGACCAGTTCAGAGGCCGATGGGAAAGTCATTAAAGGTAAATTAGGCCACTTTGTGTTTCTGATGATGGTGACAGACATAAAGTCAGAAACAGTTCAACCTGAGGGGAGCATGACATCCAGGTGTTGTTGAGATATCTCCGTGTGACCATTGGTCCGTTGGAGTGCAGCTCCGCGTTTTAGATTCTTCACTATTAGATTTGATTCAGATACATGCGACCGGACTCCTGAGTGCTTCAAGTACATGATCATAAGTGGGATTATTATTATTTCGTATGTTTCCAGCCCACACTCTCTTCCTGTGCCGTCTGTCTCTCTTAATGGAGAAGAAGTAATTTCCCTCAGGACCAATAAAAATCAAGACCCTCTCTAATCCAATCAGATGTCTCTTTGTCTTGCATCATTAACGGGATCCTCCTCATCATATTGACCAGCTGGTTGTTGGTTCAAATCCCTGGATGTTAAGGTGGTGTAGGAAAAGTAAAAAGTTTCTTTATATTCATTCACCAGAACTCTTGGTGCAGGCCCAACACAGATGTGTTGGTGTTGGATGTGTAAGGGATCGGATCCAGGAGTGGCCTCCTTTGAGGAGTTCAGATTCAACTTTGTCATCTGCTGTGAGTATTCACCTCCTCTCAGACCTGCCTCTCTCCTTGTTTACGGGACTAGAACGTCCTTAATGATGGTGGACCTTGATCGATTTCTAGGTCATGGGTGGAACGTCAGAAGATGAAGGACAGGAAGCTCCCACTGGTGCCTGTCACTCTCCTGACCTCCAGCACTGACCTGAGGACAGTCAGGGACAGCTATGACTTCAGTCTTAGCCGTTGCTGTGGTGATGGCATCATTAGGACGATGTCCTTTCTAACCCTTCACCTCTACAGTCATAGACCTCATCATCCTCAAACAGCTGATTATTGGTCACGATACAGACACAGAATATACAGACTCTGGGGACCATGATAACATCGCTTGATCATATATAAACTGAGAGAAGATGCAAAGAGAATACATCACGTTGAAGCCTAATTTGTCACAATACACACAGCGCTGATGCATATACGCAGCAGGAACCATCAAACCATGTACTCCTGTTTTGGAGACTCTTGAGGGTAAATGGACTGCATCTGTACAGCGCCATTATGCAAATTACCATGCAATTTGTCTGTCATTCACTGATTTAGTCACACACACACACACACACACACACACACACACACACACACACACACACACACACACGCACACACACACACACACCACACACCAGGAAACCAACAAGCCAAGGTAAGATCTAGAGTTATCACGATGCCAAAATGAGTAACTGTGATACTATACCAGACAAAGTGTCACGATTCTATACCAGACAAAGAAGTATCACGATACTATACCAGACTAAGTATCACGATACTATACCAGACTAAGTATCACGATACTATACCAGACAAAGTATCACGATACTATACCAGACAAAGTATCACGATACTATACCAGACAAAGCATCACGATACTATACCAGACTAAGCATCACGATACTATACCAGACTAAGTATCACGATACTATACCAGACTAAGTATCACGATACTATACCAGACAAAGTATCACGATACTATACCAGACAAAGTATCACGATACTATACCAGACAAAGCATCACGATACTATACCAGACAAAGCATCACGATACTATACCAGACAAAGCATCACGATACTATACCAGACAAAGTATCACGATACTATACAGACAAAGTATCGCAATACTATACCAGACAAAGTATCGCAATACTATACCAGACAAAGTATCAGGATACTATACAGACAAAGTATCATGATACTATACCAGACTGAAGTATCACGATACTATACCAGACAAAGTGTCACGATACTATACCAGACAAAGCGTCACGATACTATACCAGACTAAGTATCGCGATACTATACAAGACTAAGTATCGCGATACTATACCAGACTAAGTATCGCGATACTATACCAGACAAAGTATCAGGATACTATACCAGACAAAGTATCACGATACTATACCAGACAAAGTATCACGATACTATACCAGACAAAGCATCACGATACTATACCAGACTAAGCATCACGATACTATACCAGACTAAGTATCACGATACTATACCAGACTAAGTATCACGATACTATACCAGACAAAGTATCACGATACTATACCAGACAAAGTATCACGATACTATACCAGACAAAGCATCACGATACTATACCAGACAAAGCATCACGATACTATACCAGACAAAGCATCACGATACTATACCAGACAAAGTATCACGATACTATACAGACAAAGTATCGCAATACTATACCAGACAAAGTATCACGATACTATACCAGACAAAGTATCACGATACTATACAGACTAAGCGTCACGATACTATACAGACAAAGTATCGCGATACTATACCAGACTAAGTATCACGGTTCTGGGTATTATCGCGATACTGCAGCCTGTTTTCATTATTATTATTTTTATGAACTGCTTTGTTCAATTAAATTTCTGTTCTCATCATCTCAAACAACCATCTGTGTTCAGGTTTAAAACCATGACTCTGTACTGTACTGTACTTTATTACATTCAGAAAGACGACCACTGTTTTTAAATTCAAATATAAAAACTTTGTCTGTCTTTATTTATTTGTTGTTGCTCTGTCATGACTTTATAAAAACACACACTGTGTGAGGTGGGAGTCTGCTGAGTGATTGACAGCTGGTTGATAAGCTGTAATGACAGCAGGCACACACACACACCGGCACTGTTTGATGAGTCTTAATGAGAGGCCACACACACACACACACACACACACACACACACACACACACACACACACACACACACACACACACACACACAGGTTTGATGAGATGTAATGATAGATCAATCAGCACAGCTCTCCGTCTCGTTTGTTTTTTCTTTTGCTCAATTTGCCCTTTCCTCGTCTTTCTGTCTTCGTTAGGACTCTCATTAGCTTAAGTGTCAGCAGCCACCGGACTTCCCGCTGAAGAACTTCATAACAAGCTTATATATATATATATATATATATATATATATATATATATTTTATAACATGATGCAGACCTCAGGCCGACTAACACACACTAACACAGACTAACACAGACTAACACACTAACACACACTTATAGAGCGAGAAAGGTCTGCAGGTGCAAGGTGTTTGTGTTCTTCTCTGTAAGAGATGATTTGGTTTTCTGTTATGGCCCATTATGACTGTGTGTGTGTGTGTGTGTGTGTGTGTGTGTGTGTGTGTGTGTGTGTGTGTGTGTGTGTGTGTCCATGCTGGTCGTCATGGCGACAGGCAGAGTTGAGCGAGTTTGGCTTCGCTGTGACAAACCAGTTTCTGTCGTTTTAAACGTGAAGGATTTAAGTGTTTTAGTCGCAGTTATTAATTAATTTGATGATCTCACATTAACTTTTATTGGGATATAAAGTCTTTACAGTGTCACAGACTCACAGGACAGCGTCTTTCCGTGTCCCAGAGAAACACACGGATCTGTTTGCTGCATTCAGGTGCTGCTGAGTCACTAAACAGACGGTGAACATCATCCCAAAGTGGAAACATTGCTGAGGTCGTTTTGATTCTCTGCTGGACTGGAAAATGTCACTGATAGAAAAACACGACTTAGAAATGATCCAGCTGTGGGAGACGTGACGGCTGAACACGTGGTGTCCTCTTCACTCGCTTCTCCTTTGCTATTATATAAAGAAGCTACTGAAACAACTTCTTCTTTTTCCCGCTGGTCCTAAACTCCTGTGGAACACTAACACTTCCCGCGGTGCTCTGAGCTCACAGACTGAGCTGACATTAGCTAACAGCAGCTACACCTGGCAGCAGGTAGTTTCATCGATGTGTTTTGAAGTGTCGCACTTTTCCCGAATGAGTTGTGACGTAGCGAACGCTGAGGTCACGTGGCGGGGCAGCTGTTTCCTCATGGCTCTCATGGCTCCGCACTAGGGTTGCAAAATTCTGGAAATTTTCCATGGGAATAAACCAGGAAGGTTGGCCCGTAACAGGGAAAATACATTTGAGCATAGTCTTGACTAAAACAACCAGTTTTCATGCTGGTGAAAATCTTCCCGTCGAGTTTTTCGATTTGGAATATTCCCAAAATTCCCAAGCTTAACCTCCCATGGAAAGTTTCAGGGAAGTTTCCAGAAATTTACCAGAATCTTTCCACCCCTTTGCAACTCTATTTTACACAGATCTAATTTTAATTGTGTGTGTAATCTCCTCACAGACAAATGTCGGATTTATGACAGACTCGTTGTTCAGTGCAGGTGAGGATTCATTAAGTTGCTTTAAATGAATTTCTTTGCAAATCGTCTTAATTTAAACTCGTCAGTTGCATTTACAGCCTGCAAGAAGTAACACTCGGAGTGTTAGTGTTACGTTTCCTGTTGAGGCATCACTTACTTCTAATAGATTAAATTCTCGTCTTTAATTAGAAGTCGCATCTCTCTGTGAAGTGGGGGGACTGTGGTGTTAATTATATTAACCGAGTTTAAAGAATCAAATTCAGCAGAGTTTACCATCCTCATAAACCATAAACTAAATAAATAATAAACTAATCTGATTACTCCTGTGGTGCCGCCTCTGCCTCATGGCTGCCAGGCGCAGTGTGGAGGATAATGAAATGGATCAGCACCGACACAAACAAAGCTGCTTTCTGTGTTTGATTATTGTTGGATAATAAAAAATGAACTTTAGTGATGATCTGTTGTCGGGGCCAACCAACATTAACAACAACATTTCGTTCAACCTCAGAGGAGCGAGGCCGACATGGCACCATAGAACTTTTATCTAAAGCATTTCTCTTCACATTGTTGATGCCTGATGACGAGAATCCACTGAGATACAGAGTTTATGAAGAGGAGTCCACCTTCAGTTCAACAGCTGAGCTTTGAGATTATGAATTACTGAAGTGAAACATCGATGAAGTACACGTCACATCTGATAGCACGCGTTCAGCTGTGTAATGCTGTAAATCTTGATACCTCATTGCCTCTAAACAACCTCCTGTATAAAGAGTAAATACAGTTTTAATATTCCAAACAATAAATCCCTGTGCTCTACAAAGAACGGGTCTGGTTCTGGCTCGGCGCTGAGAGGCGGGCAGCTCATCCATCTAACCACAATATCTGTTTCTGCCCTGCAACATTCATAATGTCCTGATCCAGGGAATGAAGTTAGAATAAATCAGCTCGGCGTGCCGAGCAGAATCCATTTTCATAATTTGTACAAAAAGTGCTTTGGCTTAGAAACCAGGGTCAAACTCCTCATAACTGCTGTCAAACATCCGTCAGGCTGGAGGATCCTCAAGGCTGTTAACTCTCCGAAAACAAGACGAGGCCTCAGAGCGATGGAAATAAAGCCGGTGAAACACACCTCCCGTTAATCATGCCTCTGCCTGCTAACCCCAGCCTCCTCCGTCACCATCCCTCCTCTGCCTTCCCCTCCAATTTGTACGAATTAAAAGCCCCGAGCCGTTTCTGATCCATCATTACCATAGATTAACTGACTCTAACGTTAACGATGCCGTCTCTGCGGGCGACTGCCTCCTGCAACGTGACGCTGGCGTGTTTTATCTCAGAGCGGCAGACACAGCGGGGCAAGTGAGAGCGGAGGCTAAATAAAGCACAGCACTGTGATTACAGCACCTAATGTATGCACGGAAAACCAACTTCACAGCTTACATAAGTAGTTATTTGTAAATGAACATGAGTGTTATTCCCCCCGAGAATTAATTGTCTGTTTAAAATTAGTGCACTTGGTTGTGTAAATCCATCCTGACCCATATACCCAGAGCGACATGCAGGCGACAACAGACCAAACAAAGTTTGTACAATCGAACAGAACACGCGTTAAAAACGCTCCGGGATGTTTAAAATGATCCACGAGCCTGCAGAGAAATGATTCATACGTTACAACACGAGTGAGACCAAACTTCTCCTCACACATCCCGTTTCTGTTTTCCATGCATCCAATGAAATACTTTGATTTTACTGAAGCACTTCCTGCTCACTGCGGGTTCAGAGGTTGGGTTTGAAATGATGTTGACAGACTAAATAACTAAATATTGGACTAAGCTGCACAAGTTTATGACTCTGCAGTGTCGGACTCACATGAAACCATCAATCAAACTAATTTACATCCAGCAACCCGCTGAGTCCATCTCAGTTCAACCTTTGGGTAGCGACCTCCCTCGATTCAAAGCGCAGTCACGTCCGTGTCTTTCTACCAATGATGCTGCATAATCCCAGAGTTCAGATCTGCATCAAACTTCACGAAAGGTTTGAGAAAGTCCAGACAATGTCGCGTAGTCTCCTCAGGTCAGACGTTCGTGTTGTTGTTACGTCACACAGGATCTTTGTTTGCTGCAGACTCTTGACCTCAGCGAATAAAAAGGTTAAAGTCACGCTGCACATTCAATCAGAGTAACAACACTGAATCTTTTCTGTGTAGCACTGACAGGGCGCACCGATCAAATTACAGGAACATGCACCTGCTTTAAAGTTAATCAGGTAAAAGCAGAGGCCTCCATACATGTGAGATATTATGACAGGGATGAGACATTAATCTTCATTCTGCTCCTCGGGCATGGCTGCTGTAATCACAATGAGATGGTGTTCTTCATTCTTCATGACATCAGATGCATGCTAGCAGAAGAATGTGTAATGAGAGTGAGACAGGCGGTTAAATGATCGATGTGCGTTCACCTGATTAAAATGATTAAAATGTTACGGTGCAGCGCGAGTGAACGCACGCTGGTCTGTGCGTGGATGTCTCTGTTTGGTGGTTGCATGATCAACAGTCAGGGTAGACGGGGGTTTGTAGAAGCAGCATCAGACCAGCATCAAGCTGAACAGTGAGCGCTGTAGATGTAGGAGTCAGGATCGATGATCACCTGACCGTCCTCCCAGCACAGTGACGATCCACAACACTGATCCTGATCTTCAACACAAAAGGTCACATGTGACCTGGCTCTGCCGCCTGTTCCTCACTGCTGGAACGTCCTGAAGATCCAGCTCCTCCTCTCCAACACGACCGACACCTGGACATGATAAATCGACCCCTGTACAGCTGGACGTCCGTCTGAACTAACGTCAGTTGCTGCTGGTAAAATTCTGTCAAAGCAGGCTGGTGGTTTGGAGGAAGCGAAGCTTCAGCTTCGATGTTCAACATAAACAGATTTCAGTTGTGAGGTTGTTGCTGCTCCGTCCACAGCAGCACATCGTTTAACTCGTCTGCCTGATCCTGAGTGAACAGTTTGCTTCATGAACTCCAGACTGTACTCCGGACCCACTGACAGAGCTGCAGGGATTATGCATCTGCTGCTGTCGGTGTGGACACTTTAAACAGGAGGTGTCTTAATCTGTGTGTATGAGACGGAACAAACCATGCTTTCACTTTGGGATGAATAAAATATCAAACTGTCTGCTTTAGGAGAAGGAACAGAGGCGAGCCTTCAGGCCTTTTCTCCAAACACTCAGTGTGACTGTTAAACTTGTGCTCGCTCTCTCTGACAGGTCAGGTCACTGCAGATAACTCAGACACGCTGTGTGTCTACATCTTCATCCACAGCTCAGCTTTAAACGGTTTGAAAGGAAGAACAAGCGAGTAGCAAGATCACAGGTCCTGAACACATGAAGACTCAGATGAACTGCAGGTGTTCATTATCCCTGTTTCAGAGTTACTCCACTGTCTTTGAGGACTTCCACGATCAGACTGAGGAAGACTCTGATCCACTAACGGAAATCGAACACGGATCTCGTAAGTGCCTCCAGCTGCTGCGACACAGCTGTGCGTGGTCCAGCTGATTGAGGGTCGACACTCAGCTGAGACTTCAGGCTGTTCAGATGCAATCAGACGCCTCTGAAACATCCGTGAAGCCTTCAACACCAAATCAACTCGCTCGTGACGCTTTTTGAAATGTTTCTTTTGTTCCACTAGAAACTCAAATCTGATTTCAAGAGCTCATGATCCGATTCAGAGGCTGCAGACTGTCTAAAACCTGGACGTAGTCTCTGTGACGTCCCTGCAGACTGTCTAAAACCTGGACGTAGTCTCTGTGACGTCCCCGCAGACTGTCTAAAACCTGGACGTAGTCTCTGTGACGTCCCCGCAGACTGTCTAAAACCTGGACGTAGTCTCTGTGACGTCCCGCAGACTGTCTAAAACCTGGACGTAGTCTCTGTGACGTCCCCGCAGACTGTCTAAAACCTGGACGTAGTCTCTGTGACGTCCCCGCAGACTGTCTAAAACCTGGACGTAGTCTCTGTGACGTCCCCGCAGACTGTCTAAAACCTGGACATAGTCTCTGTGACGTCCGCAGACTGTCTAAAACCTGGACGTAGTCTCCGTGACGTCCCCGTAGACTGTCTAAAACCTGGACGTAGTCTCTGTGACGTCCCCGCAGACTGTCTAAAACCTGGACGTAGTCTTCGTGACGTCCCCGTAGACTGTCTAAAACCTGGACGTAGTCTCTGTGACGTCCCCGCAGACTGTCTAAAACCTGGACGTAGTCTCCGTGACGTCCCCACAGACTGTCTAAAACCTGGATGTAGTCTCTGTGACGTCCCCGCAGACTGTCTAAAACCTGGACGTAGTCTCCATGACGTCCCCACAGACTGTCTAAAACCTGGATGTAGTCTCCATGACGTCCCCACAGACTGTCTAAAACCTGGACTTAGTCTCTGTGACGTCCCCACAGACCGTCTAAAACCTGGACGTAGTCTCTGTGACGTCCCCGCAGACTGTCTAAAACCTGGACGTAGTCTCCGTGACGTCCCCGCAGACTGTCTAAAACCTGGACGTAGTCTCTGTGACGTCCGCAGACTGTCTAAAACCTGGACGTAGTCTCTGAGACGTCCCGCAGACTGTCTAAAACCTGGACGTAGTCTCTGAGACGTCCCGCAGACTGTTTAAAACCTGGACGTAGTCTCTGTGACGTCCCGCAGACTGTCTAAAACCTGGACGTAGTCTCTGTGACGTCCCGCAGACTGTCTAAAACCTGGACGTAGTCTCTGTGACGTCCCCGCAGACTGTCTAAAACCTGGACGTAGTCTCCATGACGTCCCCACAGACTGTCTAAAACCTGGATGTAGTCTCCGTGACGTCCCCGCAGACTGTCTAAAACCTGGACGTAGTCTCCATGACGTCCCCACAGACTGTCTAAAACCTGGATGTAGTCTCCATGACGTCCCCACAGACTGTCTAAAACCTGGACTTAGTCTCTGTGACGTCCCCACAGACCGTCTAAAACCTGGATGTAGTCTCTGTGACGTCCCCGCAGACTGTCTAAAACCTGGACGTAGTCTCCGTGACGTCCCCGCAGACTGTCTAAAACCTGGACGTAGTCTCTGTGACGTCCGCAGACTGTCTAAAACCTGGACGTAGTCTCTGAGACGTCCCCGCCGACTGTCTAAAACCTGGACGTAGTCTCCGTGACGTCCCAGCAGACTGTCTAAAACCTGGACGTAGTCTCTGTGACGTCCACGCAGACTGTCTAAAACCTGGACGTAGTCTCTGTGACGTCCACGCAGACTGTCTAAAACCTGGACGTAGTCTCTGTGACGTCCCCGCAGACTGTCTAAAACCTGGACGTAGTCTCTGTGACGTCCCCGCAGACTGTCTAAAACCTGGACGTAGTCTCCGTGACGTCCCCGCAGACTGTCTAAAACCTGGACGTAGTCTCCGTGACGTCCCCACAGACTGTCTAAAACCTGGACGTAGTCTCTGAGACGTCCCCGCAGACTGTCTAAAACCTGGACGTAGTCTCCGTGACGTTTCTTGTTGTTGGTTCTCTCTGGGTTTCACTCACTGAATTTACAACGAGCATTTTAAACAGTTTTTAAAGATCGACAGTCATCTGAGGAGTTTTATACTTTGTTTCTGTTGTTTGCATTTTCTTATTGAGTTTTTCCTCTGGGGATGTGAATGTTTCATGTGAATGTTTCATGTGAATGTTTCATGTGAATGTTTCATGTGTTCACTCTAAGTTTCTTTGGCATTTAATCTAAAGATGAAGTTTTAATGTTTGAACTTTAAGCGTGATTCAGCTCGTAGTGAATCGTCTCTGGTCTTTGACACAGTTCAGAGCTGACCTGACTGCAGCCGCCCCTCTAACTTCAAATCCAGTCCAGAGTGTGGAAACATCACTTCACTTCAGCTCCAGCGGATTATTGATTGTTGCTGCAGCCTTTGTTCAGAAAACATCGTTTCCTGTTGATATGTGTGATGCAGCTGTGGTCGGGTCTGTTCATGCTGGATGTTCCTTCATTCTCTGTGTTCTTGTGCTGAAGGTTCACATTTCAAAGCATCAACCATTAAATCTCTGGCTCCCATTCTTCCCTCCGTCCTCGGCCATGCCGTCCAGCTCGCTCGCGTCATCCACTCGTCCTGCAGTAATCATTAAGTTTGTCTTTGTGACGGTCACACACATTGTTCTGATTCATCCGTCACTCAGCCTCTTTTCTCAGCTCCACACTTTCTGGGCCCGTCGGCGATCCTGCCAAAATAAAAGAGCTGAAGCAGTTTGTTATTTTTAAACCTTCAGTTTGTTCTTTTACTTCTGCCAAAACCACCAATGATGGATGAAAGACGATCAATAGATGTCTGATATAACAAAAGATGCATTAAGTCAATTAAATATTCAATATCCTGCTTAAGATCTGATGATCTGCAGTTTTTACAACGTCGTATTGTTCACGGAGACTACGTCCAGGTTTTAGACAGTCTGCGGGGACGTCACGGAGACTACGTCCAGGTTTTAGACAGTCTGCGGGGACGTCACTGAGACTACGTCCAGGTTTTAGACAGTCTGGGGACGTCTCAGAGACTACGTCCAGGTTTTAGACAGTCTGCGGGGACGTCACGGAGACTACGTCCAGGTTTTAGACAGTCTGCGGGGACGTCTCAGAGACTACGTCCAGGTTTTAGACAGTCTGCGGGACGTCACGGAGACTACGTCCAGGTTTTAGACAGTCTGCGGGGACGTCTCAGAGACTACGTCCAGGTTTTAGACAGTCTGCGGGGACGTCACAGAGACTACGTCCAGGTTTTAGACAGTCTGTGGGGACGTCACAGAGACTACGTCCAGGTTTTAGACAGTCTGCGGGGACGTCACGGAGACTACGTCCAGGTTTTAGACAGTCTGCGGGGACGTCACGGAGACTACGTCCAGGTTTTAGACAGTCTGCGGGGACGTCACAGAGACTACGTCCAGGTTTTAGACAGTCTGCGGGGACGTCACGGAGACTACGTCCAGGTTTTAGACAGTCTGCGGGGACGTCACGGAGACTACGTCCAGGTTTAGACAGTCTGCGGGGACGTCACGGAGACTACGTCCAGGTTTTAGACAGTCTGCGGGGACGTCACGGAGACTACGTCCAGGTTATAGACAGTCTGCGGGGACGTCACGGAGACTACGTCCAGGTTTTAGACAGTCTGCGGGGACGTCACGGAGACTACGTCCAGGTTATAGACAGTCTGCGGGGACGTCACAGAGACTACGTCCAGGTTTTAGACAGTCTGCGGGGACGTCACAGAGACTACGTCCAGGTTTTAGACAATCTGCGGAGACGTCACGGAGACTACGTCCAGTTTTAGACAGTCTGCGGGGACGTCATGGAGACTACGTCCAGGTTTTAGACAGTCTGCGGGGACGTCACGGAGACTACGTCCAGGTTTTAGACAGTCTGCGGGGACGTCATGGAGACTACGTCCAGGTTTTAGACAGTCTGCGGGGACGTCACGGAGACTACGTCCAGTTTTAGACAGTCTGCGGGGATGTCACGGAGACTACGTCCAGGTTTTAGACAGTCTGCGGGGACGTCACGGAGACTACGTCCAGTTTTAGACAGTCTGCGGGGATGTCACGGAGACTATGTCCAGGTTTTAGACAGTCTGCGGGGACGTCACGGAGACTACGTCCAGTTTTAGACAGTCTGCGGGGACGTCTCAGAGACTACGTCCAGGTTTTAGACAGTCTGTGGGGACGTCTCAGAGACTACGTCCAGGTTTTAGACAGTCTGCGGGGACGTCTCGGAGACTACGTCCAGGTTTTAGACAGTCTGCGGGGACGTCACAGAGACTACGTCCAGGTTTTAGACAGTCTGTGGGGACGTCTCGGAGACTACGTCCAGGTTTTAGACAGTCTGCGGGGACGTCTCGGAGACTACGTCCAGGTTTTAGACAGTCTGAGGGGACGTCACAGAGACTACGTCCAGGTTTTAGACAGTCTGTGGGGACGTCACAGAGACTACGTCCAGGTTTTAGACAGTCTGTGGGGACGTCACAGAGACTACGTCCAGTTTTAGCCAGTCTGCGGGGACGTCACAGAGACTACGTCCAGTTTTAGCCAGTCTGCGGGGACGTCTCAGAGACTACGTCCAGGTTTTAGACAGTCTGCGGGGACGTCACGGAGACTACATCCAGTTTGTTCAGCACACAGTAAGACTTTCCTCAGACTTGTCTCTCAGTGGAGACAAACACACAAACGTCCCTCACTGTGTTTTTCACACGTTAACTCTTCAGCTCTGATCTCATCTCTCTTTCCTCCTGTCGACATTAAGCCAGACTCCGCGGGACTCTCTCAGACTCCGCGGGACTCTCTCAGACTCCGCGGGACTCTCTCAGACTCCGCGGGACTCTCTCAGACTCCGCGGGACTCTCTCAGAGTCCGCGGGACTCTCTCAGACTCCGCGGGACTCTCTCAGACTCCGCGGGACTCGGGACTCTCTCAAACCTTTTGCTCAGTTTTCCGCTCACGCGTCTCTGACTTCACTCACATCAGCTCACCAGCTGTGCAGCCCGGCTCTGTTCACACCATCAGACTGGATTAGAAACTCTCGTGAAGATCCTGAAGTGTCAGATATGTCAGGCAGGAAATGCTCCACATGTTCACATCTATAAGTTTTTAATATAATAATGTTAATTCATTAATTAACTGATGAAACTTTGAGTCCTTGGAGTTTGGAAAGTATCCTGACTTCATCTTTAGTCTGTGCATGTCTTCGTTCAAGGGCACAGGAGGAAAGTCATTGAAAATATGAATGAGTTTGTTTCTGTAATCCATCTCTGTGAAGACCTGCAGGACCAGAACCAGGTTTCACATCAGACATCAGGGTCACTCCGAGTCCTTGAAAAGGTTTGACAGGAGACAGAGCTTTTTGTTTTGACGAAGATGTAGCGCCCGCATTCATCGTGTCTACATCGTGTCTCCATCGTGTCTCCATCATCTCTCCATCATGTCTCCATCGTGTCTCCATCGTGTCTCCATCATGTCTCCATCGTGTCTCCATCGTGTCTCCATCGTGTCTCCATCGTGTCTCCATCATGTCTCTATCGTGTCTCCATCGTGTCTCCATCATGTCTCCATCATCTCTCCATCGTGTCTCCATCGTGTCTCCATCGTGTCTTCATTGTGTCTCCATCATCTCTCCATCGTGTCTCCATCGTGTCTCCATCGTGTCTTCATTGTGTCTCCATCGTCTCTCCATCGTGTCTCCATCGTGTCTCCATCATCTCTCCATCATGTCTCCATCGTGTCTCCATCGTGTCTCCATCATGTCTCCATCGTGTCTCCATCATCTCTCTATCGTGTCTCCATCGTGTCTCCATCGTGTCTCCATCGTGTCTCCATCATGTCTCCATCATCTCTCCATCGTGTCTCCATCGTGTCTCCATCGTGTCTTCATTGTGTCTCCATCATCTCTCTATCGTGTCTCCATCGTGTCTCCATCGTGTCTCCATCGTGTCTTCATTGTGTCTCCATCGTCTCTCCATCGTGTCTCCATCGTGTCTCCATCATGTCTCCATCGTGTCTCCATCATCTCTCCATCGTCTCTCCATCGTGTCTCCATCATGTCTCCATCGTGTCTCCATCGTGTCTCCATCGTGTCTTCATTGTGTCTCCATCATCTCTCCATCATCTCTCCATCATCTCTCCATCATCTCTCCATCGTGTCTCCATCGTGTCTCCATCGCGTCTCCATCATGTCTCCATCATGTCTCCATCGTGTCTCCATCGTGACTTCATCGTGACTTCATCATGTCTCCATCATGTCTCCATCGTGTCTCCATCGTGACTCCATCATGTCTCCATCGTGACTCCATCGTGTCTCCATCGCGTCTCCATCATCTCTCCATCATGTCTCCATCGCGTCTCCATCGCGTCTCCATCATCTCTCCATCATCTCTCCATCATCTCTCCATCATGTCTCCATCGTGTCTCCATCGCGTCTCCATCATGTCTCCATCATGTCTCCAGTGTCTCCATCGTGACTTCATCGTGACTTCATCATGTCTCCATCATGTCTCCATCGTGTCTCCATCGTGACTCCATCATGTCTCCATCGTGACTCCATCGTGTCTCCATCGCGTCTCCATCATCTCTCCATCATGTCTCCATCGCGTCTCCATCGCGTCTCCATCGCGTCTTCATCATCTCTCCATCATCTCTCCATCGTGTCTCCATCATGTCTCCATCGTGTCTCCATCGTGTCTCCATCATGTCTCCATCGTGTCTCCATCATCTCTCCATCATGTCTCCATCGTGTCTCCATCGTGTCTCCATCGTGTCTCCATCATGTCTCCATCGTGTCTCCATCGTGTCTCCATCATCTCTTTATCATGTCTCCATCGCGCCTCCATCGCGTCTTCATCATCTCTCCATCATGTCTCCATCGTGTCTCCATCGTGTCTCCATCATCTCTCCATCATGTCTCCATCGTGTCTCCATCATGTCTCCATCGTGTCTCCATCGTGTCTCCATCATGTCTCCATCGTGTCTCCATCGTGTCTCCATCATCTCTTTATCATGTCTCCATCGTGTCTCCATCATCTCTCTATCATGTCTCCATCGCGCCTCCATCGTGTCTCCATCATCTCTCCATCGCGTCTCCATCATCTCTCCATCGCGTCTCCATCGCGTCTTCATCATCTCTCCATCATCTCTCCATCGCGTCTCCATCATGTCTCCATCATGTCTCTATCATCTCTCCATCGTGTCTCCATCATCTCTCCATCGTGTCTCCATCGTGTCTTTATCATCTCTCCATCATCTCTCCATCGCGTCTCCATCATGTCTCCATCATGTCTCTATCATCTCTCTATCATCTCTCCATCGTGTCTCCATCGTGTCTCCATCGTCTCTCTATCATCTCTCCATCGTGTCTTTATCATCTCTCCATCATCTCTCCATCATCTCTCCATCGCGTCTCCATCATGTCTCCATCATCTCTCCATCGCGTCTCCATCATGTCTCCATCATGTCTCCATCGTGTCTCCATCGTCTCTCTATCATCTCTCCATCGTGTCTCCATCATGTCTCCATCATGTCTCCATCGTGTCTCCATCGTGTCTTTATCATCTCTCCATCGTCTCTCCATCGTGTCTCCATCGTGTCTCCATCGTGTCTCCATCATGAGGCCCGATCACAGGAGCAACGTTTTGCTTCACTAACGGTCAGATTAGTTGACTTTGTTTACAGGAGCTTTGGAGGACGAGGATCTGCAACAGAACCGAGCTCAGCGGCCTCCTAGTGGCCACGACCAAAACCAGACCGAACCCTTGTTGACACACAGAGTCCAGTTTGATGACAGTCAAACATTTACAGCGGCTCCAACCAAGACCGTGAAGACACAGCGTGTTCAGGAAGGAAGCTGCAGTTCCTGTAACGTCCACTGGAGGCTGGCTCCATAAGTCCCCATGTTAAAACGTCAAACTCCACGGCAGAAGTAACCATGGAAACAGGTAGAAATGTTTAATCTGTTTCATGAGACTTTAACATGAAAAGTTCTAGTTCATGTTTTTTTCTTCGTTTTTAAACATTAATAAACACTGATTCGATGTTTCATGTTTGTCTTTCCTGTGTTTTGTGATTTATTGAACATTTTTCTCTTCAGTTGGATTTAAAGTCACTTCTCAGTGTTGACTGTTAAAAAAGAGATGAGCTGTGTCTGTCAGTCACATTCTGCAACTCCACCAAACAATGTCGAAGCTTTTCTGCCTCCAACTTTCCCGTCTGTCAGCTGGTGGAGGTTCATGGCAGCGGGCCAGCTGACGTGGTTCAGGCTGCCGCATGAATAAATGATGGAGACGGCTGCAAACACAGAGACTTATTTAAATAGGAAGATGGAGAAACCCGGAGGTCTCACACACACACACACACACACACACACACACACACACACACTGGACAAAAACAATCGACCTGAAGTCAAATAAGAAGTGGAGGATTCTGCTCGACTTCAACCCGACGGAGCCGACGGAAAACTGTCAGAGAGGAGAGACGGCTCAGATACCTGCCGGCTCGCCAGACTTCACAACCTGCGATGCAAGGATGAAGTTATGAGACGTCTATGACTGCATGTTTCAAACTCTTCACACCAAACAAACAGTTGTTGCTGATCATATAAGAACAAACAGGCAGATATTTCTCTGAGGGGTTGGTGGAGACCAAACTGGAGCTAAAAGGAGAGTCAGTGTCGATCAGCAAATTCTGTTAAGCTTGAGCTTTAAGGCAGAACACCACAGACAGGAACTGCTTCGACAATTTATTTACAAGATGTGACAAGAAAAGGCATTCAGGGCAGGTGGAGCAGGTGGAGCAGGTGAGCGTGGCAGGGCTGGCATCCAGCAAGAGACACTTCACACAGCCGCAAAGCTGCAGCTTTACCACAAAAGGTGCAACAACAGAGAGTCATGGAGGATGAACCAGAGTGAAGAGATGCAGGTGGAACCAGGTCAGCCTGCACAGACAGGTGAGACCAGGTCAGCCTGCACAGACAGGTGAGACCAGGCCAGCCTGCACGGACAGGTGAGACCAGACCAACCTGCACAGACAGGTGAGACCAGACCAACCTGCACAGACAGGTTAGACCAGACCAACCTGCACAGACAGGTGAGACCAGGTCAGCCTGCACAGACAGGTGAGACCAGGTCAGCCTGCACAGACAGGTGAGACCAGGTCAGCCTGCACAGACAGGTGAGACCAGGCCAGCCTGCACGGACAGGTGAGACCAGACCAACCTGCACAGACAGGTTAGACCAGACCAACCTGCACAGACAGGTGAGACCAGACCAACCTGCACAGACAGGTGAGACCAGACCAGCCTGCACAGACAGGTTAGACAGGTGAGACCAGGCCAGCCTGCACAGACAGGTGAGACCAGGTCAGCCTGCACAGACAGGTGAGACCAGGTCAGCCTGCACAGACAGGTGAGACCAGGTCAGCCTGCACAGACAGGTGAGACCAGGCCAGCCTGCACAGACAGGTGAGACAGGTGAGACCAGGTCAGCCTGCACAGACAGGTGAGACAGGTGAGACCAGGTCAGCCTGCACAGACAGGTGAGACCAGACCAGCCTGCACAGACAGGTTAGACAGGTGAGACCAGGCCAGACAGATTCATTCACAGGAAGAGAACCTGCTGGGACTGTCATGTATTTTACATCTTCTATTAGTTTTAGAAATAAAACGTGTTGAAGATTCTCCTCCTCCTCCTCATCAACGATTACTGGAGTTCTGCACTGTTGTTTAAACGTGTCACTTCAACGCCGAGGCCTGAGTGGAGTTAGTTTGCTGACGTCGGTCTGGATTACAGGACAGACCTGAACCTGACGGACTGATGGGATGTGATTGTGTTTAATTAAAAAGCTGTGTCTGCCCGTCAGCCTGCCGTCGCGTTTTGCCTCTTTGTTCCATTGTTGACGCCAGCCTGAAAAACCTCCACACACCTGGAAACACGGCGAGCGCTCAAACTTTTTAATAAAGCACCAATCTGCACCTGCAGCGCGCCGCTCAAATGTCCGTGGCCTTTTTTACTCCCTGATTAGTGGGTGAGCGTTGTTTTTATCAAAGTGACAGCAGCAGGTAGAATACAAATGCCTTTTTTATTAAAGTGGAGCGTGGCATCTGTCGTTCTTTATTCTCATAGAAACAAACACTGAGGATGAATCATCACGTCGTGTCGCAGTGAGGAAACAGATTAAAAATGAAAACATCACGTTCATCAGATTTGCACCATAACCGTGTCACTGCAGTTGTGTCTCTTTTAGCTCTGATTTTGGTCTCCGCCTCCTCCTGATGTGCTGAGCAGGTCGTGCTTGTTCGATGATGCCTGTAGGTTCATCATTAGAGTCAGGGGATCATGAATGGAGGAGGCACTGTCTCTTTAAATGTGAAGTTTAAAGCAGCTACAAGAAACTTGTTTCATCAGAGTCGAGGGGAGTCCGGCTGACTCCGACCCGGTGGCAGCCATTAAGAATAACGAGAAAGAAAAGTCCATTTTCTGGCCTTGTTTGTTTATGTCGGTCATATCGAGGCGTCAGTATTAAACCGTTTTATAACCAATAAAGTTTAACGTGCCGCTGTGCTAACATCTGTCAAGACACGACAGCTCCAACACTTCAGATCATTGGAGAGAAATAAAGTCCTGGTGATGGACCGGGACAAAGAGCCTCCAATGCGGTAGGAGGAGGAACGAGAGGATTCGAACAATGCCTCGCATCCTCAGCCTGAATGAAGAGGTGAGACGGACGTGAAGACACAAAGGAAGGAGGAAGGAGGAAGTAATCTGCGGGAAAAGGAACCTCAGGATTACATCGACTCACTAACTTCTAAAACCGTAACACGACGTGTTCTGACGGACCGGTACTCCCCTCCGTGGCCTTTCTCTTCCCACGAGCTGACACAGTGGTGAATAACAGCACAGTCCAATTACCAGCTGCTTCAGGTGCTGTTTTATTTGCATAAAGTGAGCAGAGTAAGATGTTAAACGGATCCATCCAGCACGGCGAGGACAGAGTATTTATGTGCATACAGATGAGTCATTCAGCTCCGACTGATCCAAAGAGAATCTAATTACCGTCAGCACGCTTTTAAAACTTCACCTCAGGAGCCTTTAAAGCTCCTCGCTGATAAAACACAGCCTGAAACTTTAGAAAGATTAAAAACAAGCGTCATGAGTTACAGCAGAGTCTCCGGTTTGTCCTGATGTCAGAGGAACCGGTGACTTTGCCTGCCTACAGGCCTCACAGGTTCTGGAGCGGCTCCATGTGTAGAGCACCAGCTGCTGGAGCCATCAGATGATCAGACGTCGAGGAGGCCAGCACAAATTCCCTTATCCAGGATCAGGTCTGCCCCGGGTCTCCTACCAGTTGGAAGACGCCCAGGAGGATCCTGATCTGATGTCCAAACCACGTCAGCTGGCTCCTTTTTACAACAGCAGCTCACTCCAAGCTCCCGAGCTCCTCACCCCATCTCTAAGGCTCTAAGCCCGGCCCCTTGTATCCACGACCTCATTCTTCGGGTCGCTACCCAAAGCTCATGACCAGAGGTGAGGGATGGAACGATCCAGCTCAGCTCCCTCTGAACCACAACGGGCCGGTACGACATCAGCAGTCCTGCAGACACCGCCCGTCCATCCCTCATCCTGTGATCGTGGCAGCAACTCAAATCAATTCTTTGTAATTATTTAGAACCAAAGACGTGTTGAATGGTCAAAAACTTTGTCATGTTCCAGTTTTTTCTGGTTGTCGAGCTCAGGTATACACTCACACCTGACCGCACTGAGATTTAAAACACAATGAGAACGGACAAACCGCGCAGGTCAGGACGAACTCTTTGATAGCAACGAAAAAGCGACCGATGGCCTGGTACCATTTTAAATCTTAAAGCGTCACATAGAAATCGATGTTCGTTGTGATTTGTTGCCTCCAGCTTCAGAGTGAAAATCCCACTGTGGGAAATTTGTTCAGCCCAAAGTTACATAGTGTGAGAACAGACGTAGAATGACAGAGACACCGTTCACCTGATCACAGGTCAGAGTGGGTCACCTGATCACAGGTCAGTGTGGGTCACCTGATCACAGGTCAGAGTGGGTCACCTGATCACAGGTCAGAGTGGGTCACCTGATCACAGGTCAGAGTGGGTCACCCGATCACAGGTCAGTGTGGGTCACCTGATCACAGGTCAGAGTGGATCACCTGATCACAGGTCAGAGTGGGTCACCTGATCACAGGTCAGAGTGGGTCACCTGGTCACAGGTCAGTGTGGGTCACCTGGTCACAGGTCAGAGTGGGTCACCCGATCACAGGTCAGTGTGGGTCACCTGATCACAGGTCAGAGTGGGTCACCTGGTCACAGGTCAGTGTGGGTCACCTGATCACAGGTCAGTGTGGGTCACCCGATCACAGGTCAGAGTGGGTCACCTGATCACAGGTCAGAGTGGGTCACCTGATCACAGGTCAGTGTGGGTCACCTGATCACACGTCAGAGTGGGTCACCCGATCACAGGTCAGAGTGGGTCACCCGATCACAGGTCAGTGTGGGTCACCCGATCACAGGTCAGTGTGGGTCACCCGATCACAGGTCAGAGTGGGTCACCTGATCACAGGTCAGAGTGGGTCACCTGCTCACAGGTCAGTGTGGGTCACCCGATCACAGGTCAGTGTGGGTCACCTGCTCACAGGTCAGTGTGGGTCACCTGATCACAGGTCAGAGTGGATCACCTGATCACAGGTCAGAGTGGGTCACCCGATAACAGGTCAGAGTGGGTCACCTGATCACAGGTCAGAGTGGGTCACCCGATAACAGGTCAGTGTTGGTCACCTGATCACAGGTCAGAGTTGGTAACCTGATCACAGATCAGAGTGGGTCACCTGATCACAGGTCAGAGTGGGTCACCTGGTCACAGGTCAGAGTGGGTCACCCGATCACAGGTCAGAGTGGGTCACCTGATCACAGGTCAGAGTGGGTCACCCGATCACAGGTCAGTGTGGGTCACCCGATCACAGGTCAGAGTGGGTCACCCGATCACAGGTCAGTGTGGGTCACCTGATCACAGATCAGAGTGGGTCACCTGATCACAGGTCAGAGTTGGTAACCTGATCACAGATCAGAGTGGGTCACCTGATCACAGGTCAGTGTTGGTCACCTGGTCACAGGTCAGAGTGGGTCACCCGATCACAGGTCAGAGTGGGTCACCTGATCACAGGTCAGAGTGGGTCACCTGATCACAGGTCAGAGTGGGTCACCCGATCACAGGTCAGAGTGGGTCACCTGATCACAGGTCAGAGTGGGTCACCCGATCACAGGTCAGTGTGGGTCACCCGATCACAGGTCAGTGTGGGTCACCCGATCACAGGTCAGTGTGGGTCACCCGATCACAGGTCAGAGTGGGTCACCCGATCACAGGTCAGTGTGGGTCACCTGATCACAGGTCAGAGTGGGTCACCCGATCACAGGTCAGAGTGGGTCACCCGATCACAGGTCAGTGTGGGTCACCTGATCACAGGTCAGAGTGGGTCACCTGATCACAGGTCAGAGTGGATCACCTGATCACAGGTCAGTGTGGGTCACCTGATCACAGGTCAGAGTGGGTCACCTGATCACAGGTCAGAGTGGATCAACAGGAGGTGATGACGTCAGTTTAAGAGACTTCCTCTGTAACAAAACACTTTCGGGTGAACGTTGTGTGGATGTTACTGGACGTTAAGAATCGCTCGGCCTGACTTCCACCTTTACTCTGATTGTTTCTGCGCTCGTGTTTCTGGAAAAGCTTTTGATCAAAGTGTCGTCCAAATGGGCGATGGTAAAATAATCCATCACTGAGGGGAAGTCAGAGGAGCGATGAAGAAACATCCACCCTTTTGCTTTTCTGTGATTACTTCTGCAAATGGCTCCTTAATCAAAGCGCCGAATGGGTCAAATGGTTTTACTGCTGATGAGATGGCCCTGGCTCGGCCCTCTGAAGACGACATGTCCTCCATCTGCCTCCTCAGTCATTCTCTCAGTTTGTCCGTCCCGTCTTTCTCTCTCTGTCCTTCTTTCATCGAGTTCACCATGTTGTTTTCCTCTTAATGCGCTTAAACCTTTCCTCCTCATTTGCTTCTCGGGTATCGATCTCCTTCCTTCAGCCATCCAGGTTAAACTCAATGATGCTTTCTAATGTCCAATGTTCTGCAGCGTTCGTGCATGACAGCGATGGTTACGTGCCAGGATAATAATGCGATTAAGGGAAACAAAGTAACTCTCGGACCATCGGGTAGCTCGACTGACAGCGTCGTCGTCCTGTTCGTGACTCGACCTGTGAAGAAAGTTTCGATCATCAGGAATCACTTCAACAACTCGTCTGATAATCTGTTTCATTTAGTCTGAAGGACACGCTTTATTTATCATTGCTTTCTTTTGTTAGTTACTAATTACCAGTTATTTATCTTCTTTTTGATACTCTGGACTTCTTCTGCCTGACGCCGTGTGTTGCAGGAAACAGCTTGTTTATCGGGATTTATTCCACCTCTCCAGTATTTTGCTCTTCCACAGATTTTGTGGCCGGGTAAGAATAATGCCATTCAGACTGCAGGAAAGAGTTAGGTCTTTTTTTAAATAATGAGATGTTAGTCGGGAGGTGAAAGAGCCAATCAGACGGATAAAAGATGTAAATTCTCTTTTGCAAAGCCACTCGAGAAGCTTTTCTTTAGACCAGCCGCAGACGAGAATCCACTGAGGCGAATGTGCCGGAGAGCAGCGGAGGTCAGACTCAGAGACAGAGCTTTGTTTACTGCACAGGGGGATTTCTACGGAAAGACAGACAGTTCAAATGCACACGACTTCCTGCACATTAATAACGTGTCATTAACACAAACATTAACAACAATTTAAAGAAACTTCTGAGCCGCGTGGTAATGCACCGTCAACATATTAACGCCTCGTTAATGTTGTCAACTGTATATTTGAACTGGCTGGTTTCTATTGTGAAACGTTTCCTGACATTCTGCAACACAGGTCTCAATGAAATGTGACTGCAGTCTCCGTGACGTCCCCGCAGACTGTCTAAAACCTGGACGTAGACTCTGTAACGTCCCCGCAGACTGTCTAAAACCTGGACGTAGTCTCTGTGACGTCCCCGCAGACTGTCTAAAACCTGGACGTAGTCTCCGTGACGTCCCCGCAGACTGTCTAAAACCTGGACGTAGTCTCCGTGACCCCGCCAGACTGTCTAAAACCTGGACGTAGTCTCCGTGACGTCCACGCAGACTGTCTAAAACCTGGACGTAGTCTCCGTGACGTCCCCGCCAGACTGTCTAAAACCTGGACGTAGTCTCCGTGACGTCCCCCGCAGACTGTCTAAAACCTGGACGTAGTCTCCGTGACGTCCCCGCAGACTGTCTAAAACCTGGACGTAGTCTCCGTGACGTCCCCGCAGACTGTCTAAAACCTGGACGTAGTCTCTGTGACGTCCCCGCAGACTGTCTAAAACCTGGACGTAGTCTCTGTGACGTCCCCGCAGACTGTCTAAAACCTGGACGTAGTCTCCGTGACGTCCCAGCAGACTGTCTAAAACCTGGACGTCCCCGCAGACTGTCTAAAACCTGGATGTAGTCTCTGTGACGTCCCCGCAGACTGTCTAAAACCAACAAAGGTCTTGCGTTAGTTTATTCATGTTTTCTTGCATCCACAGTTCGTGACAGTGAGATACAGCAGAAAGTTCATCACGAGTTTGAACATCATGTGTTGGATTTTATGTTCAGTCACACTGTAACTGTCACTGTGAGGTACGAGCGCCTGATTTTTCATTTCAGGTTTTTTATTTAAGTTATTGTGTTGTGTATTTTTTACTTGCTCTTGTATAAACCGTGTTTTATTAAATCTGTTGAATCTTGAGTTCTTCTTTGGTGATTTACATTTTTCATTCTGACGTTACATGTTGAGATTTTATTGATTTCTCAGCAGGATTTAAATCCCGATCATCGTCTTCCTTCTTCCTCTCTTTCCTTCGGCATCTTAATCTCCAGCTCGGAGCAGCTCTGATGGTATTTCATATTCTGCTGCACTGCAGTACCTTTCAAAATAAAGCACCACTCCTGACCCATTTAGATTCCACGCAGGAGCTCAGCACACACACAGACAATGTGCTGCAAACTGATAAAACATCCTCTTATTAGAGCAGAGAGAAACATTAAGGACACTGAGACATAGAGACACAGAGACACAGAGACAGTGATGGATAATGAGAAACGCCATTTTCAGTCGTGGAGGCGCGTTGATTGAAGGAATGTGACAGGAAGCTTCTTCATCTCGTTCAGTTTGATCAGCGTGGACGTTATCAGCAGACTGGTTTCATCTCATGTGTGAACAGAAACATGTTGGAGCTTTGAGACGACTGAGAGAAAAGACTGAATCACAGAAGACTGGAAAAGACGAGTGGACGCCTGATCTGAGCAGGAAGGACAGAACAGAGGCGACAGAAAGGAGCGACGTGAAACTGAGGACAAAAAGAAAGACAGAAAGAAAGAAAGAAAGAAAGAAAGAAAGAAAGAAAGAAAGACAGAAAGAAAGAAAGAAAGAAAGAAAGAAAGAAAGAAAGAAAGAGGGCTAAAACCTGGACGTAGTCTCCGTGATGTCCCCGCAGACTGTCTAAAACCTGGACCTAGTCTCTGTGACGTCCCTGCAGACTGGCTAAAACCTGGACGTAGTCTCCGTGACGTCCCTGCAGACTGGCTAAAACCTGGACGTAGTCTCCGTGACGTCCCCGCAGACTGTCTAAAACCTGGACGTAGTCTCTGTGACGTCCCCACAGACTGTCTAAAACCTGGACGTAGTCTCTTTGACGTCCCCGCAGACTGTCTAAAACCTGGACGTAGTCTCTGTGACGTCCCCGCAGACTGTCTAAAACCTGGACGTAGTCTCCGTGACGTCCCCGCAGACTGTTTAAAACCTGGACGTAGTCTCTGTGACGTCCCCGCAGACTGTCTAAAACCTGGACGTAGTCTCCGTGACGTCCCCGCAGACTGTCTAAAACCTGGACATAGTCTCTGTGACGTCCCCGCAGACTGTTTAAAACCTGGACGTAGTCTCTGTGACGTCCCCGCAGACTGTCTAAAACCTGGACGTAGTCTCTGTGACGTCCCCGCAGACTGTCTAAAACCTGGACATAGTCTCTGTGACGTCCCCGCAGACTGTCTAAAACCTGGACGTAGTCTCCGTGACGTCCCTGTTTTGTTTCCCTCAGACGTGGAATCTTAGAATTTATTTGGACTAGATAAAAGTTCTTAACGAGCTGGCTCCCTGCGGAGCGACTGATTCCTCGTTAAACATCAGAGTTCATCTTTAATAGCTGTTGTTGTTTTTGTTGTTCAGGGACCTTCAAGCTTTTCATTAATGTCAGATTTTAAACACTCACAGGAAGTTCAATTAGTGCTTTTTGTTTTTACACTTTGAATTCTTTTTTTAATCTTCATTATGTTCAGAGTCGCTTAATGAATGTAAGAGAGAGTGGTGTGTGTGTGTGTGTGTGTGTGTGTGTGTGTGTGTGTGTGTGTGTGTGTGTGTGTGTGTGTGTGTCCTGCAGGTGAACATAACTCCATGACGGCTCACTGCTGCCCCCATCTGGTCACCAGCAGAACAGCACTTTGTGTGTTATTGCCCCTTTCTGCGTCCATGACTCCTGTGTCAATGTATCCATGAATATAAATGTAATCTATTACCATGACTATACTTCTGTGTCTCCAGGCAGATGATACGGACTTCTGTTTGTCTCCTGTGGACCACATCAGTCCAGGTCTCTCTGGGTTCAGGTCTTATTAAAACCTCTGTGAGAAACACTGACACCAACAACGAAGGCCTTAAACACACTGAGTGACGAGTCAGGAGGACATCAGGTCCAGGTGCGTCAGGTCCAGGTGAGTCAGGTCCAGGTGAGTCAGGTCCAGGTGCGTCAGGTCCAAGTGTTTAAGGACGGGACCAACAAGGTGGGACCTCAGGAGGCTGGAGTGGGCGGAGACACCAACTGTGACTCGTTGTGAATTAACTCAATCAGAGTAATTAGCAGTGTGATAATTAAAATAACTGAAGTGAAATACTTTAATAAAATGACCTGAGGAACTCTGCACGCTCAGTTCTAATGAGAACTTTGTTTCTTTGAAGGACCGATGGGTGCAGAGGTTCTGATCACTGAAGAACTTTCAGATCTAACTTTTATTCTTTGGTTCACGAGTTTCACTCAGATCTTCATCTTCAGTTTGAGTTCTCATGTTCTTGCTCGGTTCTTTCCACATTACAACTTTACAGGTGTGACGAGCGAGACAGGGAGAGTCTCCAGGTTTGGTTCAAACTTCCCCACGTGTTGAATTTATTCAACACTAATTCAAATAAAGAAGTATTTCAGACAGACACGCAGGACCACGCAGGCCGCCACCGCTGTCAGACACTAACAACGCGCCATGCACGCAGTGACAGGAAACCCGGTCCGTCTATAACAGTAGAAAACAAGCCCGTCCACATTTGTTTGGTGACCCTCTGCAGACACGCAGGCAGTGATCACATGCATATATAACTTCCTGATGGGTAACCAGTCACAGGTGTGCAAAGGGCGGAGTTAGGCTGGCAGCCTATTGGCTCAAAGCCGACCAATCACAAGCTGCAGATCAGCAGGAGAATGAAAGTTTGGAAATGTGACTCGTCCTTTATCTGTTCATCATCTGCACGAACGCTGCAGTTATGTTGTTTTATTGTGATATTCAAACATGCTGGACGTCGTGTGTGTGTGAACATAAGAGGGCGCTGTTCCCTCTGTCTGAGGAGTTTTATATTATTTTTATTATTTAATTATTTTCTTTTGTTGAATTAATTCAGTGATTTCATGTTTATAAATCTTCACCTCAAATCGTCTAAAATCAGGTGAGATCTTCTGAATTAATCATCAGATTGTCAGAGACATGAGCAGGTTTACAGATGGAGGTGTGAAGAGATCAGCGCTCTGCCATGCAGCGGGATCATCATAATCACGTCATTCACCATGACGTGAGGAGTCGACAGTCGGATCAGAGATCAGGTTCTGTTCAGCCTCGATCTGAGAGACGGATCATCTGAACTCTGTGTGTTACAGCGTTAGCTGTGCTAATCTGAAGAGCGACCTGCACACGTTCCTGTTTGTGTGTTTACTGATGCCAATGAGTGGTGAGGTCGACGTCCTCTTCACTCTCTCCTCCTCTGCCATTATGTCCATAGACTTCTTCTTCTTCTTCTTCTTCTACTAACACTCCCAGACTAAGCTAACATGAGCTAACAAACTGAGCTAACAGCAGCTAACAAACTGAGCTAACAGCAGCTAACAAACTGAGCTAACAGCAGCTAACAAACTGAGCTAACATGAGCTAACAGACTGAGCTAACATGAGCTTACAGACTGAGCTAACAGCAGCTAACAAACTGAGCCAACATTAGCTAACATGAGCTAACAGACTGAGCTAACAGCAGCTAACAGACTGAGCTAACAGCAGTTAACAGGCTGAGCTAACATGAGCTAACAGCGGCTAACAGACTGAGCTAACATGAGCTAACAGCAGCTAACAAACTAAGCTAACATGAGCTAATAGCAGCTAACAAACTGAGCTAACATGAGCTAACAGCAGCTAACAAACTGAGCTAACACAAGCTAACAGCAGCTAACAAACTGAGCTAACATGAGCTAACAGACTGAGCTAACATGAGCTACAGTAACAGCAGCTAACAGACTGAGCTAACAGCAGCTAACAGGCTGAGCTAACATGAGCTAACAGCAGCTAACAGACTGAGCTAACAGCAGCTAACAGACTGAGCTAACATGAGCTAACAGCAGCTAACAGACTGAGCTAACATGAGCTAATAGCAGCTACAGACTGAGCTAACATGAGCTAACAGCAGCTAACAGACTGAGCTAACATGAGCTAACAGCAGCTAACAGACTGAGCTAACATGAGCTAACAGCAGCTAACAGACTGAGCTAACAGCAGCTAACAGACTGAGCTAACATGAGCTAACAGCAGCTAACAGACTGAGCTAACAGCAGCTAACAGACTGAGCTAACATGAGCTAACAGCAGCTAACAGACTGAGCTAACATGAGCTAACAGCAGCTACAGGTGTCAGCAGTTTACTTCACTGTCCATCATAAACTCTGTAAATCACAGAGAGTTGAGGCGGAGCAGCCGGAGGACATCAGAGGGAAAACCAGAAAACATTTCCTCCATAAAATATGATCCAGTTTCACCAGAATCAGTGAAATAGTTGCTGCTGTGTGACTTAGTGCCGTAAAGCGTTACGTACTTCTCCAAATTTACACAGTGATTCATCAATATTTATGAAATCATTGTTGATGTTTCAGCTGCAGTGTCAGAGCTGTGTTCATCATATTTCAGATGGTCTGACCTGAACGTCGCGCTGTTTCCTGTCTTCCAGCTTTTGATTGGAGCTGACAGGAATAATTACCACAGGGAGGACGTACTAATGCACACACACACACACACACACACACACACACACACACACACACACACACACACACACACACACACACACACAGAGGCTGCATCCCAACCACCTGTCATTAAATATGACAGCTGCTTTGGACGAACAACTCCAATTCATCTTTGCATGTTCCTCTGTGGACCAGAAGCTTCTTCTCAAACCTTCAGGGTCCAGTCCTCCTCTGTGTGATGGGAACCAGAAACTTTAAATCATTCAGACCCGAGCTGGTCCAACAGGTGGTTGGATGGTTTGATCCTGGACCCAGATCATTCCCAGTGAAGAACCAGAAATGTACATCATTATGTTGATATCTATGCTTTTATTGTGGCGGGATTTTATATTTCTGGAAGCTGTCAGAGACAAACACCAAGACTTCAATCATTAACATGTTAGTTAATAAGCAGCTTATTATCTTCAGTACTCAGTAATTAATAAATAATATGACGTGTTACCAACACATTTCTAAAGCTCAGACAGGAAGCTGTCATCACACACACACACACACACACACACACACACACACACACACACACACAGGCCGAGCCTCTCGGGTTATTTTGGGGGTCAGCTGTTGTTCGTCCCGTCAGCAGGACCTCCTCCTCCTCCTCCTCCTCCTCTCCTTCCTCTGCCTCTCTCTGACTCCTCTTCAGCTCCTCTCTCCTTCACTGATCTGGTAAGACTCTTTTCTGTCTCTCTCGTTTGTCTTCATGTTGTGTTTGTGTCAGTTTTTCTCACAGACGTAAAAATGGTCGAGCACCTGAAGTTAAACGCTGTAACGTGGCACAGACACATGGAGGCCGTCCATCACGGCTGCCATGACACAGCACAAGTTGCTTTGTCACAGTCGGTCTGTAAATATCCGTCCTCGCTTCATCTTCTAAATTTGATCAAAGTGTTTGTGACAGCGACACGTCGATATCTCAGACACGTTTCAGGTGAACAGACTCTTCAGCTGTAAAGATTCATGAACTCTTCAGGTTTGTTATTTCCTGTTGATTTCTTACACAGCCTCATGTGAAGGCTGACGTGGTGAATGTTTGTCCTGTAGTCAACACATCCAGTGTCTTTAAACAATGCTCCACATTCATTTGAATTGAACTGACTTCATCTGTTTCCATTATTCTGTCCACCCCCGGGTGGTTCTGACTCATGGTATGAACACGTGTTATATATTCATCAGGTAGACGTGACGCCGTGACGAGGTGTTTACTCTGACGAGGCTGACAGCTTGAAATTCAGCAGGCCGGACTGTGATTGGTTGTGTAACTTAGTGGGTGGAGCCTGGGGGTGGGGGGGCGGGGCATAAAGCAGGTAAACAGGTAAAGTAACTGAAGTTACATAACACACAAAAAGTGTTTCCTACAGTGTGTGTGTGTGTGTGTGTGTGTGTGTGTGTGTGTGTGTGTGTGTGGTGTGTGTGTAAGTATGACCATATTTGGACGCTCTCAGAATAGATGAGACTATACAGCTGTGGTGTGTGTGTGTGTGTGTGTGTGTGTGTGTGTGTGTGACAGAGTGGGGGCTGGTTGGCTAATTTTAACTCAGTAGATACAATAACGGTGGCAACCGACATGTTGCAACAGAGCAGATAAACACACACAAACACACACACTCAAACACACACACACACACACACACTGCAGGACAAACACACAAACACACACACACACACACACACACACACACACAAACACACACTGCAGGACAAACACACACAAACACACACACACACACACACACAAACACACACTACAGGACAAACACACACAAACACACACACACACTGCAGGGCAAACACACACAAACACACACTGCAGGACAAACACACACACACACACTACAGGAGAAACACACAAACACACACACACACACACACTACAGGACAAACACACACACACACACACACACACACTGCAGGACAAACACACACACACACTACAGGACAAACACACACACACACTGCAGGACAAACACACACAACACACACACACACTGCAGGACAAACACACACAAACAAACACACACACTGCAGGACAAACACACACACACACACACACACACAAACACACACACAGACACTGCAGGACAAACACACACACACACACACACACACAACACACCACAGACACTGCAGGACAAACACACACACACACACACACACACACACACAGACACTGCAGGACAAACACACACACACACACACACACACACACACACACACACACACACACAAACACACACACAGACACTGCAGGACAAACACACACACACACAACACACACACACACACACACACACACACACACACACACACACAGCTGTCGTGGATTGGTTCGTCCTCTGGAGAGTCAGAAAAAAACAACAAACTTCATGAAATCAGTTTTTCAGAACTTTGTTGGTCCAACAGTTCTGGTGCTGCTCGGGTTGTTCTGAATAAATATTAAAATATTTATGCGATGTAGCAATCGTCGGGGACCTCGAAGGTCGGGCTCAGATCGTTCATGCTCTGGGGACCATGACCAGGCCTCCATGTATTCAGACCACGAGTCAGCTGAGTCAGTGTACATGCAGGTTCATCATATCACTGCAGGTCGAGTCAGAGTCTGTCACCTGGATCTGAAGGTGGACGTTTGTTCCAGCTCCGTGTTTATTCAGAGACACACAGAGCGTGAACATGTTGGACCAGAGCCACGACAGACTTTACACGTTATCCTCTGACACACCGACACAGCTGCTGCCCTCTGTCTGCAGTCCAGCAGCAGCTCAGGGAGACCAGATCCTCACTCTGATCCTGATCCTCTGATCCTGATCCTCTGATCCTGATCCTCTGATCCTCTGATCCTCTGATCCTCTGATCCTCTGATCCTGATCCTCTGATCCTGATCCTCTGATCCTGATCCTCTGATCCTCTGATCATCTGAAGATTGGAAACTTTTATAACAATCATCTCAGTTTTTAGTTTTGTCTTCATTCAGGTGGAGAAAGTTCAAACTCGTCATCATTTATTTCTCCCCTGACAGAGTCACTGTGTAAAAAGTTAAATGAGAGTCGTGTGCGTTCAGCTGGATGTTATTATGTTATGTTATATTATTATGTGAACGCTTCATTCACACACACAGTTCAGTTTCCACTGTTTGGCTCCGTCTGTAGATTTTGCACCTGCCACCGTGTTTTTGTGACTAAACCAAATCTGAACCTGAAACGTTACAAATAAACTGACTTTAGTTTTATTTTGTATGATGTGTTCGATGGATTGACTCTGACTCACAGAGGCTGGACATGAACACAGAGAGTTCACAGGCTGATTATCTGACTACATATAAATCCATGTTCCATTAATACCAGATGTGGATTTAGCCGACAGATGTCTTTAGTTTCATACAGCAGAAGATATAACGTTCTGTTCACACCTTCACAAACGTCCTTTCCCTCCATTATTCCAGAGCGCTGAGGATGGAGACGTCGGTGAAAGCAGCTGAAGTGTTGATGCCCCCTCAGCCGGACGTGGATGCTGACAGCGAGGCTCCTCCTGCAGCCTGCGCCGCCTCCGATGACTTCTTCGACCCCATGGAGGAGTTCAGCAGGCGGCTGGAGGACATCATCAGCACCCACGGCTCCGCAGCCAGTGTCATGGACCGACAGGTCGGGTTAAAAACTGAAAACGTGAAGATGAATTTCAAACCGTGGGAACGTTTGAGTGAATGAAGTCTTGTTTGATTCAGAGTGTGGTGGACGCAGAGATGGAAAAGATGAAGACAGAGACAAAGGAGGACATCGCAGTTTCCATGGAGACAGGTGAGACAGCAGCAGCAGGAGGAGGACGAGTCTTATAATCTGACTTTTACTCTGGAGCCTACAGGAAACTGCACTCACAGCTCTTCTTCTTCTTCCCGTCGTCTGCAGAAGTCTCTCTCGTCATGCAGAGTCTGGACAAACTCTCGTCTCCAGAAGAGAAACTTGAAGATCTGGTCAGGAGATACGCTGAACTGGTGAGAGTCTTCAGAAGTCGTAGAAGTGTTGTCCTGTGTAAAGGTTACAGCTGTGACAGTGTGTGTGTGTGTGTGTGTGTGTGTGTGTGTGTGTGTGTGTGTGTGTGTGTGTGTGTGTGTGTGCAGGCCGCCCTGCGCCGCTGTGATGACAGGAAGCTGTCCGTCCTGCAGCAGAGACTGTCCGTCCTGCTCGATGAGCGGCAGCAGCTGCAGGACGACGGTCGCAGCAGCGTCGCCGCTCGCAGCAAACTGGAGGCTCTGTGCAAAGAGCTGCAGAGACACTACGACGTCCTGAGGGTACGTACGAGCAGCCGGAGCACACTGAGCTGTGACTTCATATCTGAGAGCAGTCTGACGACTGAACCTCTTTCCCTTCTTTCTTTCTTTCTCCAGGAGGAGACACTGAAGCGCTGCAGGGAGGACGAGGAGAAGAGGAAGGAGATGAGCAGCCACTTCCAGACGATGCTGACGGAAATCCAGGCTCAGATCGAGCAGCACAGCGTCCGGAACGACAAGCTGTGCCACGAAAACACCAACCTGACCGACAAACTGGAGAGCCTGATGGGCCAGTGCGAGCTGAGGGAGGAGGTGAGGTCGAAGGTCACCAGCCAGACACACTTTGATTTCTGGATTAACGGATCGAGCGATTAACGTAACTCTTCTTCTTCTTCTTCTTCTTCTTCTTCTTCTTCTTCTTCTTCTTCTCCTCCTCCTCTGCAGAGTTTGGAGAAGATCAACAAGCGCCGCGACCTGCAGCAAAAACTGACTGAAGCCAAACTGCAGCAGGCCAACGCTCTGCTGAGCGAAGCCGAGGAGAAACACAAGCGAGAGAAAGAATACGTGAGTTTAAACGAAGCGCGCAGCTGGAAGACGAGTCGACGGGTGGACCTGCAACAGGAAACTCTGTTTTCAGAAAAACACCAACCTCAGAACTTCATCCACAGATTTCGGTGAAACTCTGAGTAGCTGGTGTTGAAGAGCTGACTGACCCAGAGAACAGAGCTTCCTGTTTGCACCGTGCTCTCATCGTTTTCACTTTATTCTGACGTTTCCTGTCTCTCATGAATGAACTGCCGTC